>JAHRBU010000060.1:0-95933 GCA_019677095.1 Aureobasidium sp. SLJ-2021a | reverse complement strand
CGTACGCAGCACTGGCCAGAGCTTGAGGCATGCCTCTACGAGTGGCAGCTTCAGATCGAATCTCAAGTACCAATATCCAACGATCTTCTTAAGGCTGCTGCGCTACGCTTCTGGCACCGATTACCCTACTATCAAGGCATGGAGGTACCCCAATTCAGTACTGGCTGGCTCGATAAATTCAAGAGGAGGCATGGTATATCTGAGCGTATTCGGCATGGCGAGGCCGGCTCAATTGATGAGGCTATAATAGCTAAGCAGTTAGTTGCTGTACAGGCAATAGCTTCTCAGTTCCACCCCTCTAATACCTATAACTGCGATGAATCTGGCCTCTACTGGAAGATAACTCCTAATAGAGGCCAAGCTACACAAGCTATTGCTAGTACAAAGCTTAAGAAGGCTCGAATTACTGTCCACTTCTACTATAACGCAGACGGTAGCCACAAGCTACCTCTCTAGTTTATTGGTAAGCACCGGAAGCCTCGAGCCTTCGGTGCTGCTAACATTAACATCAACTCGCTTGGCTGCTTCTAGCGATGGAACGGCAAGGCATGGATGAAGACTGATATTATGGTTGAGTGGCTCTACTGGTTTGATCAGCAAGTTACTAGCCGGAAGGTCCTCCTACTAATGGACAACTTCTTAGCTCATACAGCTGCTGTTAAAGCCTTAAAGTTCATGCCTCTACAAAACACGGTTATCTGCTGGCTTCCACCGAACTCTACGTCAAAGTACCAGCCACTTAATCAAGGGATCATACGCGCATGGAAAGCTCACTACCGCAAGCGCTAGCTAACTTATATGGTTGATCAATTTGAGGCCGGCAAGAACCCTCTACGTATAACCAACGTCCTTAAAGCTATTCGATGGTCTATACAAGCATGGCAAGCTATCTTAGAAGCTACAATAGCTAATTGCTAGTACCACTCAACACTTATTCCACGGCCCTCTACACTACAAGATAACGTAGAGCTTAGAGGAGTTATTACTAAAGTTGGTGCCCTTATAAACCAGCTTAAGCAGCAGCACCGAATTCAGTCTACTATGTCAATTGAGAGCTTCCTCAATCCAGCTAAGGAAGCTATACAAGGCCTTAAGGTAACCGACCGAATAGAGGAGGAGATAGCTGCTCAATTTGATGTACAAGCGGACCATGAATCAGAGGAGGAGCTTAAAGAGCTACCACCTATATTAATCCGCTCAGCTATTGAAGCTCTGAGCATTCTTCGACTGTACGAGGAGCAGCAGAGCGAGGCTTCAGCGCCAGTTATTGAGCAGCTGAGCAAGCACGAGGTAGTACTACAAGATCGAAGGAATAGAAGCCTTCGTCAAGCGCAGATAACCTCCTACTTCGTATAGCGTATACAATGCCAAGGGCTCTCGATTGAACGATAATCACGTTATAACGATATTGAAGTGTCAATCTCGTCCGATCGCTATAACGAGAAGGGACTGTAATCCAAAGCCAAGAAGGTCAAGTTCACTAATGCCTCTGGCTTCAGTATCAGCATACGCCTTGCATTTAGGTAAACACTACGATTGGCGCCAGAAATTGGTTACAGCAGTGAAGTATCAAGAGATTTGTCAATCATTCATCAACTACATCCGGTGTGGTCTAACGGCTAGGATTTCTCGCTTTCAATGTCTGCATTCGCTGGCAAGATCCGAGGAGGTCGGGGTTCGATTCCCCGCACCGGAATCTTCTTTTGCTTCACGGTAACAATCATCGTCAGGATGAAGAACAGGATGTTCTTTTTGAGGTAACACAAGGCACAACATCAAAGACTCCAGCTTTAACTTGTTCGAACGCCGCGGGTTTCTCGACTCGGGAAGGCCCTCTGTAGGATCAGTCGCTGCTGCCTATCTACGTCGCATCCTTCGACGCTTAGGTCGACTCTTCGACATTTGGCATCTATCCATCGAATTACCAAACATTACCATCCCGATTGCATTGTCAACCCATATCAACAAAAACAGATCTCCAGGTGCTTTCAATAAATCTTATTACGAGCAAGCGCTCATGGACACCAAAGTCAAGTCAGACTCGCTCTCCATCCGGACGACACCAGACGCATTATCGTTACCAGAAATTCTGTCATGCATCCTCAAGTTGGCAAGACATGACCGGAAAACTCTACGGTCGGCGGCGTGTGTCAACCAAATCTGGTTCCACGAAGCGACCCGGCTCATCTGGGCTACATCAGACACAAAAGCCTTGATGGCCGTCGAAGCCTCACGCCGCACCATATACGCTCCCAAGATCTCCGAGTTCACGCTCCGAGACGTCTTTGGGCATTCAGACCTTGATCTTGATTACCGCCTGTTGAGGGTCCTACGTTTCACCGATTTTCCTGGACCGCAAGATGTGAATCTCAATCAGTACCTGCAGCCGGCATTGGAAGAGGTTCACTTCAGACACTGGCCGCCCGCTGCCTTCTTGCATGGACTCAATAAACACTGCCCTCGACTTCGAGTACTGGTTCAGACTTCACCAACATACAAGGAAAAACCTGATCTCGTGAACTTCTTTACTTTGAATCAGTCGTTACGACGCGTACAGCTCACGCTCATTCCTCTCCATGAGCATGAGATTGTCGCAGCTAGTTTGGCTCTGAGCAAAGTCCCCAGTCTTGAGGACCTCGCAATAATCGGTGAGACTTCCATAGATACACTGACACAGCTTCGAGAATCGCAACTGGACCATTCCGACACTTCAAGCTCAAACCTTTCTTTTGCTTCAGTGCGTAGAGTCAAACTCACTATCGGAGTCCCAGCTTTGTCGTTGTTGTCTACAACATTCAGCGCCATGACCACCCTTTCCCTCGACATTCTAATCAGAACCGAGCATCATCATCTTGATGCACTTGCCAGCCTGCCATTAGAAAGTCTCCAGCTCCGCGTTGGTGCTGGTGTCAAGTTATCGTCACAAGAACTTCTCTTCTTGCGCAACACAGAGAGTTTGCGAAGTCTTATAATCAAGCCCGAGCCTTTCAACCCGAGGGGAAGAATGTCAACGTTCGAAATCTCCAACACTCACCTCCAGCAAATCTTTGCGAAACTGTCAGCGATGGAGACGCTGCTGATCTGGTTCGCCCTAGACATATCCAGCCCGAAAACCGCTCTGAGAGATCTCGGCCAGTCTTGTCCAAGACTTGAGAATCTGCGTCTGTACTGTCCCATCGACTTGACAGCCTGGTGGGGTATACCCAAGCCGCTCTTTCCAAACCTCAAGTTTGCTTGGGTGTCCTCTGTCAGTGATCAACACTCGTTAGGAGAAGCGAACGAAGCGACTGCGCAGCTTTTGGCGGAGATCCTCGACCGACATGCGCCAGAACTAGACAGGTTCGTGGCTCTTGATAGGTATGATTTTCGTCCGACCAATGGTGACGAGCTATCTTCTTTGGTCATGCGAGCACACGGCAGGATAAGAGAGACTGGACAGACGCGCCACGCTAGGGAAGAAAATCGTAGTGTGGTGATCCGATGATCGATCTTGAATTCCTCAATCAGAGCCCTCATCTTGTTTTGTTTTGCATACGCATCGTCGTCGTCGTACCAGACCAGGTCCCTGCTAAACCAATCTGTAGATTTCGAGCGAAATGTCTTCATACACCTTCATTCTCAGTTGTCCTAAGCTCATGGAAGCACGGTTCCTGGGTTCTTGGGACCTCATAGCTCTTGATGTGTTTGGCTGCCTGTTCCCAGAGGTGTAGGATGGCCCTGTTTGCTATATTCTTGAGTGTCATACAAGAAACCATTGGCACAAGGTACCATGTACTAAAGACAGACAGTTGGGAAAGAATGTACAGACACGAACGCTCACTTGTGAAGGGAAAATCCAGAAGAACAAATATGGAACAAGCCTTGGGTGAAGATTGTATTTTGTTTGTTGTCCTTCTTCCAGACCATGTTATATCAACTAGCGAACGGAGTGCCATCTTGTCTCTTGACCAACTTGAAAAAAAAAACCCGACAAAACGCCTTGTCTGGTGCCGGGCGCTTGTGAGTGGTGGAGTCAGGTCTTTTACCAAAATCTCAGAATTTCAGCATAAGATCAAAGCGGAAAAATACAGGCAACGTGCGCATCTCCTCGCAAATCATAAAGAGTCTTGATAGTACATGTATTGATGAACCGTGTTCCAAATGTCATGATACAATTCAAGAGTCTCCAACGTAGAGGAAGCCTGTGCCAGTTGCAAGAGCGGCGACACTCCACAAGGCAGACCAGCCAGCGGCTCCATAGATTGTGGCACCCTCGACGGTGGCAAAGACTCTGATGAAGGAGTGGATTGCAGTAAAGGCGGCGAGCAAGAAGGTGCGTCTGAAGAGCACGCTTTCCCTGCTAGAGTACTGGTCAACGCCCAAGTTCCACATGAGGGTATCGGCAAGAGAGGCAGTCTTGGGATCAAAGTGCTTGTACTCGGAGGGCGATGCGCGAGCATAGACGATTGAAGTGCTGAAGAGGAAGTCCTTGGCAGCCCAGCCGATGGGCAAGCATGCAGCAAAGACAACGGGGAAGACGGCGTTGTGAGCAAAGTCGAGGGTGAGGACCTCGTCAAAGGTGTTGATCAAGAAGACGGGCAACCACGAGGCAAGACTGAGGTAGACAACAGCGGCATAAATGGAAGCGGCGAAAGCGGTCATGTACATCTGGATGGTCTTGTCGACGGCCAAGTCCTTGGTGGTGCCGGGAGTGGTCAGAGTGCGCAGGTTGTTGTGGTAGTTGAGAGGGCGCAAGAGCCAAAAGGGAAACCACAGAGAGAACATGTCAATGACGAGAGCCAGAGCGAGGGGCTCAAAGCCAATGCCGTAGAAGAGGTACAAGAGGGTGTAGTAGGGTGCGTTGGCCATGGCAGCGAGCTGGACAAAGTCAAAGTCTGGAGTGGCTTGCGTCAGCGAAGGCGAGCGGGCGGTTGAGCGGCGCGTGTACTCACGGTCGAGGCGGCAGAACCAGGCGAGAGTAATCTCGAGCAGTCTCCACGCAAGCAAAGCACCAATCTGCCAGGGCTCGTTCAAGCTGCGGCTGACGGCAGCGAGCGGAGCGCCCATGATGTCTGGCACAAAGCTGTACAGCAGGGCGCTGAGAGCCGGGCTCAGCATGATGGACAGAGGGTATGCGAACCAGGTGGGCAGACGGCGCGAGGCATGCTTCTCGCGCGCATTGTCCAGAGGTGATGCCGACGATGCTGCCATGGCGGTGCGCTCAGACGGCGCGCGGAAGGCGTCTGCATCCACAAGAGGCGCCGTGCTGACAACGGTCGAATCGTAGCGTCTATAAGCCATTGTTGTTGATGGTGACTTTTGTTGTCGAAGCTGTCGAGAGACGGAAGGAAGCTTCGACTTGTCCATAAACGCGTTTGTGACGTCTCGCGTTTGCCAAGCAAATTCAAAAGTCCCCCACCCTGCATGCCCACCCACTAAACATTCCACCCTACCTGACCAAACATTACCTCCATTTAAGGAGGGAGAGTAAATAGTACATATCACTTGAATGGAGATAAGGGATGTTAGTAAGAGCTGCAAAGGATATCAAGGAAAGTAAAGAGAGAAGGTTTCGAGCCTCGTTTAGGCGTTAAGTTGGTGGAGATTAGAGGTTATATACCATAAATCTCCACAAACCGTCACAAATCTGGAGATTTGGCCGAGTGGTTATGGCGCCAGATTCAAGCGATCAAAAGCTTCTCAGTAAATGAGTTTCCTGGTAACGTAAGTTGCGCGGGTTCGAATCCCGCAGTCTTCATCATTCTTTTTGCACCTATCTCCTTCTAGGAGCATCCGAGAGGGTCGATCAAGAAAGCGAGCGGCACAGGAGATCATCATCGCTATAGTACCATGCTCTTTTGGTTGTAGTAGACGAGATAACAGCCGGTGAAACCTCATTTTTGGAAGGCTTTCGAGGATCAAGGCTTGTCGATGGTGTGCGTTGACAAGTACAGATGCCTGCGAGCTGGCCTGTCATCTTGAAGCTGCCAATGACATCGACAGATACCTTCGATACGATAGCGCCCATGGTGAAGAAGGCATCGAGTACGGTGTTGTTTGGACGCGAGAACACAGCTCGGCGGCGATTCCTGCGGCATCTCAGGGGGGCTATTTGTGAAGGCAAACTCAGCGACAACGATAGGTTGTTCTCAAAGTGTCTGACAGCAATTATGGCCAAAGAGTGCTTCTCGCAACGTCGTTAGCTCCTCAAAATTCCACGAAAGATCTACGAATGCCTCTCACAACCTTACACGCTCTCAAGCAGCCAATGGAAGATCTACAAACAGAAGACAGCACAGTTGAGAACTTGTAGTAGCTCGTTAGATATGTAAGTGTCGGGAAAAGTGGTTACGGCTTTCGGTCAATTAGTGAACCTATAGCAAAATAAAGAGTGCGGATCCTCTTGTGCAGATCAAGTGAGAACGCAGATACCACGGGAAGGAAGTAAGTGTGATTCATGCGTTGTGTCTGTTTGAAGCAATAGTAGGGAGGTTCACACTTTACGTTACCGAGGGTCAGTGGCCTAAAGCGAATAATCTCGACATTTGTTCGTGAACAGCCGTGCGATTTGCTAAAGTTGTCTTCAGATTTCTTCTAGAACCTTTCTAACAATCTCAGTGTCTCTTGCTAGTCACTTTTTTCCCGCACCTTCTCTTTCCCTAGCTCACTCTCAGACTCAAAGTTTCATCCTCCCACTTACTTGACCTTACCTTTCCTACCTTAAATCACTCTCTCTGATTCTTCCAATCTTCATCCACATACCATATCGCCACAGTCGACAACACACTTCCACGACTCCTCTACACGACAAACGCACCTTCCAATCAATTGGTTCGAAGATCTCTGCTCCGAAAGCCACCGCATCCTCTAAGATGAGCGACACCTCCAGCAACCTCGGAGATCGAGACGTAAATGACACTTGGTCTGTTTCCATCCAGAGGGCAATCTACTAGGAAAGTTGGAGAGCTCCAAGGCTGAATTTGGAGGAGCCACGAACGATCAACTCGATCCTACGTGCAGTGGCGAATAATTGGTCGCCATCTACAAGATGTGGATCATCGCTCCAAAGAGTATTCAATAACTGCACGAGCTTAACGATGTTCTGGATCGAAAGCCTAGCAGATGATATGCAGAGCCAAGGCCTTGTAGTCAGTGTCGGTCGTCTTGCGGCCAGTGCTGCATATGATATAAATCATGGTCAGGTTGAAAGAGGGGTCGCTGTCGAGGACAGCCTCGCGTTAAGTGCGATAAGACGTGACGAGATTCCTTGAAGATAGAGCAGGTAGGTGGGTCTTGTATCCAGATGAGCTGGTGCTGGACGGGGGCTGGGTAACGCGGTTTCTGTTGTGGTTGTCTAGAAGGTGAACCAGATGAGGAGAGAGACAGGAAGACAAGCTACATGAAGCAGTCGCATCCTCTGATGACAAAAAGATCCTGATATATATTGTGAAATAGCAAAGGACTGCTCGAAGGTGACGCGGTTCCAGTTGGTGACAACAGCCCACTCGGCATCGTCGGCAAGGGGGCGCTCCGAGTACAGGGCACCGGAGACCTTCCAGGGAGAGGCGAGGAGGATGGGAGCCATAGGGCGGTTCTCGCGGCAGTCGGCGCCTGTGATGAATACAGAGTTGGTTATGAGGACGAGACGACGCTCGTTGGGGTCGGTAGAACCGTCGGTAAGGGCGCCGACCTCGACGCAGTGAGAGCGTTGCTCGTGGAGCGGAGACGGGAAGGGCTTGTCGGAGGAGATGTTGGTCTGGTCAAAGACCGAGACGGCGAGTGGAGCAACGTGCCAGCGAGGAGAGAAACGCACACCACATATATAAGAAAGCAAGAAAAAGACAAGGGAAATCTGCACCAGATGTTCCAAGCTCTTGCAAATGATGATACGAGGGAAGACAAAGGAAAAGAAAAGAAATGTTTACAACAACCTTTGATATGGAAGAAAAAGAAGGAAGGCAAGTTCTGACGACGGGAAAGGGGTAGATATATCCCTGTTCGCAGAAGGAGCTATGACTGCAGACGAGAGCTCCAGAGCTATGGAGCTTCAAGCTGCAAGTAAACTATCATAAACGTGCGGTTTGTGTGGTTGCCTGAGCTTAAAGCTCGCCCGTTGGTGTCTGGAAGCGGGAAGTTGCATGAACTTCCAGCATTGCATTTTTTCAGGGCCCTGCCATTCTGGAAGCTTCAAGAATTTGTTTAGATTCGGAAGGGGGTAGATATGGCGGTTATTTAGCTAGAGGTCGTTGTTGAACCCAGGGATTTGTAGGACTTGCCTGGATGGCCTTCTTCCTCACAAGTACATCAAGACGAACGCCTGATACAAAGTTTCAGGTTTCAAGTCGTGAGTTGGGTTCGTCTGTACGCACGGGAGCTTTGACACGGAAAAGGTGAGTTGCAAACACGTCTTCCTGCTCGCTGGGAGACATGCAGCTATGACGATTCTGGAACTGGAAAGGGAGCTATGATTCTTCACGATTCTATCTGGAGCGGCCGCCGCCGATGTCTTGGCCAAGCTGTAATGCGTAAGTCAACATCAATACTATTGTGCACGTTCTGTGTTCAAACTCACCCTGTAGCCACTGATCTTTTCCCACTCGACCTTCTGGCGGGTGACGGGAAGCTGTCTTCGCAAACCCTTGAAGGCACCCTCGTTGAGTTTTGTGAAAGCCTGGTTGACTTCTGTCTGGTAGCTCTTCTCGAGCTTTGCGATCTCACGGACAGCATCGCTAGCGTTGGAGACGGAGACGGGCTTTGAGGTCTGGAGACGCACGTTGCCATCTTCGTAGTAGTGGACGTCAATGTTGACGGCGCCTGAGAGGGAGTTGTTCGAGGGGGTGAAGAGGTAGTGGGCGCGCCAACGACCGTTCCTGTGTATTCTGTCTTAGCTCTGTGCTCCTTCGTGGACGTGACGAGGCAGGCGCACCAGAAGTTGTTGGGGCTGTACTTGTTGCTGACGAGCACGAGAGCAATCTTGGAGTCGTTCTCGGCAGGGAAGACACCGACGGTGGCAGCAGGGTAGTGTTCGTCGGCGTGGGCACGGAGGGCCTTGTTCAGCTTCTGGATCAAGTCGGCGTTTTGGCTGTCGAGCGAGTGGCTCTGGGCATTGGTGGCCTTTTGCTCGACGGGGTCAAAGTCGAAGGCGGTGCTACTTGCGCTGTCGTAGTAGCGGTTGTTGCCCAGGCTGTTGTACTCGCTGACCAGAACGCTGCCACTGCTGCCCGGCAGCTTGACTGTGCTGAATTGTGTCTCGTGGTACTTTGTGATGGCAGGGGAGATGTTGGAGATCAGATTTGACTCGGAGGGTGTCAGGGCCTTGATGTCTAGAGTGGTTCGTGAGCGTTGGATGCGACGAGTCGAGCGGGCGCTGCGTGTATACCGGTCATGACATTGGACAGCTTTCAGGAGTTAGCTTCTACCTCTTCCACACTTGAACATGACAACACGATACCTCGCCTGGCGGAGCGTCCTCGACGAACGAAGAAGCAATCTGCGTTGATGACATGGTTGATATGATTGTAGTTATGCAATTGCGACCTCTGATCATCGAGGCCGCTGATGATGCATGAGGTCGCGCCTCGGACGTCTCTGCGGGGAAGGTGCGCCGAGCTTCTTTGTTTGCTCTGCCACCCTGTCCATCTACTGTCGCACTGAGACTTGCCATTGTTTCTCTCATTTCGACGGTCCTTCTACATCGTCTCAGGAGTCTAACCTCGGCAAAAGACTCCAGAGCCTCTACGATATGCTTGGGCATGCTTGTTGCGGTTGGGGACAGATGCGGGTCAAATTCGATATTGTTCATGAACTTAAGGCTTGCAGAGGATCACAAGAACCGAGAGACTTGTCAACCCATCAACATGTTACGAAGTAGAAAAATGTTCATGAATCACGCTTGCTGCAAGTGTCGTGTTCTAATACTGCGTGGCAAACACCAAGATCCCTAAGGAGTTGCCTCGTGTACGACGATTTCTAAATCTTGTAGAAGCAGAAGGCGTGGTAAAAGCCAGCCGCCTCCATCTCCTCCTTAGTGCCCAAGAACCTGCCCTCCCTGTCCTTGACTCGCATACGTTCACTCAGTGGTCCGAGTTCGTAGTCGTCCTTCTCGTCATCCCAAACCTCTGGGAAAGGTTTGCGGTACATCAACTCCAAGCCATACTCTTCAGCAAGAGCACGGAATCCTTCCCATGGCACTACAAACTCGGGCACGTCGACAGCTTCTTCGAGGTAGTAGAAGTACTTCCAGCCGAAAGGAGGCCGGAAGACACCATCAAAGGGCAGAGGTTGCGACTCGGGGAACTTTACCTTGTAGATTGAGTTGCCCCATTCCAGGGGTTCCTTTGGCAACGCCGGTGCTTTTGAAATGGGGTTTGGTTTCTCCTCGCCAGCAACAGCATTGTCGATTGGAGCTTCGGGGTTCCAGTCGTCATTGTCGGCAGTTCCGTTCACTGTAGGCTGCAAACTCTTTTCTGGGTCCCAGTCATCGTCGTTGTTGCTACCATTCGCGACCTGCGGCGGATCGAGAGGCTTCTCGGGATCCCAATCGTCTTCGTCGTTTTGAAGGTGCGGGTCGAGACTTTGTTCGGGGTTCCAGTCATCATTTCCAGCAGCAGCGCCTCCTGATGGCTTTTCAGGATCCCAATCGTCGTCATCGTCGTAGTTCAGGCCGGCTGGCGGTGAGTCTTCTCTTGTTGGTTCCGAAGGCTTCACGCCGCCTTTCATGTGCTGCTCGATTTTTCTGCGGATAATGTCCGAGTTGGGCATGACACCGAGGAAGCGACCGCCTTTTTTCAACGCGCCAGCAACATTCTTGAGCATTCCTCTGGCCTTTTCTTCGCTCTCGTAAGAGTAATGCAGACAGAACATCATCGAGACGACATCGAAACCTCCTTGTGAGAAGCGAGCGGTGATGGCACCGTGGGTATCCGGGCCAGCATGAGGATCGAAGCCAACCTCGCGGACTATGGGGATGTTTGCTAGACTGACACCGAAAGCGTCTTGAGCGAAGAAGTGAGCCTCGAGCTGTTTGGCATTCCTGGGGCCCCTCCTTCGTCGCTGCATCTCGACGTATCTGCCTCTTGCTTGGTCGATAGAAACATCGGCCGGATCGACACCGACATAGAGACGCGGTGTTTGAGGAGCAGATTGCCATTTTTGCAAGTCACCACCTTTACCACAGCCCATGTCGAGGACAAGAGGACGGTAGTCTCTGTCTTCTGACGGCGAGAACTTTTGAATCATGCATGACTTGACCCAGTTGTTGAGGGAACGCAGGCCTTGGATCTTGGACTCTGATCTTCTCCAGTCCCTACCTCTTTCTGGGACGGCGTTGTAATGAGCGGCGACGAGATCTGTCGGAGCAGTTGCTCTGTTCTGTTGTACCTGCTTCCGTTCCTCCTCTTCGCGTTGCAGTCTCTTCTGCTCGGCTGCTTGTCTGGCAGCGACGCTGATTCTCGACGAAGCACCGGGACGCTTGCGTGGGGGAGAACGGGGTGGAGAGGGCGGGTCTGGATCGTCGCGGCGAGTGCTACTCGTGAGGGGGCTGCGTTGACGTTTGGGAGCTCTACTCGAGGGAAGGTCGGCCTCTCTTATACGTTTGCGCGATGGCTTTTGGTATTGGTCCGAGTCGGGGATGGGGGATTCGGTGGGTGGACTGCGGCGTCCCCTGCTCGAGTCTTGGGGTTGGCGAGGCATCGTGTCGTATGATGGGGAGAGGTTGTGTTCGAGGAAGCAGGGTGATGACTCGATGTGAAAGTGGTAGACAGTTTGCAAGATTCGACTGAGAGGATGGGAGATGACGGTATCTTGGTGGTTTTGCTATGGGAAAGAGAAGAATGGCACGAAGAGTGAAATCGGACTCAAATCCGCGGTCGTTGTGACGCTCGAGAATAGCAAATAGACGCCGCCAAGAGCTGAACCGAAGCAGTGTCGCGTTTGGGAAGGAACGGCCAAAGGGTATGTTCAGCTGTATGGGTGGGGAAGGAGCTCGAGAGTTGCGACTGGATAGCTCTAAATCCGTCAAAGTACAGATAATCCAGATGGAAGGTGCGAGCAATGGGACATGAACAACGAGTGAAATCGTCGGGGCTCGGGGAAGCTGGCCGGCGTCTCGCGGCGCACGGACGGCGCGAGTCTGATTGGGAAGCTCCAGCATCATCATCATCGCCGTCGCCATCAAACATACACGCACACACACACCGCACACTCGAGACACACCCGACTCTCGCTTCATCCACCCCTTCCACTTTCCGTCCACCCATCCAAGACCGCCAGCATGGGTGACCCGCAGTACATGAAGTTCCCCGACCTCAGACTGGCCCAGTCCGTCTTCACCCTCGCCTCGCCATCCACCTCGTCCTCAGCGAAACAATCATCCCTCACAGCTCTTCAAGATGCTATCCGAGAGCACAAGATGGCTCCCTTGTACCACTACCTCGCACATCCCCAGACCGGCAAGCTGAACGCTTCTGGAGAGTCTGGTTCGAGCCAGAAGTCGTCGTCATCCTCGCCCGTGCCATCGCTACGAAGAACCTCCAGCATCAACACAACCAGCATCATCGGCGTCCTTGGCGGTTTTAAGCAGACCGGCGGAGCCGACCTGCCCTGGGACGAGCAGTTGTACGAGTCAATGAAGCGCGAGAACGACGAAGAGCTGGCCGCTATCCAGAAGGAGGAGGATGAAGCCGCCGAGCGTGAGGGCGACACCGAGGTCAACACTGCCCGTGGAAAGCGCGCAGAGCTGTATGCCCGCATCGGTGACAAGGAAAAGGCCCTCGAAGCTTTCGAAAAGTTGATGGAAAAGACGGGTATTCTGGCCTCCAAGATCGACATTGTTCTGGCCATTATCCGCATCGCCATGTTCTTCGACGACAAGACGCTGGTCAAGAAGAGTGTCGAGCGCTGTTCGGCTCTGGTTGAATCCGGTGGTGACTGGGTATGTCGCAATCCACCATCTCCAGAGAACAAGCACCGTCTAACATGTCGCAGGACCGTCGCAACCGCCTAAAAGCCTACCAAGGTCTCCACCTCATCACCATCCGCTCCCACGCTGCAGCCGCCCCTCTGCTACTCGACTCTCTCAGCACTTTCACCGCCACCGAGCTCTGCTCATACAGCAACCTGGTCGTCTACGCCGTTCTCGCTGGCAGCGTCGCCCTCCCCCGTCGTGACTTCAAGTCGCGTGTCGTTGACGCTCCCGAGATTCGCGCCATCGTTGGCTCCGAAGACAGCAACGAAAGGCTCGCCGGCCTTTCGGGCGCTGTTTCCGCACACCCATCAGCCGGCACTGACACCAGCGCCATGGACGTCGACACCACATCATCAGCCACCCCCAAACCCACCGTCGTCAACCTTACCACTCTGAACTCGGGCTCCGCCGAGCAAGAAAAGGCCGAACCCGAGATCGACTTTTCTCCCCTCGCCCAGATGATCCGCTCCCTCTACTCTGGCCACTACCAAAACTTCTTCCGCGCCCTCAGCACAGTCGAAACCCAATTCCTTGCCCAAGACCGTTACCTCTACGAACACCGTCGCTGGTATGTCAAGGAGATGCGTCTGCGCGCCTACGCACAGCTGCTGCAAAGTTACAAGGTTGTGGGTCTGGAGAGCATGGCTCAGAGCTTTGGCGTCAGTGTCGACTGGTTGGACCGTGATTTGGCTCCCTTCATTGCCAGCCAGCGTCTTCCTTGCACTATCGACCGCGTCAAGGGTGTTATCGAGACACAACGCGCTGGTGACAAGAACAAGCAGTAAGTCTTGCACGTCTCTAATGTTGATGAAAATCACTAACGCAGTGAAATCAGGTACACCGATGTCGTCAAGCAGGGTGATCAGCTCATCACCAAGTTGCAAAAGTACGGTCAAGTCGTCAGACTGCGCGGAAGCGAGAGAACCTAATCGCTCTGGGGTGAAAGAGAAAGCATTAATGCATGATGGCAAAGGGAAAATGGCATGACAAATATGTACCATAGACGGCAAATGATCGGTAGAGAGCACATCAAGGAATAGTGCTTCTCCATCATCTTCGCATCAATCGAAAGCAAAACATTGTACCAAACGCTGAAGATCTTTGCCTCCAGCGTGTAGACGGTGTCTCTGGCACCGCAACAGGCATCTCCAAGGTCTTCCGCACTCATGACTCCAAGTGGCTTCTAGACTCAAGTAAGAAATAACGCCCACATCATAACGCAGACCCAAGGTGTTTGCGAATTGAACCATTGCACACTACAAGTACAAATGTTTCCGTCTTTTTGAGCTACCGAAGCTCATGACCTTTTTCTTCTTCTCTCTTGCACAAACCGGACCTCGAGCAGAGTTCGCAAAGCTTACAAAAGTCAATCCTGGCGTATCAACATCCTGTTGCTGTACTATTTAGTCATCGCTTGCACTTGATCTATGTTGCAGATAAGAAGCAAGAGTTGCATGTAAGTAAAAAGATAGGGTTTGCATGATGTGCATAGAGTTTCGCTGATGCTCATGGGTTCTCACCCGCGAGTGATTTGCAAACAAGAAGAGCCATCTTTCTTGAACCAAATGGACTACCTGTTCAATCCTGGCAAGGTAGAGAAAAGGGCTTTCTTTTGTGGACTATATGGTCTGACTTGGAAAGGTCTGGAGGAAGATCCCCATTGACTGTCGTTCGCTTGTGGGGTTCCCATGTCTCACGTTTTGTGGTTGCGGGAGATCTTGTGACTGAGGTTTGCTTGATGGGAATCGATCAGATTGTCGTGATCGGGGTGTTGAAGTGTCGCTCGCGGCTGGGTCGTCCAGTGTGCGAGTGGCTTTGGAAGCTGGCAAGGGCTCTGTGCTTGTGCAATCGCAGCGATTGATGAGCCACCTGTAGTCATCCTGCGACCGGTCGAATAGCGAAAACAGTCAAGGGTTCTGTCGCTTGGGTGATGCCAGCCCGAGCAAGACATATTCCAGTAGGGTAGCTCCATTATACCCATTGCTCCGAAGGTCATTGCACAAGGTAAGGCGAGAACTCGATGACCGCACTTCTCAAGCAGTCGCCTCCTCCTCATCATCCCCCTCCGGTCTAGCCCTCGGCTGGATCTCGATCCCAAACCTCTTCTTCAGCGCCTCGACCTCCGTCGTCCACTTCTCAACCACCGGATGCGCATCAGCCACATCCCTAAACGTAACCTCCCCTTCTCCCTCCCCCTTGACCTCAAACTTCCAGATCCCGTCCTCACCAAACCACTCCCTTCCAAACAAACTCTGCAACCCCAGCTCCTGCCTCGCTGTCACGAACTTTGCAATCACATCTTCCTTGGCTTTCGTGGTGATGGCGGCGGAAGACTGTACAGCACGAACGATCCCCTCAAGCACACCGAGCAAGAAGCCAGACTTCATACCAATGACAGCGCCGAGAGAAAAGCCTTCGTCGAAACCGTGTTGCACGTGCTCGGCTTTGGATACGGAGATGCCATCACGGTAGCCAGAGGTCACGTGTACACTGCGCAGACGGGGTATGTCTGAATGTTCTGAATTTGCCGTGTTGAGCAGCTGTGCAGGGATCTGGATGTCGTTGCTTTCGTTGTCCTGGGAAGGAGATAGGGAAGGAGAGCTTGGTGCTGAGCCGAAGATGTCGTCGTGGAGTTCGGAGGTGGTAACTGGTTCGGGAGATGGAGACATGTTTGGATGGGAAATTGCGCCTGGCACTTCGCGGAGCATTTCTTGGTGCTAGGATCCGAGGTTGATGGTTGGTGGTTGATTGTTAATAGCAGATTTGTTCAAAGTTGCGGTGGTTGGCATTCATGAAACATCAAGGTGAAGTTGTGCAAAGCCGAGGAGATTTTAGCTTAGTCAGCATTAGGAAGTTCTTTATGTAGGTGATGCCCTTATCCAGCCTATATTCTCGTCGATCAAGATCTTCTAGATGTTTGTCTATGGACCAAGCAAGAATTGGAGTCTCGATAGTTATGCTTATGCCCACGAGGTTTTGAACAGCAACTTCAGAAGAACATCCTAGTGATCAACAAGGAGTCATCTCCGGAGCCATAGAAACTCAAAAACGGTCGTCGAGGCTTAAAATGACGAATGATTAATTCGAGCTAACGCGGTGTATGCCAATAGTCTATGCCGCATGTACAATGTCGTCAAGGATGTCGTCTGTGGACAGCACTTCGAACCTGTTACACGTAATGATTGGCAGAGCATGGCGCACCTCCTATGGTCTGTCATCTGCGGAAAGCACGTTGAGAGTGTACTTGTGAGGCTCACTTCTCCAGCAACTCGTAAGTTCCAGGCCAGCGCCCTCCCACAACCTCTCCTGCTCCTCCTCGTCGAACTTGTAGCTGCTGACAACATACAGACCTTTACCCCTCTCCAAGTCCACGCCACTAGCAACCAGATTTCGCTGAGGAATCAAGAATTGATCATGTCTTCCACACTGGGCGTTCCAATCTCCTTCAACATTCCAGTCCTCCGGATCAAAGGCCTTGTAACCTAATATCTTGTTGGCATGGTGTAAGATATTGGAGATGAAGCGGTAGTTGCGACCCTCGGAGTCGTTGTAGGCGTGCCACACTTTGTCACCATCTTTGCATCCGTCGACACCTATAACAAACATGGTCTTTTCTGTTGAGCTCTTCACGGCTTCAACAAAGCCACGGAGAAACTTGGCAGCCTCAGGGCCTGACGAGCTGCCGATTGTGGACCCGAGGGAGAGTATGCACTTCGGACGTCCGACGAGTGGCCGAGTTCGCAACCAACGCAGGCCGTCGTCGTAAGTGCCTAGCAAACCGTGGAATTTCACATATCGAAACGAAGAAGGTGAGATGTCGGTAAGGGTTCTTTCGAGTTCAGAACGGTTCAGGTCGAGGGCATAGTAGTCAACGGGCTTGCGATGGTCTTCTAACGCATCGAGCAGAATTTTGATTTTTCTGAGGCATCCACTTCCTAGTTCCAGAACAACGGAATGGGGTGCAATTTGTTGAGCGATTTCGTTGCTGTGCTGTTTCAGAAGCTCGATTTCGCAATTAGTGAGGTAGTACTCGGGTGAGTAGGTGATGGCTTCAAAGTGCTGCAAGCCCTTCTCGTCCCAGAGGAGTAAGGAGGGTAATCTGGGTGGAATTGCTAAGAGGCTGTCTTCCAGCTCTTTCAACAATGACATATCATCGATCGAGGACCGAATGTCGCTGACTTCGACTTCGGTCTTCTTGTCAGGCGTGTGTGGAGGAGTCTCCATTGCGAAGGGTTGTCTTGAAATATGTTGAAGTCAGGACAGTGATGAATAGCGACGAGGGTTTGGGTGTTGAAGCAATGATCAGAAGAAAGGCCGATGCTCGCGAAAGTGGATGGAGGAGGTTGGGTAGAAGAGGAAGATGAAAATAGGAATTGCAACAAGATATTGCGCTCGTGAAAGCATTATGACATGGAAATCTGCACCTTCCTCGTTCTCGACATTATCGTGACCGCAAACAAAGGGCTGTCATTCTGGCGTGGCCTGATTCATGCTTGAATGCAGCTGAGTCTTATCCGCTCATTCGGAGGCCGAGTACAAGGAATGCAAGGCACTCTGAACCTTGCTTATTCAAGGTTGTACCCTTGGAGATATGCAAGATGGTTATCGTGAAAGGTAACGCAGCATAGAGTCATTCTGATGTCACTGTCATTTCTGGCCATATATCGTGACTAATATCCGCAACTTCGACTTTTGCGCTTCTAGCTCTGTGCGCTTCGTGACAGTGTACCAACAGCGAAAACAGTTGTCTACAGATCACTAAACCCAAGTTCTGAGTCCCAGTGAAAACACTGCGGGAGTTCAGGTCGGATCTCAACATCAACCGTCAAAAATGCTGTGTTCAAACCCGAGTACTGCTGAAATGAAGGTGCTCCTTATCGTTCCTCCCCAAAGCATCGTGACGAAACCAAGCATCACATGCCAGATATGCATGGCACCACCCTAGAGTAAACCCGGTTGCTGTGCCTTTCCGGATCTGAACTCACCGTCTTTGTCAATCCGGTTATTGTCCGTCACCATCCGATAAGTGCTGTTTACTCACGTGGCATCTGATTCGTCCCTCTATCTTGCATCTCTCTGCTCGGCTACCTCTACCGGCTGCCACGGATTTGTACAATCGTCCAGTCGAACTCTGCTATGTCTCCGAAGACGTCGGAGGTCGACCTCCTCATCATCGGTGCGGGTCCTGCAGGATTGATGGCTGCTGCTTGGGCAAGCCAATGCAAGCTCAACACAAGAATTATTGATGAGAAAGATGCGAGAGTCAGGACCGGTCAAGCAGATGGCCTGCATTGCAGAACTCTGGAAATCATGGATAGCTTTGGAAGTCCAAGTATTGCTCACGACATTCTCGGACAAGCTTGCGTGATCAAGGAGATCAGCTCATGGGCATGTACACAAGGGAAAGATGCATCAGAGAACGGGAAATGGTTGCTAACTGGTCTGCTCAGAATTTTAAAGAAGGCTGTGAAGAGCACATCGAACGGTCAGAATCAGTACGATCGGGTGAGGAAGATTTGCCTGGCAGTCGGTATCCTCAAGTGAGTCTCAGTCAAGGCAGTGTCGAGCAGGCCTTTCTGAATTTTCTCGAACGAGATGGCGATTCGGTGCGAGTTGAACGCAACTTGACTCCTATGAAGCTTCATGTTGATGAAACACGAATCGACGATCATGATGCATATCCGGTCGAAGTTCACCTTCGAGCATTAGGGAAGGAAGAACGAGCCGGTCCTCTCGATTCTACAGGTGCGTGTCTTGTTGACAACCATGTTGCCTTCTCCAACCAAGTCCTAGCATCCGACAAGACTGTCACCGAGATCGTTCGAGCAAAGTATGTCCTGGGTGCCGATGGTGCACATAGCTGGACACGAAAAGCTCTGGGTTTACAGATGGAAGGTAACACAACAGACAAGCACTTTGGCGTTATTGACTTCGTTCCACTTTCCACCTTTCCGGATATTAGGATATCCTGCGCGATTCACTCTTCATCGGGAAGCATCATGACTTTACCACGAGAAGAGGGTCTGGTGCGATTTTACGTCCAGCTAGGAGAGTCCTCTGCCAAAGGAAGCAACATTGACCGCGACAAAGTAACTCCTGAGGACATCATTGAGATCGCTCGAAAGATCCTGCAACCATATTCTCTGGTTCACAGCCACTGTGACTGGTTCTCCGTTTACACAGTCGGTCAGCGGCTAGCAGAAACCTTCAGCCATCATGACCGCGTCTTCCTAGCTGGCGATGCTGTTCACACACATTCTCCAACCATGGGCGCGGGGATGAACGTCTCCATGCAAGACAGTTACAATCTTGTCTGGAAGATTGCCACTGCGATCCGCACAGGAAACAGAGAAATCCTGAAAACATACAACATCGAACGCATGGCCGTTGCCAAAGAACTGATTGACAAAGACCGCGCCATGTCTGAATTCTACTGTGAAGGACCCTCTGCCAACTCGAAAAGCTACCAAGAGTTTCGCGAAAGCTTTCGAGATTTTGTCAGCGGTGTTGCTGTAGAGTACAGTCCCAGTCTCTTGACATCCGCTGCAGACACCACAAATGTCCTTTGCAGCCGCAAAGACTCACAGCAATCCCTGGAGCAAATGTGTTCCAGACCCTCACTCGCGGGCAACTTAACACTAGGCCAACGCCTCCCGTCCTACCTTGTAACAAACCAGTTCACAGCCGAAGTCTCTCACCTCCACACCGCCCTGAAAAGCACCGGACATTGGCGTATGCTCCTCTTCCCTGGCTCCCTCAGCAACCCCCACCGCTTCCAGCAATTCCAAAGCTTGGGAACACGCCTTGAAGCACCTTGCTCTTTCGTCCGTACTTGCACACCCGTTTCTGCACCTATCGATTCCGTTATCGAAATCTTGACTATACATACCAGTAACAGGAATGGAGTTGAGGCTTTGGAATTGCCCGATATTCTTCATCCGTGGACTGAGAACAAAGGATATAACTACTGGAGAATCTTTGCTAGGGATAACGAGGGCGGGGATGATGTGTATGATGCTTTTGGGATTGAAGAGGAGGAAGGGTGTGTGATAGTGATTCGTCCTGATCAGCATGTTGGCTATATTGGCGCTCTGATGGATGTGGATGCGCTTGGAAAGTACTTTGGAAACATCCTAGCGCCGACGAAGAAGACAGATAGGGGTTGAGCGTCAACTTTTCGGATAGAGAAGCAGTGTCCGGATCGAGAGCTCGGCTTTTCTGAGCTCCTGAGTATACGACAACATCTCCAGCGCGTTGGATAGACATGCAGTTCCTGATTGAATCCACCGAAGCCTCCGTACCAGAGATTGAGCACTCCCGTTCGTTGCGGGCCGGCTGTTGAACTATCGACAGACTTCACAGCTACGAGCGCCACCTAGCAACGCCTCCGTACCATAATTGCTTGTCCTTTTGCTTAAAAAGCCATTCAGCTTGGCATGCTTGTAGATGTTATTCGAGCGTGAAAGATAGGCAAGCAACCAACTCAACAGTTTCACCGACTTGTACTTTTTGGCAAGTCAAGGCAGTTCAAGACCGACAACCGTCGGCCGTGTCAGCAAATCGTACACAATCTTCTTTGTCAAGACGTTGTGTAGGATGCAGAGGCTGCGTGCCCACTCCGCATATCGGCACGGGCAATAATCTCCAAGTGGCCCATGACGCCAGTTTTGGTGTGGTAACAAGAATTCAATACTTCTGGGGCAACCGTCCGGCGAAGGGACTATCTTTGGTCATCTTGAGGGGTAACGATAGGAACCTCTGGCTCTCAAAAGATCCTCGACTCCCTCTGTTTTATCTTCTGGACGGCCGTGTCTTCCCGCTGCACATCACTCTCGAAAATTCCACGTCGCTGGAGAAGAAAGAGCTGAAGAAACATAGAGCATAAGCAACAACAATACCATCAACCATGACTGGCGGCGGCATCTCGGACGATGCGCTACACCTCGCGGCTCTGGGGCATACCCAGGAATTGAAACGAACCTTTTCCCCGCTGGCTATGCTCGGCTTAGCATTCGCCATCTTGAATTCATGGACTGCACTGGCGACATCGTTGTCCCTCGCCTTGCCCAGTGGAGGACCTACCTCTGTCCTTTGGGGATTGATCACAGCAGGCATTTGCAACCTATGTCTTGCATCGAGTCTGGCAGAGTTTCTCAGTGCGTATCCCTCTGCTGGGGGCCAGTACCACTGGGCAGCCATGTTGTGTCCCAAGAGTCGCATGATCTCGTGGATTACTGGTTGGATCAATGTGAGTGATGCCTACCCCAGACAGCCACCCCCACAACCCACATTGTACTGACACACGGATTCCCAGGTCGGCGGTTGGATGGCCCTGACTGCCACTGGAGGTCTCCTCGGATCGCAACTCATTCTGGGCATCATCTCGTTGATGGACCCGTCCTACGAGTCTAAGAGTTGGCATCAGTTTCTGATTTACATTGGATACAACGTGTTTGCATTCTGCTTGAATGCTTTCGCGAACCGGATCATCCCCCACATCGACAGAGGTGCTATCATCTGGTCAATCACTGGATTTGTCGTCGTGTCCATCACGGTCCTGGCATGCGCTTCTCCAAACTACAGTTCGGCTGAATTTGTCTTTGGCGAGTTCATCAACGAGACTGGCTGGCCTGATGGTGTTGCATGGTTGTTGGGCTTGCTGCAGGGCGGCTTCGGACTTACTGGCTACGACGCTGTCGCACATATGATCGAGGAGATCCCAAACCCGAGAAAGACGGGACCGTTTGTCATGATCACTTGCGTGGCCATTGGCACTTTTACCGGATTCGTCTTCTTGACGTGTCTCCTCTTCGTCGCTGGCAACATTGACGATATCATCACGTCGCCTGCTGGTCCTCTTCTCGCAATCTTGTACAACGCTACAAGCTCGCGTGCCGGAGCGATTTGTCTGCTCATGTTCCCTCTGGTCTGCACTGTCTTTGCAACCATCGCCATCATGACCACCAGCAGTCGCATGGCGTGGGCCTTTGCCAGAGACAGAGGTCTCCCAGCCTCCAAGTTCTTCAGCAAGGTCCACCCAGGACTCGACGTGCCCGTCAACGCGCTCGGTCTCACCCTAGCTCTAGTCATCATCTTCGGCTGCGTGTTCCTCGGAAGTTCCAGCGCCTTCAACGCCATCACCAGTGCCTCGGTCGTCGCGCTAGGCATCACCTACGCCATCCCCATCGCCCTCAACGTCCTCCAAGGCCGCAAAGGGTTACCCGCCGATCGCGCTTTCATCCTACCTTCGTGGTTTGCATGGTTTGCCAACCTGCTCGGTCTCGCTTACGTGGCAATCACCTCTGTGCTATTCCTCTTCCCGCCCGAGCTGCCCGTCGACTCCAACAATATGAACTATTGCGTAGTGGCGTTTGGGATTTGGTTGCTGATCTCGCTGTTGACGTACATTTTTGACGGCAGGAAGAATTACGTCGGGCCAAAGGTGGATATTGTTGACGAGCATGTGCTTACAGCATCGCCTTCGCCCGAGATGCTGAGAACGAACAACGAGATGGATTATTCGGACAAGGGTAAAGACTCTGGTTTCTAGTTGTCTAGCATGTTGCACGTTTCGAAATTTAATGGTTCTTTTTTTTTTTGTTTATGGCGTGGCAGAAATTGTAGGCGGTGAGATGCTTGCTTGCATAAAGTATGAATATCGTGTTGCTCGTTGCACCAAACACACTCGACCGTCACCTTCGCGTTGAAATCGATTAGCCAGTACTTTGAGCGCGCAGAGGGTGGAAAGGAGTGGTTTGGTGTTATGGCGTCAGTGAATGGGTCTACTTGATGTCGAGGGTGTGTTAAGAGATGACACTACGCTTGCTTTTCACAAAACACACTAGGCCGTCACCTTCGCGAGGTTATTAGGAGAGTCATTGATTCATAAGGCTACATGCTCTGTCGTGTTTTGGGTCCGTGGTAGTCTAGCAGACGGCGTGGGTCTTGCCAGTCTTGCCTTGCAACGAGTGCTTCTCGTCGGTGAAGTGCTGGTTCATCTTCTTATGACGGCCAGTGGCGGTGCCGTGCTTCTTGATCTGCTCCTTGTGCTCCTGGATCTTTTGTTCATCCATCTTGCCCAAGGTCTCCATAGCAAGCTTGATGTCGGCAATCAGAGCATCGCATCTGCTGCGCGAAAAGTCCTCACGGACAACGACACGCATCAACTTCAGACCCTCGGAGTGAGGAGCCATAGTATAAGCAGGGACGACCCAACCGCGCTGTCTGAGCTGATGTGCAATGGCAAACTCGTCAAACTTGTGGCCGTCATCGGGGTTGAGACGGAAGGCAACCAGAGGAAGACCGTTACCACGAGTCTGGGACATGAGCAAGAAGCCCATCTTCTGAACAGAAGCAGCCAGATAGTCTGCAGTTCTGGTCAGGTTGAACATGATTGCGCGGTAGCCGTGCTTGCCCAGACGGATCAGCTGGTAGTACTGGCCCAGAACTTGGGAGGCACCACGAGAGAAGTTGAGAGTAAGAGAAGCCTGGTCAGCACCGAGGTAGTTGATGTTGAAGATCAGCTCGGTGGGCAGGTACTTGGGGTCGCGCCAGATGCACCAGCCAACACCAGGGTAAACGAGACCGTACTTGTGGCCAGAAACGTTGATCGAGACGACCTTTTCGAGACGGAAGTCCCAGACGAGGTCGGGGTTGACGAAAGGTGCAACGAAGCCACCGGAAGCAGCGTCGACTGTGAACAGTAAGCATAGAGCAAGACTTGGGAGCTTGGGCAAACTCACCGTGGATGGGAATGTCAATGTTGCGCTCGACCAGGAGGTCGTTGATGGCCTTTGTGTCCTCGTACTCGCCAGTGTAGGTGGTACCAAGAATGGAGCAGATACCGATCGTGTTCTCATCGATCAAGTCGACGGCCTCCTTGGGGTCGATAACGTAGCGGTCCTTTGTAACATAGCAATATTTCTCTTCAACATCGAAGTAACGAGCAGCTTTTTCCCAGCAGACCTGAACAGCGGAATTCATGATTATGTTGGGACGAGAGTAGTCCTTGCCCTCTGCCTTGCGCTTGTTGACCCAGGTCTTCTTCATTGCCAATGTGGCGAGCATGATGGCCTCGGATGAGCCGACGGTCGAAGTTCCCATGGCGTTGGTGTCGTCGTCGTGAGTGGGAATGTTGAAGAGGCGGGCGATCATGTTGACGCAGCGGTTCTGGATGTCGGCCGTGACTGTATATAAATCAGATTCTGCTCTTCCTGGCCATGACCTCTCGAAATTACCTGGATACTCCTCATAATCTATGAAGTTTTTGGCAAAGGCGTCCATCATGAGCTTCTCGACTTCGGGCTCCATGTAGGTTGTGACGAACGAGGCAAGGCTGGCGTCTTGTTAGCGAGTGTGACACCACAAGTCAATGACGTGAGATTGTACTTGAGCGTAGGGTTACCGTCCAGAGTCAGGTCGTCCTTGATCATTCTGTAGGCAGTGGCAGCAGGCATCTCCTTGTCGGGCATCTCGTGTCTGGGCAGGTCTTCTGCTGCGAAACGACTGCCGTAGATGCTGGTCTCAAAGTCGTCGGGCTGGCTGCCCTCGGGACCCAGCTTTGACATGTCAATGCCATCGGCCTGGTCCTTCTGGATCTCCGAATCGTTGGTGACTTGTCCGAGGTGAACCATGATGTGTGATGTGTTTCTTGGGTGAGGAAGAAGAATGAAGAGAACAGAAAGGGGGAATACAAGGGAGATCTGCGAGATATAAACAAGAGGAAACACGCAAACCTGAGAGCGGCACAGATCGGCTGATAGTTAGAGGTCAATCGTCACCACGAGCTCAACCACAACTGGCAGCTTAAGCTTCCGCCAAGGTAGCTTGATGGTGACGTGAAGAGCGTGTCAACCGTGGGGTAGCTCTGTCCACCGCCTTTGATTTTCCTGTTATGTTCCCGTCTTTGCATGTTACAGAGAACCACTCAGCTCGTCTGCTCCTACCTTGTGGCTTCGACAAGAGCTTTTCTCGAGCTGTTCGTTGACTTGAGACATGTGATTGGCACTCTGCTGCCGTGCGAGCCTTCGAAGCGCTGTTGAATTTGACAAAACGTCATCAAAACTTTCACATGTCGCGTCGAAACGCGTCTTCTCACCATTCTCCTGCGCGGGTCCTCGTTCCGCACCATCGATGATCCTCCACATCCAAGTATCGGATAGATGAAGTGCATGAGTTGGTCCAATGTCGACCTTTGACGGTATCGTCAGAGAGTTTCCCCATATCCGAATTGACAACTTCACCAACTATCCGGACGAACCGCCACCACTCGCCTGTTTCTTAAGCCATGTTCACAGTGATCATTTGAAAGGACTCGAGTCGTTCAAGTCAACCTTCGTTTATTGCACTGCCCAAACTCGGGAACTACTACTTCGTCTCGAAAAGTACCCTCATCGCATGAACTTTGCGAGGGGTATCTTGGAATCGAGGAAGCAGACATATCGCCGCCTCAAAAGTCACATCAAACCAATCCCTCTCGAGACACCGACTGAAATCGAACTGGCTCCTGGACAATCCATCCGCGTAACCCTTTTCGATGCAAACCACTGTCTGGGATCATGCATGTTCCTGATAGAAGGCAACGGGAAAGCCATTCTCTATACTGGTGATCTTCGGTCAGAGCCATGGTGGGTAAACACTCTCATACGCAATCCTGTTCTTTTACCATACACCAAAGGTACCCAGCGGCTTGACAACATATATCTCGACACCACTTTCACCTCGAGCGATGCTTTGGAGTATGAGATGCCTTCAAAAGCTGAAGGGTTGGCCGAGCTCATCCACAAAGCCTCCCAATATCCTCCAGAAACCATCTTCTATCTTAACACGTGGACGTTTGGCTATGAAGAGGCTTGGGTTGCACTCTCGGCTGCTCTGAAAACTCGAGTACACCTCGACGATCATCGTTGGCGTTTGTACTCTTCGCAAAGAGATCAACCGACATGCTACGGGCCACAGACTGCACCTTTGGTGGGCTACAAACTCGGCAATCACGAGCATCCTGGATGCCTGACAAATTCATTGGAAGGTGCACGAATACACAGCTGTGAAAGAGGAACTCGCTGTGAAGTGTTTCAAAATCGTAAGTCTTCTGCCACTATCGTACGTACTTGTCTTGATAAAGTACATACAGCACATGTCGTGTGGATCACACCAATCATAGCTCGACACAAAGGTTACGAGATTGCCGAGATAGGAGCTGGTGGAGGTCAGGGCGATCTAAACCAGACGCACTCTCTCGAACTTTACGATCAGGGCAGTGTTCAGCAGTTGTTACTCATCTGTAATAGGGCGCTTCGGGCCCAGCCCGAGCTGAAAGAACCAATGAAAGAGTGGTTTTCGACATTGATGAAGAATGGCAAAGAGTCCATCGACCTCGATCTCGAGATTCTCCGCGACGAAGTCGAAATCACCAGTCAAGATGGTAGGCCTGATGATGAGTTTGACATGGACAACTTGCCCATCGACAAGCTGGTGCCGGCACTGACGAGATTGATTGCTGGCAAGTCCAAGCAGGAGGAAGAGGATCGTATCAAATACCAACGGCAGATTGTAAGTATTGTACGTTACCTGCTACAAATTGTGTTAATAGTTCCAGACATTTCCATTCTCTCGGCATTCTTCCTACTTGGAGCTCCGCGAGCTTGTGCAAGCATTCAAACCAAAGGATATATATCCTTGTACTATCGACAGAAACACGTATACATACGATATATCAATGGAGATGCTGTTCGGAGACATTTGCTCGGCCAACAGATTCCAAGCAGATAGAGAGCTCCATGCACAGCTGGGCATCAAGGATCCAGAGGCCAACGATGAGCAGTCTCCAAGAAGTACACCATCACCTCGAAGGGACAGATCAGTATCCCCAAAGCCAAGGCCCCTGAAACCAGTCCTCTCTCGTGCCCAGACAGAGAATACCATGCAATCGAGTTCCAGCAAAACACCGATAGGCCGCAGCTCATCCACAGTAAGGTATGAAACGCCAGCGAAACGTGCAAAGACATCGAGGAGCGGGCACGGCAGCACCCCAAGTAGTACTCAGAGTGAAAGGAACGCGCGCAGGGAAGCGATGTTCAATGCCGCACTGAGCCAGAAATGGGAGAAAGGCTTCTTTACTAGCGTTGATGGGTATCATAATCAGGAGCCAGAGGAGGAGCTGTGACCAGGCGTTCTCCTCTAGCTACAAGTCAGCAATAGCTATAGCAGCAGCATGACTAGTAATCGATTTGCGTCCGAGTATAGCAAAATGTGATGACTGGTGATTGATGTTGGAAGAGCGAGTGAAGGCGCTTGTTGCTGACAGGATGCACCGAAGCCGAGCTGCATGTCATGGTCGCGCTTTTGTCAACAAAGACACGAACCAAAGACAACAGACTCGATCGCTTTCACACACCTCCTCTACAAGACCACCACGGCATGCCCGAAGCACTCGCGACAACGAAACGCAAGTTTCACAAGCTGCTCGACAGCCGCTTCGGATCTCCCTCGGCGCCGGCCGTGACTCCTCCCAGACCCGTGTCGCAAGGCACACTCAGCGAACCGGCAACCAAGCGCATCCGATCCAGCGGCTCGACAACATCTCTAGCGACCAGCCTACGCAACAAGACAGCGCCCAAGTCGTCGATCAACCCAGTCAGAGGAGAACCGAATTTCGCGCCGTGGTCGCACGACGCCTTTATCAAGCGCTTGCGCAGCTTCGGGCCCGTCACCAGCTGGCATCCCAAGCCCGACGCTGTCAACGAGGTCGAGTGGGCTAAGCGAGGATGGTGGTGTGTCGATACGAATACCGTCGGCTGCAAGGGAGGGTGCCAGCAGCGCGTTGTGGTCAAGGTTGAGCCCATTGTCAAGAGACGTCGCGTCCAGGCCGAAGAAGCGGTGCAAGAGCAGGGAGATGAAAATGAAGAGGACGAAGAAGACAATCAGGAAGAGTTGGAACAAGCACTGGTGGACAAGTACAAGGAGCTCGTCATCGAGGGACACTCGGACGACTGTCTGTGGAGGAGGGCAGGTTGCAAGGATGACATATACCGTTTGCCTGTTGTCAAGTCGACCGTCTGGCAGCCCGAACTGCGCACTCGCTACCAGTCTCTCCTAACAATAGCGCCGTCACTCGCCAACCTGACCTTGCAACCCGACGAACTCGACCCTTCTCCAAACAAGATCCTGGCCAACCTTCCAACAGCTTTGCTCGACAACCCAGACGACAAGCCAGATGATGGCCAATCAAGCGAGGACACGGAAATTACAGAAGAGACCAAGCAAAAAGCACTCAAAGTCGCCATGTGCGGCTGGCAAGGCTCGACGGAATCCAGCACGCAGCTCCTCGCCTGCGACGCCTGCTTCCAGAGAATAGGCCTCTGGATGTACCAACCCGACTACAAGCCCCACAGATTCGGCGACGACGACGACGAAGAAAACGAACAACAAGACCGCTCTCTCCATCTCCTACAACTGCATCGCGAGCACTGTCCATGGCGCAACCCAACCACCCAAGCAGCCACCGGAAACTATGCCGGTAGATCTGCTCACGCCATCCTTCTCGATGTGTTGGACAGGTATATCGATGAACAGAGACGCAGGTCCAGGGGTACCATTCAAGGCCCTGTCGGAGGTGGCAGTGAAGCGGAGAGTGATGCGGGTGTGACGGATGATGGCAGGGAGAGTCTGGTGCTGGAGACGATGCCGTCCATGCCGGAGCTCAGCAGGGCAGAGACGGAAAAGCACGACAAGGAAAGGTTGTCGAGACTGAGGCGGTTGAAGACTGTTCTGGGCTTCAAGAAGAGGGCTCCTCCTGCTGTTTGATGGATGGGTGCAGTTTTCAATGAGTCAAACGAGGTTATTCGCAGTGGAGAGATGGGATCTGACCAAATCCAGTTTCCGTGTATCACCTTGTTCCTACATATATTCTCCCTCAGACGTTGAAACCCAGACAGCAAACTCTCTGGGTGGGAGTGTTTTTGGTATCAGATGTGGTGGTCGGAGATAAAGAATTGGTATGGCGGGGTCAATGACGGCGGCTTCGGTCGCGTGTGTCACAGGGCAATCGTGGGGGTTTCATGTTTCGAGGGATTCGCGTCACCGACTTTGTTTCTTGTGAACGCTTTGCTTTCTCTTTCTAGACCGAAGACGACGACGACCATGGCGGCTGAACGAGACGCCATCACGGTGCTAACGCCATCACCGCTCGACGACCATGAACAGCGACCCCTGCTGGATGCAGCACATCCGGATCATGGAACCATTGACAGAAGTCTTGCTGGCCAAGAGGAAGATGGTGAAGGCGACGAGGTCGACGAGCCCACGTCTGGAAAGGTCGTTGTCATCATGATCTGTCTGTGGGTTGGTTCCTTCTGGGCTGCCATGGGTGAGAGTCGTCCAATTCCTACTCCCAGCTCACGGTATACTGACTACCTGTTCTGCAGACTCGACCATCGTGGCCACGCTTGCTTCTCCCATCAGTCGAAACTTCCACTCGTCCACCCTGCTGTCCTGGATTGCTACCGGCTACCTCATCGCCAATGCCGCCTTCCAACCTCTGTCGGGAAAGATGTCGGACATTTATGGAAGGAAGGCTGGTATCATCTTCGCGAGCAGCTTCTTCGCCATCGGTACCTTGATCTGCGGGCTGGCTCAGAATGCCCCCATGATGATTCTGGGTCGCGTTGTGGCTGGTACCGGTGGAGGTTGTCTCAACACCATCTCTACCTTTATCGCCAGTGACCTGATCCCCCTTAGGAAGCGCGGGCTCTGGCAGGGCTTTGCGAACCTGATCTACGGCACTGGTATGGGTCTGGGAGGTATCTTTGGCGGTCTCATGAACGATCACCTCAACTGGCGATGGGCCTTTTACATACAAGTACCCTTCATCGTTATTGCCGGTCTTCTCGGCTGGTTCTTCGTCGATATCCCCGTCAAGGAGGGCAACGCGAAAGAGAGGATCAAGCGTGTCGATTTCCTCGGCGCCATCACCCTGTGTACTGCACTCGTCTTGCTGCTGCTGGGCCTCAACAGCGGTGGCAACATTGTACCTTGGAACCACCCTCTGGTCTACGTCAGCTTGCCTCTTTCCGCCCTCGCCTTGGTAGCTTTCGTCTACGTCGAAGACAGAGTCGCAAAGGAACCCGTCATCCCCATCCGCCTGCTCCTCCACCGCACCGTCGCCTCAGCATGCCTGACGAACTGGTTCCTCACCATGGCCGTCTACGCTCTCTTCTACTACGTCCCCATCTACTTCCAGATCGTCCAGGGCCTATCCGCCACCGCAGCAGGCACGCGCCTAGTGCCCCAATCCATCGGCACAGCATGCGGCTCCCTCGGCGCCGGCGTCATCATGCGCGCAACAGGACGTTACTGGTGGCTGTCCACCTGCGCACTAACCCTCTACATCATCGCCGCCGTCCTCATCGCCACAACCTTCAACGCAGGCGTCAACGGCATACTCCCCTTTGTCTGGCTCTTCTTCTCCGGAACCGCTTACGGCGCCATGCTCACCGTGACCCTGCTCGCCCTGCTCTCGGCAGTGGGCCACGAACACCAAGCCGTCATCACCTCCGCCTCATACGCCTTCCGCTCCACCGGCTCCACAATCGGCATCACCATCGCCTCTGCCGTGTTCCAGAACAAGTTGTCCAGTGGTCTCTACGCTCGCTTTGGACACTTGCCCGGTGCCGATAAAGTCATCGGCCGCATCCGCGACGACGTGGGCGATATTTCCTTCCTGCCCACCGGCTGGGAAAACGGCGTCAGGGATACGTATATCGAGAGTTTGAGAGCTGTGTGGGTTGTCATTGTCGTTCTGGCCGTCTTGGCTGGGGTTGTGAGTTTGTTCATGAAAGAGCACACTTTGCATAATAAATTGAGTAGGAAGTGAGGTAGAGGTTGGGCCGGAAAGATGGACGAGGCACCTCTTGCGGGTGTTTTTTCCCCTCTTTCGTTGCGGTTTCCTCGCGGGAGTCTCATGTCTGTTGGAATTAAGCTAGACAGGTAGATGACAAGATTTAGATGTGGCGACACTACACTACACTACACTACACTTCACAGCAAAGCTTTTGTTCACCCCATGAAATCGTCTATAATAGCCCTTTTTCTTTTCCTCAAGGGGAGAAGAATGGTACAATACAGTACAGACTTTGCTTTGCCGGCCACAGAAGGGTTGACATCGTGTTAAACAGTGGATGCACAGTCATACATGCATGCCACTGTTTAAGTTTCAATCTTTGCGTGGTATCGTGAGAGAGAGTGGCTGATGGAGAGGCTCGGAGAAAGAAGAAAATGACCATTATAGAGAACCGCTCGGAACGGAAAAGAAAACATAATACATCTACGCTGAAGGACCCCGAGAGCTAAGAGGAGTTTGCGGGCAGTCTAGAAAACGCATCCACTGTCAAGAGAGAGAGAGAGAGAGAGAGAGAGAAACCAAAAGTACAGGGGAAAGATAGAAAGAGGCTTTCTCTATATTGACCCACTGAGCAAGACCTCGACAGCACCTTCCACACTCCCACCGCTCATGCGTAGAGCGCGGACGTTGCGCTCAAACTCGTAGAAGCCCATTGCGTTGAGTTGTTGCAGTTGAGTGGCGTATTGCTCCTCTGGCGGACGGCTGTCCTGCTGTTGTTGCGGTGCGCCGAAACCGCCCATGCCGCCGCCCATACCCCCCATGCCACCTAGAGCTGCGAAAGGGTTCATGCCGCCAAAGGGGTTGGCGGCTGCTGCGCCGCCTTCAGCACCAGCGCCGCCTGAGTTGTTGTTGCCGCCGTGCATGCCTTGCATCATGTTCATTGCTGAGCGCATCATCTCGGGGTTCTGCATCATCTGTTGGGCCATCTGTTGGATGGGATCTGAGCCTCCGCCTTGAGCGCCGCCCATGCCACCGAACAGGCTTGCGAAGGGGTTTGCTTGTGCTTGGGAAGCGTTGGCGCCGGGGGTCTGGCCTTGGGCAGGGGTTCCTTGACCAGCGGTAGGGACGGGAGGTGTACCAGCGGGTGTTTGGCCTTGGGCAGCACCAGGGTTGCCGCCGAACAGAGCAGCAAAAGGGTTTGCGCCGCTTCCTGCACCCTGGCCACCACCGAACATGGCAAAGGGGTTTGGCGGAGGCTGCTGGTTCTGCTGTTGTGTGTTTTGTGACGTTGCGTCTGACTCAGAAGTGTCTGTTGCGCCAGGGGCGGGGAAAGCACCGGCACCACCAGCGCCACCTCCACCCATGCTTCTCTGCATGTTCATCTGCATTCGGATGAAGTCGGGGTTCATGAGCATGCGACGGAGATCGGGATTGTCGAACATTTGCTGGGCCATGGGGTTGTTGCGGAGCATTGGGTTGTTACGCATCATGTTGATGACATCGGGGTTATTCATGGCTTCGTTCATCTGTTGAGCAAAGGCTGGGTTCTCGAGCATTCGTAGAAGCTGGTCCGGGTCCGGGGGCGCGCCCATCTACGTCTGTTGTCAGCGGTCGTGAAGGACGGCAGGAGTGCAAGGGTACTCACACCTCCATCGGCGCCGAACATGTCAGCGCCGGGCAGTTGGTGGAAGCCAGCGTAGCGTGCGCCTGTTAGTTGGGCCAGGGGGTTGTGTGCGCCAGTACCGGCGGCGATATTGGAAGGGACATTGGCAGCCGAGCCGGCACCAGCGACAGGAGTCGAGCCTCCCTGGTTGGCAGGGTTTTGGCGGTTGTTGCTCTCGGCACCCTTGACCAGATGGATCGTGTGGCCGTCTTTGATCTTGTAGCTCGATAGCGTCTCGTGGTCCTTGAGCACACGACCAGAGTAGATCAGACGTTGGCGCTCGGTCGGAATGTCTGCAAATTCTGACGTGGCCAGCTTCTCCTTGAGCTGACTGACGGTGGAGTTGGCTGTGATGGTGATGGCATATTTGGCGTCATTGGACGACTTGACGGTAAACGTCAGCTGTTGCTCGCTCTCGTCCGACATGGCGACTGCGTGTGTGTGGGTAGATGTGGGTATTGTTTTGGCAAGGCGGTGGCTGTTGTTGTTCTCAGGCGCAGAAGGTGCGGATATGGATGTGTTGTCTTCTATCAGTCCAGCCCGCTCTCGGTCAGTCACTTCGCTCGACAAGACACCAGGCGTCGGCGTCGCTTAGAAGGCCGCAGAAGCCCAAGGACAACGACGTGAAGACCCTTGCCAAGTCGACACGATCGTGCGCGAGTCATGGGCCGAGGCATCAAACCATCCTCCGCCTCCGCATTTCGGGTATTGTTTCTTGTCCTATCAACTGCATCTCTACAGTCGTGCAGCCATGTCTTGCTCGTGCCGTCTCACTTACATCCTAACATATATTAGCGTTAGCATACCAGAACCATGAAAGGCATCCAAGTCAAGGAATATGTCCAGGTATCGTCTTCAAACACAGCTCCGAGGCTTCACAACTGACCAACCATCAGGGTCCTCAAGACCTCAAGGTCACTGATCTGCCTGACCCAACCCCCAAACCGAACCAATATCTGATCGCTGTTCATGCCGCTGCCACAAACTTCTTCGATTTGCTCCAGATCCGCGGCAAGTACCAACATCAACCTCCTCTACCATGGGTGTCTGGTGCCGAGTTCTCTGGCGTAGTCATCAAGGCCCCACAATCACTGCCAGGAGGAAAGAAGCCTACCTTTAAAGAGGGAGACAAAGTCTTTGGCGCGTCCCAAGGTGCTTATGCCACCAAAGTCTGCGCCACCGACGAGCAATTGAGGCCTGTGCCCAAGGGTTGGAGCTATTTCGAAAGTGCTGGCTTGATGGTTACTGCCCCTACTAGCTACGCTGGCCTGGTGACAAGAGCTGGAATCAAGAAGGGTAAGATCGAGCCCATGTGATGTTCGCATTAAAAGGTGCTGACAGTGATAGGTGACTGGGTCCTGGTCCACGCCGCTGCCGGAGGAGTTGGTCTTGCCGCAGTCCAGATTGCGAAAGCTTTCGGAGCAACAGTCGTCGCTACAGCTGGCACGCAGCACAAGCTTGATGTTGCAAAGTCGTTCGGAGCAGACCATCTGGTCGACTACAGACAAAAGGACTGGCCGGACAAGGTCAAGAAGTTGACCCCCAAGGGACGTGGCGTCGACATTGTCTACGACCCTGTTGGTCTAATTGCTCAGAGCATGAGGTGCACAGCCTGGAATGGGCGACTTTTGGTCATTGGCTTTGCAGCAGGTGACATTGAGAAGATGGCCACCAACAGAATTTTGTTGAAGAACGTCAGCGTCATGGGTTTGCATTGGGGCGCGTATGCTACCAACGAGCCAGAAATGATCGAGGTGGTGTGGAAGGGCCTGTTCGATTTGATGGACAGTGGCAAGTTCCGTGGAACGTGTTATACAGACAAGGAGTTTGTCGGACTCGAGACGATTCCAGAAGCGCTGAAGGCACTCGGAGCGCGCGATACTTGGGGAAAAGTGGTGGTCAAGGTGCCGCAAGAAGGACAGAGCAAGTTGTAGATGGCAGGTGCCGACCAGGCAGTCAATGCAATCCTTCTCGAGTCGCTCTTTCCTCTTGAGACGCGTCGAGGCAGCACCCGGCCCACGCAATCTTTGCGCGTTTCTTGTCTCAATGTCTCATGTCGATTCCACACTCCCTCTCAGATATTTGATCCATCTCTTCGAGAAAAAGATGGCATCCCAAGGCGACCATCACTATGCTTTGGATGGTGGACAGAGCCGTGATCTCACTTACCGCCTGCTTCTCGAAGAACAGCAGCGCCTCCTCGAATCTCGCAGGATCAAAGAAGCTTCGTACCGCCGTACCATCTGCCCCAACTACAGCATCTCTGGTCATTCGGCCTGCTGGTACTGCCATCAGAATGGCATTGCCCAACCATCCACCTCGACCGACACTCTCTTGAGAAGTCTGAGTCGCCCTCAACTCCAGGTAAGCTGATCCACACACTCCAATTCCATCAGTCACTGATCAACCACAGACCACACCACCTACTTCTGTAAAGACAGAAATTCCCCATGTGCCATCTTCGGTCTCTACGGATGATACCATCGCCCACCTCGGCCGATTCATCACGCCTAGATCGACTGCCTCAACCATTCCACCTACCGACAATGCTCTTCACAACCAGAACCCAGCTCGCAAGCTCATCTCCAGCAAGCCTCGTGTACCTGCTCCCACCCCAACAAAGGCTGCTGCTGCCACCCCTCTCTCTGTGCTCACCCAGCCCAAGTCTGCTCCTCCCGTCCCTTGGAGAGAGCTTCCTGTCGAGGAAGGCTTTGTTCCAGTCAGCATTCCACCAACCTTCTCTCACTTCTTGTATCTTCCCGTTGAAATCCGCAAGCGCATCTACGCCTACCTCGTCCACAACGGTATTCATGGCCTTCTCATACCCAAGGACATGAGAGCTTACCACCAAGCCCCCATCACTCGCGCCAATCGTCAGATCCGCAGCGAGTCTGTCCCGATGGTCTACACAGAGAACGCTTACGACGCCAAGAACCGGGAGCTGATCAAATCTGGTCTCCCCTTCGCACGTCGTCTTGGAGACTCTCGGTTGAAGCTCGTTCGCTGCTGGGCGTGGTTCACAGCAAAACGCCACCTGTTCGTCAACCTCCCTCTGGATGGTAGAGGCCACTATCAGATCACCTACAAAGGTCCTGATGGTAACGACGAGATAGGTGCAGTAGCCTTTGAGAGAGCCACCGAAGTCTTGGAATATTTGAAGACCCAAGGCTCTTTCTCTGGCTTTTCAGTTGAGCAAGTGGTCAAAATCACCGAGATCGTCCTTCGCATCACTCCCAAGGTGAAGGCAAAGGTGAGTGAAGAGGCTGCTCAGTAAGTGAAGCGCGGTGCAGCTGTTTGCTGGACAAACGAGGACACGGCCTACTGTTGATCCTTAACGAGCATCTTATGAAGACATGGCTTATGTGCATGGGTAATGGCTGGTTGCTTGGAGGATATGAAAAAGACATTATATGCTAGTATGAGTTTTGCTATTACGATCAACACGAATGGCATGGCTATAGCTGTATGAAATAACTCAAATTTGGCTATGTATTATGCTCTCTAGGCTTGGTCTACTTTGAACCAAAGGCAGCGCCGCCAACGCTCTCATCAAAAGCCATGGCATCGTTCAATCCACAAATCTCGAAGAGAGCCTTTGGGCCAATGGGCTCGCACTCATCGGTACCCTGCTCAACCAACATCTTGTAAGCCTTCTCCAACGGTCTAACCACGGCTTCCAAGCCCAACGTGGGGTTGATGTAGAGCTTGAAGCCAATCTCCTTTGCCCTCTTGACACCCATCTGAGGAGTCTTGCCACCGGGCACCATGTTCAAGAGCACGGGCGTAGGAGCAAAGATCTGGACAGCCTTCTCACACTCTTCCTGGCTCTGCAGGGCTTCAAGGAAGAGGGCATCAACACCACACTCGACCGCCCCCTTGAGTCTCTCCACCGCCTCGTCGAAACCCAAATCCGCCCTCGCATCCGTACGCGCAATCACCATCATCTGACTGCCCATCTCATCCCTCGTCTTTACCGCCGCCCTGAGTCTCGCATAGTACACCTCCCTGCTCACGCACTGCTTGCCCACCAAGTGTCCGCAGCGCTTCTCCTGGACCTGGTCTTCGATGTGCAGGGCTGCGATGCCGGCGAGGGCGTAGGCGCGGGTTGTGCGGGCGACCATGATGGGGCCGCCGTAGCCGGTGTCTGCGTCTGCGATGACGGGGGTGGAGGGGGAGAGAGAGGCGATTGTGGAGGCGTTGGAGAGCATGTCGTTGAGGGTTGCGATGCCGAGGTCTGCGGTGCCGAGGCGAGACATGTTTGTTCCTGCTCCTGTCTGTTGGGGAGTGTTAGTGTGGGGGATTTTGAGGTGGAAGAGGGGGTGCAGAAGAAAGGGAAGAGTGGATGGGTCAGAGGGAGAAATTGCATACCATGTAGAGACATTCTGCTCCTGCGGCGAGAGCGATTCTAGCGGATAGACCATCGTAGACACCGGGTGCGACGATGATGTGGTCCTCCTTGCTCATCAACTCCCTCAAACGCTGTGCTCCGGTCATGGCCATCTTGAATCGATATCCGGGTATAGTCCGCCTAGCCTGATGTTGTAGTGTGTTCTTGATATCTCCTTGTAGGTCCTTGAGATGGGCAGAGATTGATATTGTAGCTTGTAGAAAAACAACCAATTGACAGAAACTTTGAAGCTCTTTTTACCTTGATGGAGTGGGGTCTTGCTCTCCTTATACACTTATTCTCCTGACCCGACTTCGGCGTTCAGGCCTTTTTTCTTAATTGCCCTGTCTGTTTCAGCACGCCCTACACGTAAGAATTCCACGAAACAGGCACCGAAATCTCGCCTTGGGAAAAACATTGGTCAGCGCCATTTGCACAGAGTCAGACGTCACTTCACTTTACGAGAGAGAAGAAGAAGTCGGAACGCCGGTCCGGTGGGTTGCCACGTGGGTGCGATGTCGGATGGCCGAGTGTTTTCCGTGCACTTCCATGCACTATTTCCGGACCATCACCGGCAATTTTTGTTGTCGCTGGAGTTGTATACCGTACACAATGCTTGAGATGGAGGTCGTGAACGAATCGATCTTATGAGACGATAGTGCTGACCTCGAAAGCACCAATGTCTCTCAGTCTTACCTTTCCTCTCGACCTAGAACATTGGGCGTTGGGTCACATGTTTTTCTCAAGCTCATTATGCATACCAAAGTGGTTGTTGCAACTCAGGACTTTCGGACGTGATGTTGCTCGCCCCTGTCTTGCAAGATACGAGAAAGGCCAGCAAAAGCCGTAATAGCAGAAGCCGCAGCGACGAAATCGCGTCTTTTGTGGGAAATGATTGATACTGAATCACCAGAGAGAAGAGAGAGCAGCATACACGCTCAATAGCTAGGCTCTCCCAACTAGCTCGAGCTTTCCAATGGCCGAAACAGAGTTAGGTTAGTCCTTGTTATCCCAGGATTTTCTTTGATCAGACACCGTTGTTCATTGTTCCAACAACGAGGGATCCATCCCTTCTGAGATCCACCCTTTAGAGACAAAGAAATTACACCCGCGCGCCTCCCAAACCCACTCCTCGATATCCCATATATCCATCTCCATCTCCTTCCTTCCTCTCCCACTACCAGACTACCCACTCAACCCACCACCCAGTCAACCAAACAAAGCCTCGCCACAATCTCACAATGCCTCTCCTCCACATCCTCGCCACACTTTTCTCAGTCATTGCAGAATCTCTCTTCTACATCCTCCCACGCCCCGATTTCGGCACCACGGCTCTAGAGATATATCTCTTTGTCCGGGCTCGTGTAAATCTTTTGGTTATGAACATTGAAACTGCTATCGGTGAGTTTATTGACAGAACGGTTAGAGGGGCACTTGGTTTGGAATAGAGTTGCGGGTCCTAGAAAGGGTTAAGGGTGAGCAAGGTAAGTGGGATTTTCTGTCCGGATCTAGGTGTCGGTATGTTAAGTATTCTTTTTTCTTTTCTTTGTTTTTGCCAACTCTGGTTTCTTCTCAAAATGGGCTGTTTAGAATGTGAGATGTGTCGTTGTATACGTAGAGGGAGGAGGTTTGTACCCTTGAGCTTCTTACCATTCATGTGACCATTGCCTTTGGACGGTGAATGGGTTTGGAAGTAAGTTGAAATTTGGGGGAAGTCACTCGGATTTAAGAACTAAGTGCATTCCTTTTTCTTTTTCTTGTTCAATTCTCTGTCATGTCTTGATGTACGACCATTGCTCGTTGTGCTTGTGTGGGCGTCTTTCGAATAGCTGTACCCTACTCACATTTTTCTCCCTCGCCGTGCACATGGTAGTGACACTTTTCACGTTTTGGGAACACGAACTTGGATTTAGTGGCTTCTTTGTGGTAGAAGGCTTTGGCCAAGTCTACAAGCGACTCTCGGGTCCAGCGATTTTCGTATTCAGGCTGCATGATTTCATCCAAGTTGCTCTTGTACATCACCCGGTCCAGAATGAACATTCGGAGTGGCGAAGAAGGCAGTGTGTTTTCCCAGACGGTCTTGATTTGGCATGTGGGACTTTGTTTCGTGATCTTCACTTTCTCCATCAGGGTGCCCATGGCACTGTTCTGGAGGCAGGGAACCAGGTATTTGTCGCCGAACAACCAGACTCTCACGAGTAGGTCCAAAGAAAGCTCATGCCCCTTTCCATCGGCAATTGATCGGGTGTAGATGAACTGGTTGAAGATCTCAAACACAGTGACGCGGTCATCGTGCAAGGATAATCTGGCCTCGGTGGCCTCTTTGAATGAACCGTTGAGTGCGGCGCGGAAGTAGTCGGAGTAGAAAGTGAGAAGATCTTTATGTATGACATAGACCTTCTTTTCGGGACCAACTTCGACTGTGACATAGGTGCTCTTGTAACAGGCGCTAATCTGGTTAGCAAACTACCAGAAGAGTTGAACACGATCAGAAATAGACTCACCCTGGTGGCTTCTTCGTAAGACTTGAAGTAGCCTTTGTGACTGGTGGTAGAGGAGTTTTGGTGGCCTTCTTTGCTGAGTCTTGTTCGGTGCGCGATGTTGACATTGTGGTGTCGGCGCTAGAGTTCTCGAGTGACGAATGGACGCTTGTAGTGTCCGTTAGATCAGAGAGGGGCGATAACGCATCGAGTATAACCTCTAGAGCATGATGAGTTGCCATGGTTACGCGATGACGATTGTTTGAAGATGTTGCAGACTTTGTTGGAAGAAAGAGGGCAGAGATCTCTAGCCAGACGAGAGATGGTACAAAGCCTGGATGGAACAAGTGAAAGTGTTATTCGAGAACGGTTGTGCACAAGTGAAAACAAAGTCACTGAGCTATCAGTAAAGTGAACAGGATGGTAGTTTGGTCTCCAGATTCGCAGTCTCGGCATCTGCATTGCGCATGAGGGAAAGCACGGCGTTGCATCCTTCCTTCCCTCTGTCTGAGTTTCAAACAATGCCTTTGTCTACCAACGAAGACACGACCGAGTATGTCTCTCTTTCACTGCACACATCTTTCCATTGTCCCTGTACTTGTCTAATGCCAACACACTCTCACTGCCCATTAATCACTCTGTAGGAAGTTCCTATATAACCAGCCCGGGATACCCCTGAATTCGATTCTCGCACCCAATCTTCCAAAGAGCAACCACCCACATCCAAGCGTCAAGATGATTAACTTCACTTCCGTCTTTATCCTCAGCTTCTTCATCAGCCTTGTCCTCTTTGCGGTCAATAACTCTCCTGCCGCTTTGCTGATCGATATCATCGGCCCTGTCGAGTTCGCCTTTATGGTCATCCAGATGGTTTGGGAGCTTCTTCTCACTCGTGCTCGCATCTTGTGAATACCTTGGGTAGAGTTTCGCTGTACTCGAGAACTGTGATGATCCAGCAAAGGTGGTAAACGAACAAGCTCTACGAACAAGTCAGATCTCATATCTGATATCCATACTTACATTCCATAAATCTTATGTCGCAGACTCACAGTCTCTGTCACCTTGTTTTCTTTCTTATGAATGTGATGTCTTCCTTTTCATCGTTGTTTCGCATCCGATTGATCTCTTTTTCTTTCTACCTCTAGCACTTTGTATGGTTCTTTCTCCTTTTTTCGTCTCCCACATGACCGGCTTTCCATCCTTGAGATATTCTGAACCATTCTTTTCAAGTACACGGTAAATGCGAGACGATATCATGCATCTTCGATTAGCTAAATAAACATTCTATATTCTGCAACGAAACAACCTCTTTCGCACAAAGCTACTACACGGCACTACACGGCAACATGATCTACATTACCACCTCTCCCATATCCAGAGATAACACCTTGCACTCTATCCTTTACACTATCAGCTATGCTGCATAACGCAGTAGTGTCGGAAGCAATGATATCAAACGAAGCTCTTCATCGCTTATGACCCCGTTGTTGACGTAAAGGTCAGCGATGTATAGGTATCGAGGCGGGAAGGTGGGTGCATCAGCGCGCGGACAAACAATGTCCAGATTATCTTCGAGGCGAATGCTGCATAAAGAGGATACCCACGGATGATACAGAAGGCAGACAACGCCATGCTGATCGGAAAAGATGTTGTATACTCATAGAATGAAGTACTCCTTACTTCGGCGAAATGCTGTGGGTGCATGTACCTGTATATGACATGGCAGCAATCAGACAGCAAAAACACAATTTGAAAAAAAGACGACACAAAGATGAAGCAAACGAAGAGTCTTTTAGAAAGGTAATTAACCATGGTTCAGAGGTAGATATGTACAAGGTAGAAGAACCAGCAACTACGACTACAGATATAGATATACATGAAAAGGGAATACAAAATTTGGGTTTCGTACAGCGCTTATTCGAAAGCAGCTGTTGATTATGTCGTCGAAGAAGAAATCTCAGCATACAATGGCTGAAAGATTACTCTCGTGTCGTGAAAAAGGAGTTCGTGGTTTATGAAGCGTGGTTGCAGGCGGGCTTGGTGGGTGCAGCGGTGAAGTATACCTTGTTGTACACGTTGTTGCCGGCGTTGGAGGCCTGAGCGGAGGGAGAGTTGATGGGACCGCCGGTCCTGCTGGCGCTGGGGAAGAGGAGGCTGTCACCGTCGCCGAGGTCGGGAGAGAGAGTGTCCAGGGAGCAGCCAAGGGCACCGACACCGAGTGCGGGCGAGAGCTTGCTCAAAGCCCAGTCGGCAGCCTTGCCAGCATCCTTCTCGGTGCCGGCGAGGAGCAGAGGGGTGATGGAGCGGACACCTTGGAACGCATCACAAAGAATGTTAGTGACGTTGAAGTTGGGTGTGAGGAGCTGGGAGGCACCGGGAACGACGATGTTCGAGGGGTAGATCTGGAGGAAGGCATCGGTGAGAGCCTGGACAGCACCGTAAGGGAAGCTACGGCGGTACCAGTTCTCGGGCCACTTCTCAGGGACGTATGTGAACTCGCCAGTCTTCTCGTTGAGCTTCCAACCGACGATAGAGGAGACAGACTCGTAGTTGGGAACACCTCCAAGACCGTAGGTACCGTTGCTGAAGAACTGAGGGTAGAAGGCGAAGGCACCGAGCGAGACGATCTGAGGGAAGGGGAAGGCGTAGAGGAAGGGGTTGTACTTCTTGCTGAAGTCGGCGTTCTTGGCGTACTGCTGAGCCATTGCTGCCATGTCATACTTGCCGCTGCCGGCTTTGATAATGCCAACACTCTGCTTGACGAGACGGGATGAGACGTGGTGGTTGTCACCACAGCCGGTGTAGTAATCCTCGCGATGGGGCGAGATATCGGCCTCGGCGGTAGAGTGACGGTTCAGGCCACCGACGTTGCCAGGACCGGCACCGAGATAGAAAGACTCGGTCGCAATGTCACCATTGGCCAGGATAGAGAAGACGGCCAGCACTGTTGCGAGGTCGGCTCCCATGTTGAAACCACGTGCGGTGGCTTCCAAGATTTGACCGTAATTAACGTAGCCGTTGCGAGGCAAGTAGCCGTAGTTGGCGAGAAGATTGAGGCCAGGGCAAGGGCCACGGCTGTCACCAGCACCAGGTGCCTTGAATTCGTAGCCAGGCTCGGGACGCTTGTCATCAGGGTTCAAAAGACCCTCGGCGACAGATCCTTCATGGTTATCAGCAAAGATCGTTATCAGCAAGAAGGATTGAACATACCAAGAAGACCTTTGACGTCGCTAACTAGGCCGCCGACGACACCACCAACAACACCGTTGAGCAGACCACCAAGTTGAGGGTCTCTCTTGGCCATTTCCTCCTCGGCGGCTCTCTCCTGGAGCATCTTGATCATGTCCTCCTTGGAACCACCCATCATCTGAGGGAATCCCATAGCGAGGGAAGGGAGCACAGCTCCTGCAATAGCGAGATTGAACTTCATGGTGATGTTCAAGTAAAGTGATTGACTGAATGTGCAATTGATCCACCTCGAGGCAGGGGAAGGCCAATATATACACCTCCTCACGGGGATACTCTGGCATCAGAAAAGGATAGTCATTCTCCACTGCCCAGCAGCTGTCGTGCCGTTTCTGGTCAGACCAATGCTAGCACGCCTATCAACAAGGGTATGTTGAGTGGTTGGCGCACGTCGGAAGAATGCATTGACGGATGATCTTGCTTGATGCTCGAGAGCTGGAGTAACGATCAGCGGTGACATGGGTGGCAGAACCATGTGTGCCAACGCCGGGTCTCGTCTTCGAACAGTGCCCGCATGGTATATGACGAAGGTGTGGTTAACGTTTGCATTTGGCTCGAGGTTTGGAATGAAGCGAGCCACCGTGGAGCGGTGCATGGCAGCAGATCTACAACGCCGCCTCGTTGGCGTACCGGTTCGTAGGTGTGGTTGAGCACCATTGTCTACAACCATCACGTTCTCTTCGGAGTTGCAAACGTCCCTCACAACTTGATATCTGGGTTGCGAATCAGCGGCGGTTGTGCCGTTCTGCATATCGCGTCGGTAAGGTTTCGGAAATCTGTTGTGGCTTGCAGGACAGGCGTGCAGCAAGGAGAAAGAGCCTCGTCACCATGGCGTATGTCTCAGTCACGACCAGCACGTCCAGATAACCCTTGACTTGCAAGCGCGCCGACGAGGGATTAGAAGTTGCCCATCATCAATTCTCCATCCCAATCGCTGAAGGTCGTGGTTCAGCAAAGGAAATGGCAACAGAAAAGTCCTCGCAAAGTTCCACGTCGCTCACTCCCCCAGGAAATTGTTCAGCCGCAACGACGATCCTTCCTGATTCAAATACACATCTTGCCCGATCGGGTCATCGGAAAGATGATTTAGGCATCATCAACAACGAACAAGCCTTTGTGGATACCCACTTTACTTTTCCATCCAAGCAGGAAACCAGCGGAGTGAAACAAAAAGTAGTTAGTACGTCTTTTTGCCATCATAAGACGAGACAGCCAATGACGATGTGGGAGTTTGTCGAAGGGCCTGACTTTGAAGTTTGGTGTTCGCTTGCTTTGGCTCCCTTGACACGATTGCACAGGAGATCGTCTCCGTTGTTTTTATCATCAGCAGAATCACCGATCTCGAAGGAGAGATAGGCATCACGGCAGAAACTCAATCCCACTCTGTGTTGGTTGAACTGGCACTCTACTTTGAGGAGGGGACTCGCCGCCCGTCTGGGGGGTTTGGTGGTAGAGAGATCCTTGTGTACCAAACTTCGAAATCCTTGAGTGGTATGTATTCCTGCTGCTCATATCCTATTGTAGTCTGCGCACTCTACCTGCCTCAATGTGATCTACAACAGGTCAGCAATTGTGATTCTCGATCTTGGACAGCACGTCCGATGATGGTTGTTGTTTTTGCAAACAGAGGATGTTTTTATCATGGACAGGGTCGCCACCGTTATCGCACAAGAAGCACGCAGGAAGAGTCGATACAATGAGCAAGAGCCTCATGGGCTATGTCACAGAGTATCATGTTGCACCTGCATACACATCAAGTGTCATTCTTTGCCGGCAAACATTTCGCAGCGAAAACCACCTGCATGAGACTACAGTTGTCGCTCTACCCGTCAAGTGTCCAGCGCTCTCGCATGCAGAACACGGCGGAGAAAGGACGAAATACATCGAGGCAAACCTATCTAATTGGCTTTTTCTGCGCAACATCTTTCTTATCAAAAGGTCGATATCCAAGAACCGAATTACCTCATCGGCTTGAAAGAGTTTTGATGGCAAGGCTGTGTCGAGTAGAATGAGCAGCATCCTATTCGGGCAAGGTTTCCTCGGCACGGGGTCGAGACGGACTGGAGACGATGATCAAGGGGGATCTGCAACGAACATCGACATCATCGGCTTTCAATGTCCATCTTTTCTGCATGCATACCGCGGCCTTGGAAGCCACAGTGGTACAGTAATCATTCTGAATTCTGTTTCGGTAAGCAGATCGATCCCTCAAGCATGGTCATCATAAAATAGTTGATATGGTTGCTGGCCAAGCCACACTCGTCAAAAAGGATAGGTAAGTATGCGAGTTGCCATTGGGTATCTTGCCAGTGTTGGGAAATGCGAAAGAGAAGAAAGAGAATCCAAAAAAACATGCCACCCGAAGAACAGATCAGAATCCTGCGCCCCAAAATGCAGACAAGGAACGCCTATTCGCGATGCAGAGAAAAACACAAAACAACCTCTATCGGAGCCAACGCCAGGTCAGTACTATAACATGTATTCGGATCAAATCATTGCTGCTGCTGTCACGATTGTGTTGATCGTGAGTGGTGAGGATTGTCTCTAGCCATGGTCAATGGACCACGCTTGCCCATGAGGTCAATACCGCTGTCCATTTCACTGCCGACGCTGCGTCTGTCGGGCTCTCCAAAATCCGGGAGAGCACCAGGTTGTTCGTCAATACTGTGAGTGCTCTCGGCGTAATCGACTTGCGAAGAGAGTTCGTCAACATCATCTCCAGAAAGGATTCGACCACCGAGTTTGACTTCTGAAGATGCGACTTGATAATCGAGGGCCTTTCTTCCGTCCTTTATCAGTCCCTCGGTCCAGTAGAGGCAACGCTGTAAAGACTGATTCATTCGCTGAGTGTCCATGAGCAGCTCGCGATGTCTACTCAAGTCAAGCCGCAGACGGCTCTCGTCCTCAGCTCGTTGTGCGGCGTCGCGGTCGGCTTGAGCGCCAGGAGATAGTGGCACAGCTGAGGAATCAGTCGACTCCTCATCGGAAGAGTCTTCTTCAGGTTGTGAGTGAAATGGACTTGACGGGCGAGCGCCTTCGTCATCCTCGTCAAAGCCAGGCAAATCGGCTTCTTCGTCCAACGTTGATAGATCTTCCTCGGCATCGCTTGACCTCCCCTGGGGAACAGCAAACTGACCAGCTCGGCTCAAGCGACGAAAGCGTTTCAACTCGGCTTTCTGTTTCCTGAGCTCGCGTTCCAGAGACTTGTTGATGGCCAGGAGTGACGAGTTTGAAATCTCGAGATCGAGGACTTTTCGTTCACGGCGGGCCTCAGCATAAGGATCGACCGTTAAGACATCGTTGCCCTGAGAGGCATCGGAGGGCGACGCATCGAGCGAACCATCGGCTCCGTTGTCTGGCACAGGCGTAGGTGACTCAGAAACGTTACGCTTGCCGACAGGCTCTGTGATAGCTGGTATAGGATGTGATTGACGACGGACATGATCAGGGCTACCCGTGTCGATTGAAGACAAACTGGTGCTCCGGAGATGGGAAGTTCGCAACGATGCGGTACTGGTCTTTCGTTGAGTGGGTTGGACAGGATGAAAAGGTAGAGGCGGACCTCCGAGGGCGAATATTTGCGAGGCACCCTTTCTGTAAGACAGGTGGATATTGTTCTTGGGTGGTGAATTGGGACTTGTAAAGTAGTTTGAGGCCGAGGAGACAGCGCTGAGTGGTGGTGAGGCTATGGTTGGCGTGTGGGCCGAATCTGAGGGGACAGGTGATTGCACAAAGAATTGAGGAGAGCGCGAGTCAGTAACGGCCGAGACGTTGGAGAGGACAGGAGAAGAGCTTCGATGCGAGAGCGGTCTCGGCTCTAGAGCCTGCTGCTGACCATTGGCATATAGAAAAGATGGCGTCTTTCTGAGCCTGGGTGCTTGGGCTGGAGGCGGGGGTTGTGGTTGTGGTTGTAATTGTGATTTGGCGTCACTGGCATGGAAAAACATGGGACTCGAGTCTCTCTCCGTCTTTGCTGAGGTGGGGCGGGATGTAGGGACCGGCGAGATTCTCGCAGGGCCCGGGGCGTGTGGCTGTAGAGTCGAGGCGTTTTGCCTGGCAGTATCTGATGTTTTGACGAAGCCTCGGACTGTAGGGGCGGGTCTGCTGGCGGTGGTCGGGAGAGAACGAGAGGGATTCGCATTGGCTGGTCTTACAGAGCCTACCACGCTCTTTGCTCTACTAGAGGCGGCCAACTGTGGGCGGCGTACGGCAGGTTCGCTGTTTGTGGGGGAGATCATAAGGGGTCTCTTTCTTGCATGACTCGGGCTATCTTCGTCGGGGGTTTGAGTGGTTGGAATCGAGTGTATAATCTGGCCAGCTCGCGTCTTTCCGGTCAATGTTTGGGGCGTGACATGCGAAGGGGCGACCTGCGCCGTCGGACGCGTCGTGGAGAGGGGCGAAGGTGTCGGTTTGTGGTTGTTGAGTTTGGGTCTGAATTCCGACTCTTGCAACTTGGGTCGGAAAGGCGGCGTTGTTGCTGTTGTTATTGTTGCTGGCGTTGTCGAGGAAGGCGTGTCTTGGGCGAGACGAGGCGTGTTCGGTACTCGAGCGAGGGCGGGTTTCAATGGCACTCCAGGTCGGCAAGGAGCAGTCGGAAGAGGGTTGCGATTGTTGGCCATGATGGCTTATTGTTATGAGGAAGGAGCGGGTCGATTTGTCTGCACCAACGTTGTCCGCCACCATGCACTCATCTCTACATCGATGTGTCTTTGTCCAAGTGCCGGCGCATGGTCTTGTACGTAGAGGATAAGAGACCGGCTTCTGCGCGCTTGTATTGAAGCGTTCAACGTCGGTTGCCGTGGTTGTCACGGTTAGACGACGTCCGAGTCCTGGAACAATCTCCAAATGACGCTCCAGCCCACCACAACCCGCTTCCTAAACTTTCTTCGCCTCGAAACATTTATTTCTTCTTTTTCCTTCCTTTGTTTTCGCGACTTCCCCGCGCTTGCGACTGCCTCGCGATTTCATCCGTTGATCGGACGCTTCCCGCTCTAGCCTCTTACAACGCGCTACCATCTGGTGACCATCACCAGATGTGCAACCCTACAAACAGATATGGATGGCCTTGCCCGCCATGACAGCAACCCCCATGCTGGCGACGATACAGCTCCTACCACCAACGACCCGACTGACCCCGATTCGAGCCAGCATCACACCCTGAAATACCATCTCCTAGGCCCATCTCTCACCAAACCTGGTCAGGATGATGTCGACCAGAAGAAGGTCTCGGAAATCATCTACGAAGCGTCGAGAGGCAGCAAGTTCTTCCTGCAAGAAGAGCAAAAGGACAAGAACTTGACCATCAAGATCAACCGCATTCTCGCCAAGAAACGTCAACTCGATCGCCTCGACCTAAGCTACGACTTGCGCAAGGCAGATGAATACGTACAGAAGCTCGAAGTCAGCCGCGACCTGACTCAGACAATCGTCCACGTCGACTGCGATGCTTTCTACGCCGCCGTCGAAGAGCTCGACCGTCCTGACTTGAAGCATGTGCCATTCGCTGTTGGAAAAGGTGTCTTGACAACTTGCAACTACCACGCCAGAAAGCACGGATGTCGTAGTGGAATGGCTGGTTATATCGCCGACAAGCTGTGTCCTCAGCTTATCCATATCTCGCCGAACTTTGAAAAATACACGGCCAAGGCGAAGGAGATTCGTGCTGTCTTGGTCAAATATGACGCCCGCTTTGAGGCCGCAAGTGTTGACGAGGCCTATCTCAACATTACAAGCTACTGCGCAGAACACAACATGACTCCCGAAGACGTCGTACAACAGCTGCGTGCAGAGGTATATCAAGACTGTCTGGTCACGGTCTCGGCTGGCATAGCCGCAAACGCGAAACTTGCAAAGATCTGCTCCAACAAGAACAAGCCTGATGGACAGTTCACCTTACCGCCAGACCGCGCCAGTATCATGTCATTCATGAAAAACTTACCCACCCGCAAGGTGAACGGCATCGGCAGAGTTTTCGAACGTGAGCTTGACGCCATCGGTGTCAAGACCTGTGGTGACATCTTCGCGCAGCGTGCTTACATGTCCAAACTCTTTGGCGAGAAAGCCTTCCAATTTCTCATGGGTGTGTACCTCGGACTCGGCAGGACGAATGTTCAGCCAGCCGAAGAGTATGAGCGTAAGAGTGTTGGCACGGAAAGCACGTTCAAGGAGATGTCAGACCCTCAACAACTCCGAGACATGCTTCGACATGTTGCAGAAGAGCTGGAGAAGGACTGCGAGAGAACCCAGTTCAAAGGCAGGACCCTAGTGCTTAAAGTGAAGTTGCATACATACGAGATCTTAACCCGCCAGGTTGCTCCACCGAGAGCAGTGCATCAAGCTGATGACCTCTACAAGTTCGCCTTGCCTATGCTCGTCAAGCTGGAAAAGGACATTCCTAAATTCACCTTGCGGCTTATGGGGCTGAGACTCACCTCGTTAATCAGTATGAAGAAGAGCAACATTGATACCTTCTTTGCCCCAAAACCGCAGTCTACTTCGCAACGGCCGTTCGTGCCTGCCGGTGAAGGCGAATGGGAGCAATGGCCCGACTCGGAATTCGAAGATGCCGCCCGCCAGGAGAAGCAGGATGACTTGGATATCCTTGAGAAGATGAGTCAGGAGTACAACGAAGAGTACAATAATACTCCGAAACCATCGACCGTTGAGCACGCAGGTACAACAATAGCAAGTGTGCCTGCAGCGAATACTGAAGATACAAGCAAAGACGAAAGAGATGGGCGTGAAGAAACATGGAACTGCCCTATCTGTAGTCAGCCACAATCTGCTGATGCTGTGCTCTTCAATCAGCATATCGATGGATGTTTGTCAAAGCAGACGATCAAGGAGATTGTTCGTGGAAATGCGTCGCCGTCTCGTTCACCACAGGAGAAGGCTCCTATGCTTGGACAAAGCAAGAAAAGAGGTCGACCGAAGGTGACCGACCCGCAGCCAAAGCGGCCAAAGAGCGCCTTCTTCTCTCGATGAAATCCATGTTGTAGTTTAGACTTTATTCCCGGCGTAGATATACCCCAGTAACTTCCCAATCCTTGCTCTACCAGAACAACCCATAAATCCTCCACCAAGTCCGAAGAGTGCTCGCTTAAGGTATTATTCAGCTTCCAAGGCGACGGCAGACTGGCAAGACCGGCTACGGCTCTTGGATCTCATCCCAAGCATAGTTATGTATGCAGCTTACGCGAGGACGGCAAATCCTTCTCATATCGACCTGCAGAATCTCCACTATCGAGCCCTATTGTTATCCGAGACATTTGCTGTGTTGTTCATGGTGACTGTTTTTGAGCCTCACTTGACACTCGACGACAAAGCGGGGTCGCAAAAATGTTCTCCTTTTCCTCTTCCAACCCTGCGTCAGGCGTCTCTGTCACTTAACTTACACAGACACGACTCTATCCTGTGGCGTTCGAATTGCAGTGAACTTTGTCGCGATTGACAGCTGCTTCAGTGTCAACATTGGGCATGCAAGAGTGAGCTAAAAATGTATATGCGACCTAGGTTCACAAATCTCCGAAAGGCTAGACGCGTTTCGGGACTGGCGCTCATGCAGGTCCGGACAATAACACGACCCAATCTGGGTAGACAAGACGAATATGGGCATGGTCGAGTACGGTTCCGACCTATGGATGGAATATTGGCCGGATGCTTTGCTTACAGTCGCAAGAGACTGGCGCCACAGCAAGAAAAACAGGCTTGGCCGTGCCTTCCATGCGCTTTCATGACTGTTAGGGTAATATGCAAGAGAGCTTCCTCCATCGTCACAAGCTAAATTTACATCTGCACATGCTGCACTCAACCGATCTACTGTCAACCCATGTCGTGTAACACATGGTCTGCAGAGACACGTTTTGTCTATAAACAACAACAGAAATAGCTCTTCAGCATCTGTTCACTTCACGTTCAACTAGAGTCGAATGTTAGCATTTGAAAGGCAGCGAGAAACACCACAAAGAACCATATATGCGGACCTTGAGAAGTCAGATGCATATTGCCAACACATCCATGACTCGAGACTATCCTGATATCACGGCACGGTCTTGCCGGCACACTAGGATGGTCTCCCGCCCCGTATAAGCCCCTCCCATACCATCGCCTCTCCAGCCGAGCGGCAGTCTCTTGACTGTGTACCACGCCTGGCTGAACGCGAGGGAGACGTACCACTGTTCGTAACGTAGGATGCTGACAAGCATATACGAAACTCCGAAGGATGCTTTCCATAGTGGATATACCACAAGGTAGATATAAAGACAAGTCCTGTCTCCCCATAATGATCAGCAGCAGATCACCCATACCTCTTCTACCCATCCTCTACACCACTCCTTCATCATCATCATGAAGTCTGGATTCGCTCTCGCGGCTCTTGCCTTTGGTGGCATGAGCTTTGCTCAGTCTACTGCTGTTGCAACTTCCGCTGTTGAGGTCGATGGTCAAACTACAACACTTGTCAGCAACATTGACCCTTCAGATATTGCTTCCCTTCCTGAGCCAGAGATTCTTGGACCTCCGATTGGTGTTGTCGACAGTGTTCCTTCAGCAACATACAACGCTGCCGAGGCGACTGCCTCGGTTCTTGCCCTTGTTGTTGCGGCTACCGATGCTCAAACTGCTGTTATCGCTGCTGAGAGCACTGCTATCGCTGCATCTAAGACTCCCGTGGCTGTTGAATCCGAGGCTGCTGTAGCTCGCAAGCGCTCATATGTTGGCGGCCTTTCAGGAAACGTTCAACGCCGCGACGTGAGCTATCCTATCGATACCTCTAAATACGTGAGTATTATGCTTGATTAGTCGACTGATGATAGCAACGATGCTAACAAAGGCATAGAATGTCCCTTCTGGCTACACACCAGCATTCGTCAACCTCCAGGGTTCCACTCAGGCTAACGGATACCTGACCTACAAGACACTATCAAAGTATGATCCTCAGCAATGCACTGCCGCCTGTGACAAGATCGATTCGTGCCAATTCGCCAACATCTACTACGAAAAGGACCCCGACAGCAAGAACAACCCTGTCGACGTCATCAAGTGCTCGCTCTACAGCATGCCTCAAACTAACTGCACTGCAACCAACAAGGGACAATGGCGCGGCTCTTTCCACGTTTTGGTCACTGGCAGCAACGGTTACAACAAGGCTGCTGTACCCAAGACTCCTGCTGGTTACTCCCTCGAGACTCTTCCCGCCGCTGTCAACGCACCTGTCTACGATAGCGTGGGTCAGTGGAGATTCATCCAGCCCGTCTACCTCAACTCCTACGACCCTGCTCTCTGCGCTGCCGCTTGTGATAAGCAGACTGCATGGGACAAGTCTCAGGCTACCGACGACTGCAACTACAAGACATGTGTCTACGCAAACATGTACATTCTGTCGCAGAACGGAATCCCCAAGACGGTTGTCTGTGCTCTCTACACCGAGGTCACGGATTCGAGCTACGCCGACAACTACGGCTACTCGACCGATACCGACTCTTACCAGGTTTCGAACTCGATCGCCCTGACCAACAACACTGCCGTCAAGGCCGGCTACCCACAGTTGTGCGCAGCTCTTCCCGGCGATATTTCCTACCTGAACTCGACCGGATCTGAGTTCTGCACAAGCTACCTCGGCTATGTTGCTCCCACCGAAACGGTCAAAACTACGATCACTCCTGATGCCACCACTGTATTTGCCACCGTCACCGAGGAAGTCACCATCACATCAGCCTATTCTACCGAGACTGTCCAGGTTACTGGAGCTCCTCAGCAGAAGCGCCAGGAAAGCGTGAACATCATCACGACTACTGTTGAACTGCCTTTCATCACCGTCAGCGACAACGAGACCATGATTGACTACCTGACCAGCACCCTGACCGTCAATGCCGCTTCTACTTCTGGTGCCGTCATCACACCTGCCGCAGTTGACCCTGCAGCTTCTGTCGCTGCCCTGGCCAAGCGTAGCGCCATCCCTACTCCTTCTTCTATCCTTCATTGGCCATCTGCAAAGATCTCTTCTGCTTGCTCGCAAGTCGCTACCGGCACTGTTACCCTTACGCAAACTGCCACTGCACCTGGATCCGTCGTCACCGATGGTGCCACTCAAAGCGTGACAAAGATCAGCTCGGTCGTTTCCACCATCACTATCACCGTTAGCGGAAGCCAGCCAAGCACCATCAGCTCAACCACCACGAACGAATCTTCTGCTCCCACTGCCGCTCCTGGCTGCCCCAAGACTGCAGGTACTCAAGGTCAACTCTACCTCGGAGGCTACGCCCTCGGCTACCCAACCCCCATTGACTTCAACCACGACCCTCTCTTCTGGACCCCTCTCGGCTCCTTCGGCGATGAGTTCATCTACGACACAACCGGCAACTTCCTCTACCACGTCGACACCGGATACTGTCTCACGCTCGGCGACGCCACAGCCACAAAGTCACCAAAGTACAAGGACAGCCCCTTCACTCTCAGCGAGTGCGCTTGCTCTTCCAGCACCTCAGTGACCCAGAGCTTTACCTTCAACAAGCTCAAGGTCAAGAGCGACAAGAAGAAGGTTTACAAGAACTGTCTTGCTGCTCAGGGAGACTTTGCCGCTAACAAGGGTCCTTATTACCCCAAGCTTGTTGATACCGGCGATGCTGACTATCCCTTCTCTGCTGTTTACGCTGGTACCGAGTTTGATGCTTGTATCACCTTTGAGCTTGATTCCGAGTTTGAGTAGATGCTTTTTTTTTTGGGTTTCGGTTGGACGTTCAGGTGTTTTGGGGAGCGATAGCGGGTTTAAATGAAGGTCTATGATGTTTTGGTTTTTGCATCTTTCTTCCCGCTTTAGTCACGCCAAATAAAAAGGTAATACCACGATGTTATGTGCATTTTTTTTTTCTTTCTGCCACGTTCCAAGGTGCTCTTTTAGTGATTCCTTGAACACTTGTTTTTGATATTCTCGGTACAAAGGTCTTTTGGATATAGACCAATGGCATTCACTTACCTAACTTATCTAAGCCTTTTTCTTCACCATGGTATTCCACATGTTTCCGTATCTTTACTGCCGCTGTGGCCCCGAACGTTCAAGGTCAGTAAACAGAACTTCAAGTTTTACTCATGCTTGATTCGGAATATCCAAGGTATATACATCTTCCTCCCTCGCACATTGTTGCATTTCATTGTTCTCATCATCGCTACAAGCAATTGCTTCAACAGACGCGAGTGTATACGTGCACAGGAGTCTCGTTAACCACTTTCCTCAATGCAATGGTAAACAAACACTTATCTTCAATGCTACGCGGTTAGGCTTTAGCTCTCGTGGGAAATAGAGTCACGCGTAAACAGAATCCCGCGGTGGTGAGAGAACCGAGATGCACAACGTGCGGCAAAACAAGTTGGAAGAGAAAAAAAGTCTGTCCAACTAACATACACGCAGGTAGGGCCTGGAAAAGTGAAAAAAAGAAATGCCTCGAGGGAGAATCGAACTCCCATCTAAGGATCACCCAAGCCATGCTTGGTCATATGGATATGACCGATATGAGACCTTCGTACTAGCCGTTATACTATCGAGGCTTGATGTTCGACGCTCAGCCACGTAGATATCTGTACTTTACTTTGGTTGACGCCAGCCTGAAGCTCCATACTGGTCGCACGTTAGAGCAATGCGTGCTCGTTCTGAAAATTTATTAGGCAGAAAAAAGGCTTGGCGCCCAGCAAAAATAAAATAAAAAAATCGAGCATCAGAAAACCTTTGATATGGTCATTTTTTCACAACGACAACATGGTCCTAGACTGGCAAAAAGCAAATGATGGTCAGTACGGGGGTCGAACCCGCGACCTTGGCGTGCCATATATCAGAAGATATTAGCACCACGCTCTAACCAACTGAGCTAACCGACCGATCTGGATGGGGAGGCAAGGGTCCAGTGGGTTCAACAATGGCATACTGTTTGGCTCAGAGACACCCCCAGTTGTTAGGAACGATTGCTGGTGGGGTCCGAGTCCGGGTACCGGAAGCAACTTTTTTTTCTCGCAAGGCCGAAAGTCTTCCGAAATTCCTGCGGATGAAATGAAGCGGGCAGGACGGTCAACGACAACGAGCATTCCAAGGCGTTGCTGGAGGATTGAGTTTCACAGCGTGTGTGTGAACGCTCTTGGAGAGTTGGAGAGATCTGAAGACGAGCAAGTCAGATATTATTGCTTCAGTCAATCTTGCGGTCTGCTATCCAATCCGAGATGACTCTCTTGCCCTGCTCGAGAGTACTTGCTTGAGTATGTAAAGCGCCAAGAACGTCTTTCCTGGTAACGTCCAATCGTAGGTCCTTGCAAAGGGCCTCCAGCTGGTCGGCCTGGACTCTGGGGACAATCTCATCTCCGGCAGCAACGACCATCAGAACTTTAGGAGGATGAGGTGATCCAGCAATCTTGCGCAAAGCATCCTCACTGTCCCACCAGCTGCGAAGAAATGGCCAAAGGTGCTTGTATGGTACCCACCAGTCCGGATAGATGGCTGCAAGCATACTCTTGATGCTAACAAAGGGAGTCTCCAGCACTAGGCGGGATATTCGAGCAACACTAGCGGTTTCTGTTGACTCCAGGTATTTTGATGCGGCGTACGCAGCGACTCCTGATCCAATACTCTGGCCCCAGAGAATTAGTTCTGTATTGTCAGAATCCAGGCCATAGGTCTCAACTGCCCACTTTACGAAAGCTTGTGCGTCTGTTTCGATGCCTCTCTGGTGGGCACGTCCAGAGGAAGTCCAGTAACCACGGTAAGACAGTGCGAGCAACGTCCAATCATTTGGAGAGTCTTTTGCTGCAGCCCTCAGGATGTTTGAAAGCATTGGTGTCCGAGGTGGAATCGATGCGCCATTGCCTTGGAAGTAAAGCACAACAACTCGTTTACGTTTGTCTTGCGCAGCTGCAGATAGGACCCCCGGACGTGCGACGGCCACAGAAAGTTTCGTCTCATCCAGAGATTTGATCTTTCTCTCCTCCCAAGATACTCCGGCCCATGTCTTTGAGTAATCTTCCAGTCTCTCACGCCTTGATCCTGGAGGCAGAGATGGCATGTAGATGATCTTGTTCTGGAACAGGACCATGAGCAGACATTTGTGGATCCAATGACCTATGAGCAGGCCAACAAAGACACCTGGAACTAAGATGAAAGGCGAAACACCAGCAAAGATGGCTCGTCTTTGACCATTCGAGACATGGCTACGTGTCAACAGGTGGGAGCGTCGAAGTGATACAGCTTGCGCGGTGGTAAGCAGCCCGCGTCTCGATGCTGTGCCAACCACTGGCTTCAAACAAAGACTTGGTCGAGCACGACGAGTGAACAAAGTGTTCAGTCTTGAGTTCATGTCAGTTGGCTGCAAACAAAGGAAGCTCCAGGCTCGAGAATGCGTGACTTGTGTGAGATCGGTGACGTCAATCCAGACCAACCAAAGCGCGTTTGCACCCCTCGCGTCACCTACGAGTTTCGCGTCTTAGGATTGTTTCTAAGGGCGCAAGACCAGGTTCACTTTCTTGATTTTGTTTCGATCCATTGCGATGCGATTCTGTTTTGCTCAAGTTGCACAACTTAGCCCATAAATATTGATCATCCTGCTGTCACAAAGGCGAAGCGATTGGACTACAACGCTGCCATCATGACACGCATCACGCGCCAACCCCAATTATCCGAATCTTGGGCGGACATGGATGATTCCCAAACATCAGAAGAAGAATTCCAACCACGTCTTCGAGAAGCATACTACAACTCTCACAGATCTGGCACCTTGTCGAACTTACAAAACCCGATCGACTTTCAGGAAAGTCCATCACAGAAACAGCCCTCTTCAACCCGTCGCAAACGGAATGCTGCCCAGATAAACGAGCAGTCCGAGTTCGTCATGCCGACACCTGAATCCAGTGGCTACCTCGAGACTCCTCCGACTAGAACGACGAGACAGTCTCCAAGACCTGCTGTAAGAGCATCAGCCATTCGCAAATCCGTACCTGTCAAGCGTGCCACCCCAGTCGTTCAACCACCAAGACGCAAGGCCACCAAGACCACCACCCAAGAGGCTTCACCGGACTATGTTCAATATGTGTGGCGAAATGCTGTTCTTCCCTTGCTCAGATATGTGTTATCAGTCTTCTCCATCGCTGCGCATGCTCTCAAACCACTTCTTGGATACACTTTGATCGTACTCATCATGGCAGCTGGTATCGGTATCGCAAAGACTATGGTGGTACATAGCGTTAGCAACGCTCTATCACCCTTGTGCAACATCCCAGGAGCTGGTTATCTCAACCTCCCCTTCTGCAACATAGGACACGATGGACGCAGAGGTCCTGTCGAGTTTGACAAGCTGGTCATCACACAATCGAATTTTGAGGACATTCTTGAAGCCTCCGTACACCAAGCTGCCCTGCCCCTGGCCATGAAAAACTCTGAGCTATCCATTCGCGACTTGCGTACAGTGGTTAGACATTCCAGCTTGGGCTCACGCAACGAGCTCGTCAACGAATTTGACGGCTTCATCGAGACCGCTCGCCAAGCTAGTGATGGTCTGTCGCAGTTCAACTCGAGGATCTCACGCGCACTGGACGGTATCCTCTCTGCCAACCGCTGGACGATGAAAGTGCTGCAAGGCATTGAAGCGGCACCAGACTCTGAGGGCATCGTCCCTCGGTTCTTCTCGCAGTACCTGTCTTTCCTGTCGTTGGCCGTACCTCAGCACTCATCGGAAGACGTCATCTACGATCAGTACATCCGCCACACCTCCGAAGTGGAAGAACAAATCCAAGTGTGCATCCTCGAAGCCAACACCCTCCTCGAAGTCCTCGAAAACCTTGACGATCGCCTCCATCAAATCCAAGACATTGCTCACCGCGAGGACCTCAAGGTCGGCGACGCCAAAGCTGAGTTACTAGGTCTCCTCTGGACCAAACTTGGCGGAAATCGAGGTCCACTGGCGAAACAAGAGCAACAACTAGCAACCCTGAACGATGTAGGCAGATACCGCAAAACCGCCATGCAACACGTCATCTCCACCCTCGTCAAACTCAAGGATATCGAGAACAACCTGAGTCAACTCAGAGACGATGTTGCCGCACCCACCATCGTGGACAGAAAGAGAATGCCTTTGGAAATGCATATTGATTTAATTAGCTCTGCCGTTGATCGTCTACAAACGGTTAGGGATGAGGGTCGAAAGGAGAAGGAGAAGATGTTGCAGGGTACGCTGCATCAAATCAACGAACATGCTGCCGACAAGAGGATCGGCTAGGGCACGTTGCTCTCATGGAAAATCGATACAGGATTATGAGACGGCGTTTTGGATTCGGTAGTTAGCAGGCTGGGTAGTGCTTGACAGCTTGGATTAACGAGGTAACGACTTTGGAATACAAACACGCTCTTTTGGATATACACAGGACGCACCCAGTGTTTCGCTGAACACGAAATGTTGCGGAGAATGGCCCATTCGTGAAAGCAAATTGTCCTTGCTACGCCAATAGAAACAAAATGTGCAGGCCTCTCGAGCAATCAGGAGGAGCGTGAAAGACACGTATACTGAGATGAACAGTGATTGGCCAGACAACCCAACGCCCTCATTCCTTGCTGATGCCAGACACCTATGACCCATCATCATCATCATCATCATCATCATCATCATCATCATCATCATCATCATCATCATCATCATCATCATCATCATCATCATCATCATCATCATCCTCACCATTACCCGTGTCAAGGAAACTGTGCCAGTCGGTACGCCAGCCGCTGGTTCCATCCTTAGTCCCAGGCCAGATCCGTCTGAAGATTTGCTCAATGCCAGGGTCCAGCTCCTTCGGAGGAGATTCGACTTTATACCATGTATCCATCTCCCGTGTCACTACTTCACCAGGCCTATCATCGCGAACGCCCGGTTGCACATTCCAAGATCTGGATATGTGGCTGACGACTCTGTGCATTGGTGACTCGTGTCCGTAAGCACCAAGAAAGGAAAAAGTATCGCTTGTCAACACGAGCTCTTCGAGCCCTATGGCGGCGATTCGATGGCGAGACGAGACTATAGACGGCTCTTGCAAAGTCATCATCAATGGCTTTATTAATGAATTCCCGCCGGATATCGCCGTAACAAGGACGGCCGATCAGACTCTCGTAGACCTGTCGATCGAAGTCGTCGTAGTGCGCCAATCTTGCGCGGTCGCTGTAGTATTTGCTGCTAAGGTTTAGTTTGAGCCGGCGAAGAACTGGAAACGTGGCAAATGTTTCGTAGACGGCCCTCTCAGTGGGGCTACCTTGATCTCTCAGTATGGTGATTTCAAGATCTGTAAGTAGTGGGCATTGATCTCGCATTTCCTTGAGTGCAAAGACTGCTTCATCAGTCGTAAACTGGACCGCAATCGAATATCGGACCGAGGAGGATACACGTAACGTGCGAAGACTAGCGCCATGCCTTTTGTATATAGCTCCCATGTCGTGAATGTTCCATGGGTATTCGATCGTAAGCTCCGACAGTGCCGGCAGATTTTTGACGAACGATCTCGCGCGTGATCTGAAATGAGCATTTCCAGGATTAATTCGACGATCCAATTGAAAGGTCAGAACTCTCAAGGAAGCGAAGTCGCATTTATTCAGCCATGTTTGAGCATCTGGGTCAAGTGATGCATTCAGAACGAGAGTATGCAGATGGGAGAAGTCGACATGTGCGTGCCAGCTCTCTAAGTCATTCTTAGTCAAGATGAAGCCCGAGCGGCGCCAAGCATGTATATGAAGTCGCTTCAAATGTGTGGAAGGATTAGAGATATCTTTCTCCATCGGTAGTTTCGTCTCTCGCCGTCCCAGGCTTCTACCACGGTCCGTTCTCGTTCGCCTGAAACGCACCTCTTCAACATTTGGTGCTAGCTCTGCAAGCACCTGCTGAACGACCCGTTGAGACGGACTGATATATGCATCTTCCTCCGGCTCCATGTATGCAAACCAAATGCTGTGTAGACATGGTGAGGTTGCAATGGCCAATTCATGCTTGTCTATCTCAGATTGCATGAAGCTTCGGACACAGAAGGTTCTCATGTGTAACCGACAACGAGGTCGATACCAATGCAGTGCATCAAGTACACAGGGTGGTAGTTGGAAACGAAGCTCGTATAGCAGGTCTGACAGAGCAGAGCACCGTTGTAACAGATCCACCACAGGTGTCCAAGCATGATCGTATGTCCAGACGACCTCGGCGGGCTCCAGATCACTAAAAATGAAATGCGAAGCTCCGCGGCTGGCTTTTTGGTCGGCACCGGGATGGTCCCAAGCATGACATAGCCTCAGCGTACGTATATGACCAAAAGTGGAGGTAGGTTCCAGAGCATCGAGGAGACTTTGCACGTCTTTCCCAACGCTATCGTGACTGCGTATAGGGAGTGTGACGTTTCGGAATATGACCATATTGGCGATTTTCCTGACTTTGTTGCTCGTCTCCGAGAAGCTGCGGATACCTGCTGCATGAGTGTCTCTGAGCAGCTCGCATACTTGCAGAAGGATCTCAGGTGGTAGACACTCGATGGCCGAGAAAGACATTTTTCTGATACAGAAGTAATGACACAAAGATTGTCGATGGTGTTGGTAGAGTTGGAGAGAAGTTCTGAGACGTGTCGGTGAGAGGAATGTCAAGCGCCAGGACGCGGCGCGTAAAATGCAAGGTGAGTAGCTGCAGCAATCTCACCTGCGTCTTGTTTGCACCTTCTCATCCAAACATAGCAGCTTTGAAAATGCACAGTTCCTCTGTGACCAGAGTAGAGTCAAGTTTCCCCGCCGGAGTCCGAAGAAACAGGTATAAATAGAAGAGCGATAGCTGCTCGATGAACGGATCGATGTTCAACGACAAACAGCTCGAAACATGGTGTATACGCAATGTTCAACGCAAGATATCTGGTCAGTGCGGCACGCGTGTGGCGAAGGCGCTAACAGTTCTGCTCGCGTCGGATACTCAGGCAGAACGACCGCCGACGACCTCGCCGTCGCAGATATGTAGGCGCTTCTCATGATCGAGACCATGGGCGGGTGTATCTGCCTCCGAATCCGAGATGAAGAAGGAGAAGAAGGTCTCGGAACACTGTGCCGAAGCCCTAAAGCCCTGCAAAAGCTCCTCCTCCACATCGGAACTCCAAAGCCCGACTCGGGACCACTCGTTCACGATCATTTCTCTGACGCTGGTCCGACTTGATTCTGCAATCTTGGAACTGTTGGACCTCCGACCATCCGACAACTGTGACAGGAACATAAAAATGTCATACTCAAATAGGAGGCGTGGAACTATATATGTATAGGTAGGGTCGCTGTGATGGTGTAGGTTTTTCTTTTGTTCTTATTCACTCATACTCTGCACACCCCACTTCTATCCATCACCGGTTCCTGGAGCTTCATCCGATTATTCGAAATATACCCTTGCTTCTATCATTTTGGACCTCCTCTTTTACATATCATCAAAACACAACTCACAATGGGTTTCGTTAGTCTCTTCCTGCCAGAGAAGTCTTCTCACCGTATAGGACATAGAGACCCGTTCTGGATTGGCAGAAAGAAGCCTTTCATGATCGCAGCCACTGCCTCGTTCATGCTATTACAGATCTTGTTCCTTTTGAACATGTCGTATCTGTTCGGCTCCTTGTTCAAATCAGAACACAGAGTGCACAATCTCCACGTTCTCACAGTCGACTATGATGGTGGTGTCATTGGAAAGAGTCTCCAGGGCGCCATCACACAGCTCAAAGCTGATACCTTCCCGACCTTTGACATCGAGAGCAGTGCAAAGTACCCTGCAGTTGAGGATATCGTCCGAGCTGTCAGGAAGGGCGACCATTGGGCTGCTGTGTTCTCGCACGCTGGGGCTTCCGACCGCCTTGCAGCTGCTCTTGAGGGTGGAGATGCTGCAGCTGCTTACGATCCGACAAACACACTCACATACGTCTGGAACGAGGTCAGATACCCGGCTATGGAAGAGGGCACAATCAAGTCCAGCATGTCACAGCTCATGGCGGTTGTCCGTGTTGCATACAACCACATCAACGGTACTGGCGCCTTGCAAGTCCTGAGCAAGAACGACCCTGCTGCCCTTCAAGTTTTCCTCAATCCGATCCAAGGACGAGAGATCAACATCATGCCTACATCCCAAGGAACGAGGGTGCTATACAACACTGTCGCAATGGTGATGCCCATCATCATGCAGTTCTTCTTCCTCATGGCTGTGAATGGAGTCAGTGCGGAGTTCAATCTTTACTCACACCTTCCGGTTCTCAACAATGGCATCATCCGATTGGTCCTGAGTCTATCCTACACTTTTGTCGGCTCCCTCTGCTGGACCGGCTACATATGGGCTTTCCGCGAAAACTGGTCTGTCGGCGCAGGCCAATTCTTCTGCACCTGGATCATAATCTGGCTCTTCATGCACATCAACTTTACAGTGGTAAGCTTCATAACCACACCCCTCAGTCCATGTGACTTTGTATACTAACTTCTCAAAACACAGATCGACGTCGCAACCGGCTTCATCCCCATGAAATTCCTCCCCTTCTTCGTCCTCACCTGGGTAATTCTGAACGTCACCTCTACAATCTGGCCCTTCGAGCTCGCCCCGGGATTCTACCGTTGGGGCTACGCACTCCCCGCCCACGAAGTCTGGCAAGTGTTGATTCAGATCTGGTCGGGTGGTGCGGTGGATCGTCTCTACCAAGCCCTGCCCATACTCTTTACGTGGGAGATTGTGTTTTTGCCGCTGGCTGTGGTGGCATTGAATCATCGTTGTGCGGTTGCGGAAAGGGAGCACAAGGCTATAGAGGAGGAGAGAAGGCAGCTTATTTTGAAGGCGGAGAAGGGAAAGGTGGATGAGATGGGAGATGAAAGGGAGGAGGAAGTAGAAACGCCACCGCCGGTAGATGAGAAGGTGCAGAGTTTTGAGGCAGATGTGCAGAGGAATGCTTATTCGCCGGCCATCCCACCCCCGGTCTGAGGTATTCGGAAAAAGAGATATCAGAACAGCTGCATGGAAGTTGACTAAGATAGATAGTTGAGTATCGGAAAAGTATCGGTAATGAAAAGTCTATTTATAATTCAAAAACAAGCGAAAGCAAGGTTGCAATCTAAGCAGACCACTCGGCAGCGATCATTTCAGCGGCACGCTCAGCAATACCGTATATCGCCGTCTGGATGTGCGCAGAAAGCTGGACAGGAATAACGCTAGCGTCCACAACTCTCAAATTCTTGGTACCGTAGACCTTCAACTCGGGACTGACTACACCGCCATCCTTCTTGGGAAGCATAGCACAAGTACCAAGAGGGTGGTAAATGGTCAAAGTATGGTTGAGAGCAAAGTCTCTCCATTGCTGTTCAGTTTGGATGTCGGAACTGGGCTCGTATTCTTCGGCGATAATGTCCTTCATCGGTGCTGTTTGGGCAATCTTGCGGTTGAGCTTGGTGGCGGCGATAGCGGCTTGGAGATCGTAGTCGTTGCTGAAATATCTTGGGTCGATGGTTGGTTTGCCGAGAGGGTCAGAAGGGTTGATATGAACGTTGCCACGAGAAAGAGTGTGCATGATGACACTCAGGAGGGTGAAGTAGTTGGAGCCGTACTCAACAGAGTTGACGACAGGGTAGCCTCCGACACCAGTGTAGCCATCGGAGAAGATGATCTCAAGTTGAGGGATAGTGTGGCTCTTGTTGCCGGTCAAAAAGTCAAGCTTGGTCTTGTCAACGATGGAAGCTTCAGCATCCGTAGCGCTCTTAGCAACATCGACCAGAGCGTCAGATTCGTTGCCGAGCGCTTGTGGCCAAGTCAGATAAGCGAATCCAGAAGCAGCATAGTCGTAGCTGGATACGTTGTTTGCGTTGTAGAGAGCCAGCTGTTCGGCCTTGAAGGTTGCGTTGTACTTGAGCTCGTCAAAAGAGGTCATGTTCTTCAGCTTGAAGCTGTTTTGGATGCGAATGTGATCTTGCAGATTCTCACCAACGGCAGGAAGCTCAAGTACAGGCTTGATACCGGCGGCTTTGATGACCGAAGAGTTACCAATACCAGAGAGTTCAAGCAGACCAGGGGACTGGAAAGAACCAGCACTCAGGATGACCTCTTTGCGAGCATTGATAACAACATTGCCTTTCAGTGTGACACCAGTGGCAACGATCTGACCATTGCTGTTCTTCGTGTTGATCTTGATGACTTGAGCCTCAGTCATGACGTGAAGATTCTCTCCAGCAATTTTGAGGTACTCAGGACTGTAAGATCGTGTGTACTTGGCAGTGTCGATGTTGTTGGGTTGAATCGAGACACCGAGAGGATTGCCATTTAGAGATTCCATGTTCTCCGGGAAGCCGAAGTTCTCCATCGTCGGGATCCAGGTGTTTTGATCAGTGGGTTGAATTCTATTGATTGTGGCGTGGATTGGGCCATCGACTCCAACACCTTGGTCAATCTCCTGTCCAGGGTATACGCTCTGGGTATAGTTCTCGACCTTAAGCATGCTTGTGATCATACTGTCCCAGTTCCATCCAGGATTGCCGATCTGCTCCCAGGCATCGTACTCGGCCACAGAGGCGCGGTCCCAGCACATCAAATTGAGAGCAGAGCTTCCACCCAGCACCTTTCCTCTGTTCTGCGCCCAAGAACGACCGCCAGCATGGGGTTGTGCAACAGTAGTGAAGTTGTAGTCGTAGATACCGCCCAGGGTGCTGCCCTTCATACCGGGAACGTAGATACCAGATACATTGCGACCATCAGGACCGGCTTCAATAACCAGAACTGTGTTGTTCGGCAGATATTGGCTCAAACGACTGGCGACAGCAAGACCGGCAGTGCCGCCCCCGACGACAATGATGTCGTAAGTCGTCGTTTTGGCCGCTTGCACGACCGAGAAGGCAGCAAGAGCCGAAACAAGAGTGGTTGAGAACAGTGAAGGAGCCATGTCGTTTGGTTGATGAACAAAACTGTCACGGAAAATCCTACATTGGACAGACTATGCCTTTATACAACAGGTACCACTCGGGCCAGTCTGGTGAGGCAAAGCCCTGGAAAGATTGTCGGCAGTTCAGATGAAGGTAAGCTAGGTATTGAGCTAAATGATGGAAGCGGATTAGATGAACTCCCAAGTCCCGACTGGAGCGGGTCTGCAAAGCCAAGACTTGTTGACGCATATAGAGGGTATATGGGACTTTTCAAGGGGAACCGATAGCGATCGAGTCCAGAGCCATCGTCCTGGTTGTTGGTTCCTGCGTGCCTTACCTTGTACCAGGGCAAAGACGCCCAAAGAGAAGCACAAAAATCGATCGCAGGATCGTCGCACATCTCAAAGAGCTCCGAGATGCTCCAGGGATCATGGGAAGAACGGACCACAGAATCATGTCTTTCGCGAATTCATCAGCATATGCAGTAGGTATGCACCTCGGTCGCGACTCGCTAGGATAAACAACGACTCAGCGATGGATGGGAAGCAACGAAGGAATGGTTTCATCAAAAGTGGTGGGAAATGCAAGGTCGATCAGCGACCGGCAACTTCCTTGGCCAGTGCTGAGCGACCCTTTCACCACCGACCACCTTGACAATTCGGTCCTCCTCCCCGTTACTACACACGAAGCTGGATACGGACTATACGGTCGTCTACGGCGGCCATAAGCTATTCGAGACACACATGTCTGCTGAGCGTTGTTCATTGCTGAGACCTGTGGGCGCGGGCCGCGTGCGGTCGTCGTCTTCCGAACCATTCATCAGATTGCAGGGGTGCACCATCGACAGAGCTCCAACTGAGCCGTGCGAGCTTTATTGAGTGAACCGCTCGTTCACGGCCCGTCTTCTCGAAGCCCTTAGTTGACTCGAGTCTCGACTTCATCGTTCGAATACCGGCTGGCCAACCAGAAAGGCTTTGCATGAACAAGTTCCTCGGTACTCACCAGACTTCCTTCTGGATGTTCGGCTCAGCCCTCGTGGCTAAAGCTCAGGTCAGGCATGGCTATGGCGAGATATCGTAACCCACAGTGAATTATTTGACGCTCATAACTGATCGAGATCGTGGTTGTTTTCTCATTGTCCTGATGTAGGTCTGTTGAAGATCTCAGGAGTACTGGTTGAAGACACAACAGAGGAATCTGTAAGACGGAAGAGAACTGATGCCAGCGTTGTCCCTCTTCTTGAAGGGCAAGATGGATGTGCTATAGGGAAATTACTCACAACCCTTGTGGATTTAGTGTTGCTTATTATTCAAAACAACACTTGCATTGACGAGTCGCTTAGGGCCGGAGCCACGATGATGTAGTGTTTCTGGCAGCCATCCTGCGTGAAAACATTTGGCCGAAAGAAAAGGGTGTTGATCCTTCTGCAGGAACAGACACCTCTTGGGTAGGTTCTCGTCCAATATACTTTTCGCTGCTGCACATCGAATTTGGATCTTCAATCGTCTCCAAGATGACAGGACACTCGCCCAATGACGACAAAGGCCCTACATTGCTTGTCCTTACTTGTATACTAACTTCTGTGGCCATCGTTACCACCAGCTTACGTTGCTGGGTGCGATGGGGAAACCGGCAACTGGGAGTCGACGATGGAGCAATGGCTGTGACAACTGTACTTGCAGTAGCTCGCATGTCTATTCAAATCGTCAGCGTCCGCTATGGCAATGGAAAACATCGCGAATTCGTTTCCGACGACGACTACAAGACGATCAACATGCTCACTTGGTGCACTCAAGTCTTGCTCTTTCCAACAATCTGTCTGATGAAGGTCTCGATTTGCGTCTTGATCTTGCGTATCAAAGACACGCGGACTCTCAGATATATCCTAGGTACCGTCATCGCGGGATTAGTCTTGACAAACTTTGAGTGCTTGGTGGTACTGCTGGCCGAGTGCTCGCCCTTGCCAGCGTACTGGAATGGAACGTCCGCGGAGCATTGCTGGCCTGCCAAAGTACGGATTTACAGCATCTACCTCCAAGCATGTCAGTACATTGTTTGACAATCTTACTATATACTAACACCTTTCAGCATACGCCGTCGCGACTGACGTTCTCTGTACGATCCTGCCAATCCATGTCGTCTGGAATGTCAGAATACCTTGGTCAACAAAAGCCGCGGTCTGTGGATTGATGAGCATGGGCTTAGTGTACGAATCCACAATAGCACCCAATATCATTCGACGCTGACTGATCCATAAAGTGCGACAATCTGTTCAGCAATTCGAGCAGCATCTCTAGGAACGACTACGGACGACCTCTCATATGCCTACTGCATCGCCGCGATATGGGCAAAGTACGTGTTGTCCTCTAAAGCTTATCTGTCTATCACAGCTGCTAAACCATACCCAGCACCGAGCTGTTCCTAGGAATCATAGCCGCAAACCTCGCCTTATCCCGCTCCATCTACAAATACTTCACCGAGTGCGCACGCACATTGACCTCCAACGCCTCTACATCAAGAACAACAAATCTTCGCAACAGCTTTGCAACCCCGTCTCGCATGGGTTACGTCAAATCTCCCGAACCTTGTATGACGCTGGACACTATTGGATCGCCGCGCAGCGAGACGAGTGGCATACCTCTGCGACCTTACAAGAACGGCGCCACGTTTACCGAGATGGATGATTTTGAGAAAGGGACGCCATGACGATCGAAAGACGACAAGGGAGAAAAATATAAGAAATATGAGATAACAGTATCATAACGAATACGAGCTAGTTGAAGCAAACCTCTTCTCTCGCCTCAAGACTCGAGTATACAGTCGCTAGCGACCTTTTGTCCTGTGGCTTTGCCTTATGGGGACGGGGTGATGAGAAATTCAGGTCATTGCACAAGAAACAAATGGTGACTGGAATAAGAGATGATGATGATGATGCATATGCAGAAACATGTTCTTCTGATCTTACGGCGACCTCCTCTCCAAAGGCGTATCAGCAGGCGTGACGAACTCTTGCGTATTGTCAGTGTTGTAGCCATCAGTACCCAAATCCTCGCGTTCGGCTTCGCTCCTAGCCTTCTCCGTCTCCGTCTCGCTGAGTGCAACTTCCTCGCCATCTTCATCCGCGAGTACGTCCACTTCTTCCGCTGCCCCGTCCTTCTCATGCTCTTGCTCACTCTTCGCATACGTGGGAGGTTCCAAAACACCACTTCCTTGTACCCACACCTCTGCCAACTCCGCCTCAATCTCTGCCTTTCGAGTTTTCCAAGCGTCGACCTGGGAAAGCCGTTCTTTGAGCTCGGCGATTTCCTTTTCCGTGCTGTCTTTTTCGCTTTCGGTGCCGATTTTCTGCATCTCCCACTCGTCGCCTTGAGGACCCAGGCCTAGTGTAAGCACATAGTCGTGATATTTCTTCAGACTCGCTCGAGTGGATATGGTGAGCAATGTCACGCCCCGATTCTTCAGCGTTTCGTACAGCAAGCCCTCGACATCACTGCTTACAGCAGAAGTGCCTTCGTCTATGACTGCGAATGCAGGGGAATGATACAGCAAGCGAGCGAAGGAGATGCGTTGTTTTTCTCCACCGGACAAGACGTCCTTCCATGTTTTTCTCGTGTCGAAGCCGCCTTCGCGGGAAGGGAGATAGCCGAGGCGCACGTCGGTGAGGATTTGCTCGAGCTCGGAGTCGCGGCGTGAGGAGCTGCGCATGTCGAATTCGGTGTGTGGGTAGATGATTTGGTCACGCAGAGTGCCGGGGGAGAGGTAGGGACGTTGAGGGAGGAACATGATTCCATCTTGACCAACATTGCGAGGGCGTGAGACTAGACCGCGGTAGACGGGCCACAGACCGGCTAGGATCCGGGCGACGGCGCTTTTGCCCGCGCCATTGGGCCCGATGATGAGGATGTGTTGGTTGGATTGGATGACGAAATTGAGGTTGTCGAGGAGTTCTTCTCCGCCTTGTGGCCATAGACCGGGTGCGACGACTGGTGCGTTCTCGAAACGGACGCCTGAGAAGCCCATGTGTAGCGTACCTTGCATATCAGCGAGAGAGTAGAGCTCGGGGTATGTGTTGCGAGGTGGATGATATGCGGAAGCGTGTACTCGGTGGAGAGTGCTGATCAGAGTGTAGACACGAGAAGTGTAGCCTGCCAGTTCCGACAGGTCTTTCAAGCTGTACATCATGCGGCCGCCTGCGTCGGCAAGCGAAAGCATGAGACGCTTGTTCGTGATGAAGTTCTGGGTGCGGCTGCCAGATTCGTCCGTTGGCGTCTGAGCCATCAGGGCAGCTTCGGAAGCTGGCTGTGTGACCTTCTTGTTACCAATTTCTGCAAGTCCAGCCCAAGCAGGAAGGAAGACTGGCAGAGAGGTGATGAGGTAACCAAAGGCACTCCATGAATATTTGAGCACAAAGTCCTCAAGCATGTTGTAACGAATCTTCAGACTGTAGATGCCCTCCATCCATCTCTTAAGTTCTTGCAAGCCCTTGTCCAAGAACAGCTTCTCTATCTGATCGCCTCCATAGAAGGCGACTTCTTCAGCGTTGGCGATCAGGCGAGCATGGAGAGCTCGGAAGTCACCTTCGCGCTTGCCCTCAACGGCCTTTAGCTTGCCGAAGGGAGGCGACAGTCTTCTGAGTAGTGTAGCAGTGGCAAAGTAGTTTGCCAGCAGGCCGGTCAAGGCCAACGGGCCGAGGGAGCGATATAATTGATAGTTGAAGACCAAGAGATCCACAAAGGGCTTTCCGAGACTGGAGTACAGACTAGCGGCAGAGTCGCAGAAGAGGGTCAAGTCTTGGGTGACAAACTGATCCGCTCCATGGCCAATGCCACCATCCAGGTTAGTGAGCTTGTAGAAATTGAGATTGTCGTTGAGGTAGAGGTCGTGTATGTAGCGAGTCAGACGGGTGCGGAAGGCTATAGAGACTTTTGACTGCAGGAACTTGATCATGCTGTTGGTGTAGCTGGCCAGAGCTCCAATGGTGCACCACTTGGCAATACCCCAGAGGAATGGCTTGCCTTTGGCTGCCACCAAGTCTCGCACGATCTCACCGTCTAGACGGGCAACGACAAGAGACAGGTATGTCCGGAGAAGCAGGAAGATACCATGACTAAAGAGTAGGCCAGTTTCCTTGCTGCCCCATCGCGGGATCAAGATGTTCATCAGACTGAGAAACTGATGCAAGAAGGCGAGGTTCAGGCCGGGCTTGGTCTGGAGAGGAGGGACTTGTGGCAGGTTGCTGTCACTGAGGCCAACAGCTCTGGGCGGCTGCAGGAACAAGCGACGGTGAGCATCAAAGGTCGTCGGCTTGGTTGGGTTGATGACGACCTTTGCCGTCGAGGACTTGTATGCGACATAGATGGTTCGCGTGCCGTCTTTGGCTCTCAGCCCCGAGTTGCGTCGCAGCAGCCGCCTCCCCGTCTCTTTCTCCTTTCGACTATCAGTCCACCACTTGTATGAGCTAGCGCCACCACCAATGAGACCGAGCGTGAAGAGGACCGCAGCTAACAAACGAAGTGTTCGAGGTGTCTGTCTGAGCCGTCGACGGAGACGGTCGACCAGGCGGCTGACGAGTGCCCGGAGTGCTTCGTCCGGGCTAGGCCGTAACGTCGACTGCGCTGCCATGTCAGCCTTCACATTACGTGAAGTAGTTGTTTGTGGGTATAGGCATCTATCAGTAGACAGAAGAGGTAGACGGATTCATGACCAGCACGAGACAGTCGACTTGACCGCGTCTTTGACGATGCATTCCGAGGTCGCATGTGATGCTTGGCACCTCCCCGCATCTCGGCCCGCCTCCGCACTCTCGTTGTCTAATCAGATCGTTGACTCTCCATCTGTTCGTCATCAACAGCTGCGATGCATCTGGCCTTGAAAAGTCGTACACGCATGGAAGAGTTGCACATCAAACTAAGTCAATAGGCTCTCTGCACATCTTTAGTGTACTATCGGCTCTCGCGTCGCAAGGTGGTAGTTTTCATACCGCCTGATAAAGAGTTCTCCACCTCTTTTCATCTCTTAAAGAACTGTACACTCTTTGCAATCAGCATCCGTTCAGTTTTTCGACCCGAGATTCTTCGATAGTTCTCGTGTATCATCCACTTGTGGTCTGCTGGAACGAGGAGCTGACGACAAAAGAAAGTTTGTGAGAGACGTTGCCAACGCAGAGAAGCCTCCGACAATTCTCCGCTCGACAAGAGCATTCTTGCCAGAACACGCAGACCAAAACCATCCATTTTCTCTCACACAACCTTGATGGATAACATCACAGATACGGAGTCGATCACAACGCCGCCCCTGAAGAGGAAACGCGTGGTAACGGCATGTCTAGAATGCCACAGGTCAGTTTGTACCGACCAAGCTTGATTTGGGGGAACTTCGTTCTAATCAGGTTACAGACGAAAGCAGAAGGTGCATCGGAGAACCGAATTGAAACGCGACAATAACTCTGACTCTCATTCAGTGTGACAGGAACAAACCATGCTATAATTGTATAGGCCGAAATGTCGCTGCTAAATGTATCTACGACCAACCACCGTAAGATCATCGACGAGTGGCGGTCATGGCGTCAAACTAACACATGATAACCCAGGCCGCAATCCACCGTCCTACAATCTAAATCTCACTCGCCTGCTTCGGCCGAAGACGACCTTTCCGTCCCAGACCCAACTCCAGATGGTACTGCATTATCTTCTTTCTATGATGTTCATGCCTTTACGGATCTGAAGAGAGTAGGTTCACAATTCTCGCTCATCTGAATCTCCTTACTCATCTTGTCACAGTTGCTTGAGGACGACGAAGCCTTCCAGGTATCCGAGTCCGCTCAGATGTCGTTCGATCAAACCAAGCCTTGCTCCAAGTTTTGGGTCCTTGCTGCTCAGCTTCCGGACCCTCATATCATGACAAGGGCATTCCAATACTACTTTGACGAGGTACATTGGCGTTACAATGTCGGTCAAAGATGCTACATGGATAAACAACTTGAGGAGTGGGCAGCCGTCGTACGTACACCTGCCTCAGACCGGACTGGTATCAGAAAGGATCTACCCTATTTTGTGGCATACTCATTCGAGCTACTCGCTGTCATCCTCCAATACATGCGATTCGATAGAGCGGTAGCTCGTCTACTGTACGCAAATGATTCCAAAGCAGCCGTTCAAATGTCTCGAAGGTTTCACGATGTAGCGTCAAAGCTTATGCTGCTACTTGGTCGACACCATGGTCCGATTACTGTCGTTGATTACGATTTACTCAAAGCGAGCTGGCTGAAGAACAATGGTCATGGAATTGAAAGTTGGTATGCCATCAGTGACGGAGTCAGGTGAGTCAATAGTCGCTAGCTTAATAGCAGCTGCCTCGACAGCATCCTACGGATTAAAACTGATAAACACAGGCAAGCGCAACAACTAAACCTACATCGCCAGCCACAGCCTGCTCCAAATAACCCTGACTCGTCAAAGAACCTCGAGCAGTTTTGGTTCCAAGAGTACGGAAGAAGAGTGTGGGTAAACTTGTTTTGCTGGGACTCGGGAACAGCAATGAATCTTGGCCGCCCACGCATGATCAATGCAAAAGATTGTGATGTTACCCTGCCGATCGACTGCCCCTTCCCTGATAACCCGTCTCAGACTGTACCGATACCGAAGGATGAGCATACGCCCTCGCCTCTCTCTTTGCTTCTTGTCCGCTATACTATTGCTGGCAAGATTCATGAGATTCGAGAGTACGGCCTAGACAAGCAAGACGCGGATTATCTCTCGGTGTGGACTTTCCATAATGAACTCAATGATCTGCTGAACGGTCTTCCTCCTTTCCTCAATCCGCATAACCCTGCAACTTATCTGGACTCCAACTACCCATATCTTCCTCTGCACAGGGAAGAAGCCTTGAGCCAACTAAACCTGGTCATCATGGAGCTGCATCGGCCCTTCATTGCGACACGTTTCGAGAGTCGAAACGCTGCTATGAAAGCTGCAGTTGGCTCCATCGACAATCAGAAGGCGTTAATGGAGCTTTCGGGCAGACACCATTATGCCTATTTTGGTTTCGGTTTCTATACGACCAATGCAGCAATAACGCTCGCTGCAATCGCTCTCATCTACCCCGACAAGAACCAAATTCAGACGATCGAATCGAAAGTGCAGCAGGCTCTGTCGATGCTTGTCAACATGCAGGATGCCAACATAGTTGCTCGAGCAGCTGTGCCTGTCGTAAAACGATTGTACAACAAGATTCAGAGCTCCCTTCCACAGAACTTTCTTGGCTCCCCTAGTCTGGCCAGTCTAGAGTCAGCGCTAAACCAGGACAGTGGCCATGTACCCGTGACTACCTCCTCCACAAACTCTGCTCTTGCTGTACCTATCAGCGCCGACTTCATGCTTCTAACCCCAGGAGATTTGGCGCTTCATGACTTCGCAGGCTTGCCTGCTTGGGACGACATACCTCAGGTCAACGACTTCGATGCTGCATTCTGGCTTGACCAGCTCAACAAGATGCCAGAAAACATACCACTGGATGGTGCTGTTGAACAAAACGTACTGTGGTAGTAAAGATTCGCTGCCTGGCCATTCGATTGTTCTCAATCTTTATGGATTTTGTTCCAAATATGTCTCTTTGCCAACGTGATGCCAACATCTCAACATCTGTCTCAAACACCAGCCACCTTTTGGATTTCGGCCGAAAATATGCCAAGCAACAATATCACGACATCAGGGCGGCGATAGCGACGCTGCAAACTCCATAGTCCGAAAACTGAGATCTAGTGTTGGGGCATATATCCTGTGGCTGTTCCGGAGATCGCAGCAAATCACAACCATCTTTCAATTCTTGCGTCGAGGCTGGGCCTTCATGCTAGGGTACGACGAATTCACCTTCATCAGGACTACACGTTCTCTCCAACGGGGACATTCATGCCGTGAAGTCCCTGGTACTTCGGTGGCTCGAATGGTTTCCAGTCCTTCAACAGCGACGCATCATCCAAGCTGTACACTTCCGCCCTGAGAGGTCGACAACAGTCCAGCATGCTCTTTTTCTCACCTTCCTCGCCAGCACCGCCTTCGCCCCAGCCCCAAGCACTGAGATCGCCTCCTGGGCATGCGGACAATGCCATCAAGACATCTTGCTCGGCAAAGAATTCCAGGTAATCGGTCTTTTTGGCCGGGCTGGGTTCCATGAAGTACTTGCCTTCGGCGTTCAAGCCGGTGACCTGGAAGATGTTGATGACATCGTGGACGTCAAATTCGCTGTTCTTCTAATTAGTAACGAAAATGGAGGATACAATGATGTTGCTTACGTGAGTCCGTACGGCACTACAGCTCTGGTCAGGTTCGAATGACAGTGGTAGTCATATTGATCCCCGGTGAGTAGTTCGTTCACATACGGGTCACAGCGAGTGCCAAGTAAATCGTGGCATCTGCCACCCCACTGGTCTACCCCGTAGTCCTTCAACGAGTCCGCAATGATAGTGACCATAGGCCTCAGATACGGCAAACAACTCCAGAGACGGTCATACACAGTAACATGGCTAGCTTGCAACTGTCTCGTACAAGCGGCCCAGAACCTCTCGCGTGGGTTTGACAAATTCCAGATATTCAAGTCACCGACCTGAGGACCTTCCGGAGTCGAGAAACGGACAATGCTACCAGCCGGGACTTTCCAGGCTTTGGCCGAGCGTGGCGGGATGTCGATGGTCTGCTTGAGTGTTCTGGATTTGCTGCTGGCCAGGGAGTTGTAGAAGTCTTTGTTGGCGTTCAAGATGCTGCCTGCTGTTGGGAGGTAGGCGGGCTGGGGAGCTGTGTGGGGCTTATCCGCGGATGCCATTCTGAGCGTCTATCGTATGTTATTTCTTCTCGATATGGATACCAGCAAGCTCATGGAATGGGTCAATGGGCACGAGGAGCTATATGTAACCTATGCCTGTTATCCGGGGAGAGATGTAGTCACATCGTTGCAAGGACAAGATAGCAGGTGCACTCCGATCGGCCGAGGATAACCGTGCGTGGATGATTGGGGTCGGCCGTGCGGGAATCGAGCACGTGATAGCGCGGACTCTGGAGGATCTGGAGCTTGGATCAAAGGACGACGCAACGACTTTTCAAGAGTCAAACAAAGCAGCTGGTTGTGGATATGCCGATTCAGGAAAAGAAACCAGTCCATCGCTAAGCACGGTTGTTGGTTGTCCGTGGTCCGTTGTCGTCTATGGAGCGGCGTTGGCACTTGTCGTCTGGTCGCTGCTGATTTGAACTCTGTCCGCCTGGTCTTGCTCCGCCATTCCTCTTAAGAGGCTTGCCGGCAAGTCGTTCGTCACTTCGAGACGGCGAATAGGTTATCAATGGTGGCCTGAGAGAGCAGGCGAGTGCCGGGTGGTTGGACAATCTTATGTTAAACGCTCTTACAGCAGCTAATCCTTCCAACAGATTAACCGTGGAGATCTCGTAGACTAGTTGGCCGGGAGGCCCTCCCGAGACACAGCCAAATGTCCCGCTTTACCCGCTATTCAAATCGATTCCAGAGATGGCCCAGCTCGAGTCATCGACACTTCCGTATCTACCATACATACAGCTGTGAGAGTCTCAATAATGTCACCTGGTTTCAAAACCAATAGTGAGAGTGCGGCTTGGCGAAGACCCGAGACCGACCGAGCAAGCAAGCGCCATGAGCCTCTAGGCTTGCCGGGGTAGCGAGATTTACAAGACTAGCCAGTGCTTTTGGCCATCGACCAGATTGATGGGCACGTTGGGGGAGCGCCACAAAGACGGCACTCTCTATTTGCATTTCGATGTGCACCCGCGCCTCTCGGTAGGTAACCGACAGTCTGTCACGTCTCCAGTCCCTTATATGACTGATGGAGTGACGCTCGCGCAAGCAGGACCCTTTGACCTTTTGCTCCCTCAATTCCTCTTCACAAATCCATCCACGTTCTTTCTCCAGTCTTTTCCTTTCCTTATATCTCCAGATCATGTTATCATAAACAACCTACCTGGGACCTTCCATTGACTACACTCAACATTCCCTGACGGCAAAATGTACGACAGATCTACCCAGATTCTGATAGTGTGCATTATTTTCTTTATTCTTTCTTGGGTTTCTGTGGGGTTACGGGTATATGTAAAGTAAGTCGATTGCATGTCCTTGGAAGAACAATCACTGACCTTATTCCAGGGCTCGATTATTGCAACAAGTTGGCTGGGATGATGGGGCCATGCTTGCAACACTGCTTCTATTCACTGGTTACTTAGCATGTCAACTTGGAAGTCTTGCACATGGAAATGGAAAACGTCGAGAGACGATGACGGACGCAACAGCCCAGATAGGGTTGATGGTAAGTTTTGGTTCTACCTTCCAGCACATGCCTCCTTCTTACTTGGGGCACAGTACTGGTTCTTTTGTGAACTCTTCTATACTCTGGCAACATCGATGCTGAAGATAGCCATCGGCCTCTTCTTCCTACGGATAGCCAACAACAAGTGGCACGTTTTGATCATCAAGGCCATCATGTACACCAGCGCAGTGCTCGGTGTCACATACTTCGCCATTGTTCTTTTCCAGTGCCACCCGATCTCCTTCTGGTGGGACCTCAACCCGAATCACCATGGACGTTGCTTGAGCGCTTCAGTCATGGCCGACACTAGTTACGTGATATCAGCTCTGAACTCGATGGCAGATTGGGTCTTTGGTATCTTGCCAATCTTCATTGTCAAGAATCTGCAGATGCATCGTCACCAAAAAGCGGTTGTGGCGGTCATTCTCGGATTCGCTGCAGTCGGAAGTTCTGCGACAATCATTCGTCTACCCTACGTCTGGACCGTCAAGGAGTACAAGGGCGAATTCCTCTGGCGCACTGCCGATGTGGCAATCTGGACTACCGTCGAGGTTGGGATCGGCATCACTGCTGGCAACTTGGGAACTTTGCGACCACTTTTGCAACATCTCATGGGTTTCATGGGCATTTCAAGCTCGACAGGACGTGACTCGAGGACCTGGACCAAGCGCAACAAGAAGGGACATCACGGCTACATGAACAGTGGAGCTACACCATTGGAAGACTTCACCGGCAAAGGAGCCATCAAGACAACCGTCACGATCCGTGGAGGCGCTACCAATGACGATTCACAATGGGGCGGACTCTCCAGAACAGACAGCCAGGAGGAGATTGTGCCTGGTGCGAACAAACTTCACGAAGGTGGCATCCTGCACAGTGTCCAGATCGAGTCATTCGAGGAGAGAGTACAGGATGATAGACTTGGGGCCGGCAACACCTCACCTCGAGCGACAGTTATATACGAAAGGGTATAGTCGACGAGAGTTGCTCATGTGTTTTGTCCTTGCATTTCAAGCGCTGGCGCCATCCGGAGGGTACTGCATCCAAAGACCCAAATCTGTTATTATGATCAATCTACTGCTCCTCACGAGTCCACACTTACCACTCAACCAGCAAAGTCCCGATATTCTCCAACATCGACTGCCGTGATGATTACGACAGCAAACACCCCAGACAAAAAAGTAAGAACGGTATCATTGCGCTGTTTTGAAACGCTCGCTTCTCGAGATCGCAAACCTTGATTCTTTTGAGCGAAGTCAAATGGTTTCAAGCGCAAAGCCTCCAGACGTAGAGTCTGTATTCTTCGCACCTGCCTGATAGAGATAGATGGCTGCAGGTCCAGAAGTCGTTCGGGAGTGCTTTCATGGAACGGTAGATCTCCACACAGTTGCCAGAGATACACCAGTTTCATCGAACGTCTGCTGACGTGATCAGCAACTGCAGGCCTCGAAGGGGATTCTGAGACCAGGTCTCTCGCCACCCGAGACCAGATTGACACATCTGTTGCTGTTGCTTGACTGTCTTGACCACAATCCGACCAGCAGATGACAGAAGTCCAACTCGAACAAAACACCAGGTTCGAGAATCTGCAGGTCTGCAGGTGCAGGTGCAGCTCAGACCAATGGTGGTGGAACAGAGGGCCCAAGCGTGGCCCAGGCGCACGGCTCATGCCCCACTATTGTAACGTGCCGCATGGCGCACGCACGGTGCAGGGTACAAGCGAAAGGCGCAAGCGGCTTCCATTTTGGGGACCCTCTGTGGCTGCCGTGTTTTGTTATCACACCATCACCTTGCTTGTTTGCGAGACAGGAGGGCCGAATGACTGTTCGAGGGATCCGAGTGATAGACATGTTACAGGTGTAAATGTCAGCAGAGAACATTCCATAAACAGCTTCTTGAACGTGTCAAAGTCTTTGGTGAAGTCGCGAGGGTGATTCGTCTTTTTATGTCCCTTCGCAACAGTCGGGGTTTCCATTCGTCAACATCGCTTTGATCGTCACAAAGTGGCTATTGTTGGCAAGATCAGGGGCAGGATCTTCTCTCAGGACTGTCTCGTCCATACGACTACCATCTTTGATCGTAGGACTCGTCAGTCATACAATGGTCAAAGCTCACGAACCAGAGCCAACGAGTGAGCCCTCGTCCATAATCTGCTCCCTCAAGGTTTCGGCAGTCGATATCATTCATGGGGTCAAATTGACCTTTAGAAGAGATGTTCTTGCGTGCTTTGACTAGATGAACTCGGCCACTTCTTCATCCATACTAAGCATGTGATGTCAACCTGGATTATGAATGGACATCGCACCTAGGAGTTCCCGCTGGCTGCCTTCAACTGCTCTTCTGATAGGAGTCAACTTTCTTCGAGATTCGTAAAAAGGTAGAGTGACAAGATCTGATGGACTTCTCGCGTTCTCATAAGCGAGCATCAAGACGTTGAGTGCGTCGAAAACGAGAGGCAGCCACAACCACGACTTTTGGCCAGTCTGACTTGCTCGCTCCGCTTCGCGAATCTCCATCTAACGTGTTCCGCACTTGCATCAACGTGTTTCCTATCAACACCTTTCTATGTCTCTATCTTTGGCCCTGCCAGAATTGAACAAGTTCAAGACGGCCTTCCGACCCATACTCCAAGTCTAGTGGGGGATGTTTTTTTCTGGCACTTCTCATCTTCTCATGCGCACCTCCTCTTGCAAGCGCGTTGCACAACAATTGTATACATCGTCTATGAGACAGACAGATATATGATTCTATGGTGATATCCATAAGCGTGGTAATCGATACTATTTGCTTCCATGGGGCTGTACGAGTTCGTTGATGTTGGACGTAATTCAACATGATGCTTGTACAGTATTTTTCAAGACGAATTTTCGCCATGAAGCGCAGCAGATGCTTGTGAAGCTGAGTCCACAATGGGATCCAAACCCAATCACCGCAATATTGATAGGGCAAGCAAACCACAAGTCTGACTCCGCGGAACACTCTCTAGAAAGCCCTAAACTCGGATTCCTGACCACTGGACTACTAACATGGACAAGAAAAATAGTTACGGTCATATTCTGGTACACCAAACTAAGTGCAAGTGGGTATCAAATTCGGCTCTCCAGAGCTGCTCCAGTGGTAAGGACAGCGATGGTATGGCCACTCTGCGGCCACTTGGTGGAAGCCCAAGGTCGACTTTCTAGCCACCAAGGGATTTCCGAACGCTCCTTTAGAGTTCTTGATCTCCTCTTGATTCTCGATGATACCTCTCAGAGTAGACACCATTGGTCTTGAAAGAGTCTTGATCGATGACTTCTTTGCAAGTTGATGTGCCGACGAGGTGCTCAGGGCTGCTTCTCAGGTCGTTGTCCTTTGATGCTGAAGTGGCAATCGCGGCCACGTTTCTCGCACGCAAGGCATATCGTGTCTCCATCCTTGTTTGTCTTCTTGCCTGCTTCGCATTTGGTTCTTGCCCATGTACAGGTGTCGCATGACTTGTACTTTTCTCCGCTGAGATCCTTGGCCCGGCGATCCTCTCTCTCGTCTTCATCAATGCTTTCCTCCCCGTCTCCATCAACGCTCTTCTCCTCGTCTTCACTGCTTTCTTGCTTCTTCGTCTTGCTCTTGCCCTTTTCCTTGGTTTGTTTGCTTGTAGTCGCCTGGACCACCAAGTCGACCTTGGCTTCGACCTTGGATCTGGATTTAGCCGTCGACTTGCCTCTGGGCTTCTTTGCGAGCTTGGTGGCTTCCTCGTTGTCGCCAGCTTCCAAAGAGTCATCGATGTAGAGACCTTCGAAATCGAGTTGGGGTTGAGCTGGATATTTGCGACCGACGGGTTTGTGGTTGGCGTAGTACTCGGCAAGCTTCTCAACTGGAATCCACTTGGACTCTTTGGTGGACGGCTGTTCGACGTCAGAGCTTTTTTGATCCATGTCCATGTCTTGATGTGCTTCAGGAGGGTTGGAGATGGCTATGGTTGCGTTCGACTCTTTCAATTTGCTCGGTTTCGTCATGGTGCGTATGGATTTGGGCAAGGCGTTTGGATCTGCCAGGGCCATATCACTAGGAGAAGCGAGCTTGTTTATAGTGAGTTGACATAATGCTGTTGTCCATGGTCAAACTTTTATCATTGTCTTGAACTGACGCCCAAAGACTGATACATTGTCCAGAAATCTCCATCTCTTTTATGGCTGTGTCTTGATCAATACGCTTTGTGGTGACGACTGTTGTTCTTTTGAATGGGTCTTGTGCATACTGCACAATAGTTTGGTTTGACTACAGTTCTGTTTCAGTTCCAACAAGGAAAATCTGGCGTCATCACAATTACCTTGGATGCCGGTAAAGGACAAACATGACCTCGGTTATAGTAATATTGTGTGCAAGTCATTGCCGTTGTCAAATACTGCCTGCGCTATCTAGGAAGATTTTCGATTACTAGAAGTCCCATAGAAACAATGTACCGAGAAATCCATAATGTTCATTAGATTTAACGTTGGTCTCGTGGTGATGCCAGGTCGGTATATTGGCAGGGTCACCCCCAATACAACTGCGTGCAGCATTAAGATGCGAATATCTCAGCCGAACAAGTAGATATGGGCGATTCGACTGGCTAGTCTCATTCTGTAGCACATTGAGAGTGTATTGGTTGTTTCTAGATCATCGATATCATATGTTGTGGCCTGTTATCGTCATATTTGTAAAATCTATGCTCAAGTTCTAAATCCTGGACGAGCAACACATCAAATGTAATCATCTATCGCACTTCCAGACCAAGACATCCAAAACCTAATATCGACCACATGTCAGCCATGTGGTATGCTAGAAGCCTATGCTAACCTCATCCCTCAGATCATCAAGCTGAACAACCCCGATATCCCGCATTCGCATCCCAACAACCCCCCAGGTCCAGATCCCAAGTTCGCAACTGCCGTGGGGGAGCGGTTAACCTGATATCGCTCTAGCACATCCGCTACGCGCGTCCCCGCGCCTTCCCTATCGCACTCCCTCGAAGCACAACTGCCGTGCTCTGCATCCGAAGTCCAGCAACCGCGTCTCGCAGTCTCAATCCAGGTTCGAAAATCTAAGCCATGATGCTAGAACAAAGCTTACTAGATCGGCCGAGCAGGTCCGGTGAAGCTGAGACCATAGAGCGGCAGAGGAAGCAATAGCAGAAGCGGTCGAAAGATGAGAATTGGACAGTAACAAGTAGGAACAAAAGGCTTGGAGATGCTTGGTTACCCCACGTGGGGTCCCCACGATACGCCTCCATGCGGGGGTTGGAATCCTTTGCTTCTGGTTCCATATCTGCCGGTTGCAAGTGCGGACCAGTGATTGGATGGTTGGACCGTGTGTGTGGAGTCTGAGGAACACTTAAGTATGGCATAGTTGCTGGTTCTTTGGAGGTGTCCTTTTTCTGGGTCAACTCTTCCATTGGTTTTGTCTTTTTTGACAGCCTTGGGATCTTCATTCTTGTTTTCTGCTGTATATCCTGTGTTGACACGATCAATTGCTATACTATTTTTTGATTGAGCAGGGACAGACCATATCTTCAGTCAAGATGGAGATGAACTACGATGATGCAGAGTTGCATCGCATCGAAGAAGAGCTGCACATGGAAATTTTGCCTGGCACAGAGGTACATTGTCCCCTCCAACCACAACTCAGGGACTTTTGCTGAGACGAAGAACCCAGATCATGACCGATGTCGGCAGCCATCACTTCGTAAAAGGCCACAACGGGGTCCTTGTCCCTCAACCCTCTGACGATCCTCACGATCCCCTAAACTGGTCCACGAAATGGAAGTTCCTCGCCATAACAGCAAGCAGTCTGGTTTCGTTCAGCCAAGGGTTCGGACCCCTTGCCCTGGCACCCGCGTTCGGATACTACACTGAAGCTTTCGATTGCTCGTTGGCCGACGCAGTGCAGTTCACCGGTGTATCCATTCTCATCCTCGGATTCAGCAATTTCGTCTGGGTGCCGTTGAGTTCGTCTTTTGGTCGCAGGGTGGTGTATATTGCTAGCCAGTTGATCTGTCTGGCTAGCATGATTTGGAGAGCCAGAGCACAGACTTATGGGTCGTTTATGGGTGCTTGTGTGCTCAATGGATTGGGTGCTGGGCCGGCTGAGTCTATTCAGCCTGCAGTGATTGCGGATGTGTTTTTCTTGCATAACCGTGGGTTCCAGAATACTGTTTACTGGACTGCGTACATGGTACGCGATTCTTTCTGTCCCACTCTTGCTCTTCTGTGCTAACATGGTGAGTAGGGATCGTTGATGGTCGGCCCCATCATTTCCGGTGTCATGTCAGATCGCCTGGGTTGGCGTTCTTTCTGGTGGCTCAACGTTGGCCTCGTCGCCGTGTCACTCTTGATGGTCATCTTCTGCTTTCCAGAAACAAGATACCACCGTCCTCATCCCCACGAGATGGCCGCTCCAGCAACCCGCAACTACGAAGGCAGCGACTCGACATTCCCAGCACCAGACAAGTCCCACGCCGGCCACATTGAAGACATTGAAATCCAACACATCGAATCCAAAAGCGGTAGTGGTGGCATGCCCGAACTTTCCGCAACAAAAACCGCAGACCGCGACCCCTTTCTCGGAAAAGGGTATCCCTCAAAGGCACAGTGGAAACTCTGGCAATCTAACGAGCACCCCTGGAAAAGCATCGCCATCGATCTCTGGCTACCCTGGAAACTGTTCGCATTTCCCATTGTCGAGTTTGCCGCGTTTGTTTGCTCGTGGTCTTGTTCGAGTTTCCTGACGCTAAACTTGACGCAAGCTCAAGCGTTTGCTGCACCGCCATACAACTTTTCATCCGAAGATATTGGATTCTTCAACTTTGCCATTCTCATCGGCGCTATTATCGGTTTGGCCACTTCCGGGAAACTAAGTGATTGGGTAGCCGCCAGGGCAACAAAGAGAAACGGAGGAATCCGCGAGGTAAGAAAGAAAGCCCCTCTCAAACCCTCACAATCCTGCGTACAGCAACACTGACATGGCTTTTTGTGTGTACTCAGCCCGAAATGCGTCTTATAGCAATGATACCCTACGTCCTCGTCATGTACATTGGCAACATCGTCGCCGCCATCGGCATGCAGAGAAAATGGCCCTGGCAAGTAATCGTCGTCCTCGCTTTCGGTGCCGCCGGCATGCAAGTGGCCTCGATTCCATCCATCGTGAGCACCTACGCCGTAGACTCGTACAAGCCAGTCGCGGGGCCGCTATTCGTCGCCATCACGGTAAACAAGAACGTCTGGGGCTACGGGTTTTCCAAATTCATCACACCGTGGGTTGAAAAGTCTGGATTTATACCTCCGATTATGACGAATGGGTCGTTGGTGTTGCTGTGGTGTCTTTTTGGTGTCTTGTTCTATTACAAGGGAAAGACGTTTAGGAGATGGTAAGTCGTTTCCCCCTTCTTCTTCTTCTCTCACATATTTTCTCATCAGTTCTATGATTTTTGTCATTCTGTTTTGCTAACATCTGGTTTGTTAAACAGGTCCCGCAACTCCTCTGTGCACAAGATGTAAGTTTTGGAAGGATCGGCAGGCAAAAGGACACACAGGGGTATCGAGGAAAGATTAGAACCAGGGTAATCAAATTTCATTTTCCAATCTCCATAAGGAATGCGGTTGAACTGTGCTTATACCACCATGAGGCTCTAAATACTGAGATCTGATACTTTGGTACACGACAAATAGTGCTTAGGGTAGAGGCAATTGCCATCCATCAAGGCAACGATCAGCGATTGATGAATCTTTAATCTCGATCAACACATGCATCTCGGTACTTCCTTCCCTCCGCACCATCATAGCAAAAAGCCAATATACAATGATCTTCTTCACTCCCTACCTCGTGTGGAAGGTGCTTTGATCGACAGACTAAATCTCCCAAAACTGGCTTGAAAAGTGGGGGCGTTGTGCATACCATGTTTTACGTCGTTTGCTGCATCTCTTATTCATACACAATCTGCTAGACCACCAGTACCCTACACTCACCCGCTGTCTACTGCATCTCGCCAAAAGAAAGAAAACAATCAAAGGAAAAGAAGTTCAGGACTCAAAGGGATGAAGAGAGCAAGACTAGATGGAGAGAAAGCTCAGAATTCCTCATAAGAATGCGTGAGTATGATTTGAGGGAAAGCGTCGTACACATAAGTCGTCCGAAGCAGACCAGAGAAGAAAGAGAGGGAAAGAATAGAAAAAAAGAGGAATAAAAGTGTACGCTGCATGAACAAAGCCTCATCAGCTTCCCCCTTTTCTAAAACAGGTAGAAGCAACAACCAGAGACGTTGGTATCCAAACAAGACAAGCGCTGCATGAATTTGGCTTCAATTGGCTTCAATTGGCTTCAATTGGCTTCAATTGGCCCAGGTGGAAAATATGCAACCTCCCATGATCGTGCGAACGCCTTTAAACGCCACGACACGCTCAGACTCCCCGAGTCATGTCGAGAGTACTCCTAAACAAGAAAATCAAAAGCACCCGAAGGAAAGAGAAGCAGAGCTTGAAAGGCTCATTTGTATTCTTGCGTGTGTTCAGCAGTCAGAAATGTCGTCCTTAGAAATCATGTGGTTCGCCGTTCACGTCAGGGTCGTCCTGGTCCAGTTGTTCCGGAGGCGGCTCGATTCCCGCGTCGCGGTCTTGCACGGCGGCAATTCTGTGCTGCTCCTGGGTTTGTCTGCTGTCGTCATCATCATCTCCCTTCTCTTGCGGATCGTCACTAGCGGCCTCTTTTTGTACAGCGTCGCTAGGTCCAGACATTGCGATTTTGTCGTCATCTGGTTTAGTGTCGGCCTCCCAGACATCGGACTGGGATCCTTCAAACCAACCACCTCTTTCCCATTCGCCTTTCACGTAAACGTTCTTGTGACGAACTTGCTTGTCGATGATTCCGGTCATGATCTCTTGCAATCGAGGGAAAGAGATAGGTTTGAGGATCCAACCATCAAAGCCAGCGTCCACATAAACTTGAAGCTCCCTCTCAAGAAGCGAAGCAGAAACTGCAATGATGGGAATCCGGCCGTTGAGAGACGCACGGGTCGATAGCAGATGTGTAGGATGTGATTTCTCGAACGAACGAATGACCTTGGCGGCTGTGAGTCCGTCGACGATAGGCATCTGAGAAGAATTAGCGAAACAGAATCGGTCGTGGGAAAATCCTCAAAAAACAAACCTGCATATCCATTAAAACGACATCAAAGTAACCGCTCTTGTCTCCATGCATGCTGGAACATTCCTCACCGTTGGACGTGAGGTAAATATCGTGGCCCATTTTCTCAAGTCTTTTCTTGATGATCCTACTGTTGACCGGATCGTCCTCGGCAACCAAAACACGCATGTGATCTGCCGTAGGTGCTTCGTCTGTCGACTCCGGAGGCTCCTTCTGATGTTCGCCAAGAACACGCGATGATTCCTGCGGTTGGTCTTGAGCTGCGGCAGGGACGTCATCTGTCTCTTCTGGCACGCGCACAGCTTTGACAGGTCGTCCCTGATCCATGACACTGGCTTTGCCCGGAGGATCCTTGACGATTTCGGTAGTAAGTTCCTGCGGGTTCGCTTCATGGCTTAATGATCGAGGCCGCATTGCTTGATTGCTGCTTGGTAGTGCTGATGTCGTGCTATGTCGCGAGCCCAAGGCAGGTCTTGATAAACTACTGCTGCTTTTTCCATGAGACGGAGCGCGTCGCTTCGTGTCGACAGGTGATTGAATCGCATCAATGAGTCTGTCAGCCTCGCTACGAGTTGAATCTTCACTCGCGTAACTGCGCCCAGATTTCATGCTGGGTAGACTGCGCCTGCTGTGAATACTCTCATTGCTTGTCGTGCGAGACAAAGAATGCTCCGTTGAGTTACGTCTCAGACTGCCACGCTCCACAAGAGTAATCTCACCCTCGTTGCCAGCGCTAATGATTGTGGAGCGTTGAGATCCTTCGGACAAGGAGCCTGCAAGTGTTTTCTGTCCATTGGTAGGCAGATCGAATGGCAGTTGCAGGGTGAAGCGTGAACCCTTGTTCTCAACGGATTTGAGTCGTAGTTGCCCATTCATGTTTCGGACAATACGCGCGACCACAGCAAGACCGAGACCTATGGTGCGGTTTTCGTCTGATCCTCCTTCGACTTGTTTGGCATTGAAAGCCGGTTCATCGTCCAGCATATCGTGCACTTCGCTCTGTACTTGTTCCAATTCCCTGAACAGACTGTCCAACTTTTTACTGTTCAAGCCACAACCAGTATCGGTAATAGTAATCTCGACTTCAACATGGTTCTCTTCCTTAGAGAGCACATACATCTCAATGCTGATTCCACCGGTCTTGGTGTTCTGGATGGCGTTGGCTGTGACGTTCGATATAGCTTGGCGGACCTTTCTCTGGTCCCCGATAACAGTGGCAGGGAGGCCGGGATGCTCGACAACGTCGTAACCCAGTTTCTTGCGACGCGCGTCACCAGCAAATTGGTCAGTGGCGTCCTTCAACGTAGCTGACAAGTTGAATGGCTCTTCCTTGGTAAGACTGCCACCCTCTTCGGTCTTGGTGAGGTCCAGCAGATCGTTGATAACGTAGATTAATGACTTGGACGCAGAGTGTGATTTGGACAGATTCTCTCGCGTATCGTCATCAAGGCTGCCCTCCAAGGCTATTTCCAGATAATTGATGATAGCATTCAGTGGCGTTCGCACCTCGTGTGCAGAGTTGGCTAGAAGCAAGCGCGTCAATTGGCTGTTTTTCAACGCAGCCTCCTTCTGCCGCCAAACCTCAATGAACTTGCCATAGACAAGACAGAGGACGGCAGCCGTTTCGATCTCTTCCTCGGTCCAGTCGCGACACTTTCCAACGACTGTTTCACTCCAAGTCTTGAAACTTTTTCTAGGCTCGAGATATCCCTCGGTGCCTTCCTTGACAAACTTCTCGTAAGGGTTGCCAGCCCACTTCACTTCTCGGAGTTGCCCCCTACGGAAGAAGACAATGAAGTCGTGGCCGCCAGAGGAGAGTGGAACAACGAGTAGGCCAGCAATATGGTGGAAGCCAGGTGGATAGCGCAAATCGGGAAATTCCTCTTTCAGGTCTTGGGTGGCAGTGACAGAAGTGAGCTTGCGCATTCTCAGGTACTCAAGCATGGCCAAGGCTTCTTGTGTTTCCTCGACGTGCCCCAGTACCTTGGTCTCGTCTCTAATGGAAAGCATGCCAAAATCGGCATCAAACAGTTTCAGAAGATCCTCTGACGAGGCAATGATGTACCCGGACGGGTTCTTTGACGTCGGAACAGTATTGATGAGCTTGCGAGCATGGAGTCGAGAGGCATATGACAGACGTTCTATGTTTCGCGAAGCGGTCTCGCCAACAAGTCTGCACATTTTCCTGATAGGGAAAGAAACACGAGTTCCCTTCGATCCGTACGCATGGCAAGAAATCAAGCCCCATAGTTCATCGAATGCATTAATAGAAATGGACATGGACGAACGCACGGCCATGTTGGCGAGATATTTGATGTGAATGGGAGACATGGCGCGGAGGTAGGAGTACGTAAGATCCAGGGGTTTCTCGAGGTCTTCGATGGTGCGGCAGACCAAACGAGCAGTTTCGTGGTCGCGGTCGTACAACATACGAACCTTGTTGACCTTGTAGAGCTCTCGAGCCTGCTTGGGAATGTCGGACGCGGGGAAGTTCAGTCCCTTGTAGAGATCCTTGGTGGCTCTAGGGTCGACCAGCTCAGTCACAACGCGACCGTTCCATTGGGCATCGAATTGGTAGACCATGACACGATGGAAGCCAGTAAGCTCTTTCACAACACCAACAAGGATCTTGAGAAATTTGTCCAGGTTGGGAGCAGCAGCAAGCTGTTCTTGCACTTGCGACATGACGTTGAAAACTTCCATTGCAGCGGCTTCTCCCTTGCGTTTTCTAGCACTTCGTAGCACTCGTAGAGGCTTGCTCGCAATCTCGGTGCTCTCAGCATATTCATCGGCGGTCGGATTAGAGCTTAGCGTGTCCTCGGGCAAGTCAGGTGTCCCTTCGTTGTTGGGAACCAAAGGATAGACGGGGTCGTCTTCGAGTTCGAATTCGCAGATGACAAGGCCGGGGTTCTTGTCGGTAATATGCATGGCGCACCACAGTTTTTGCAACTTTCGTTGCGGTGTTCGTATTGACATGGTGAAGACTTCAGGGCCGTTCGAGCCAACATCAGCCTCTTCGTCTCTGATAAAATCGACGTGATCCAAAAGGTTGTCTGTCTGGTCCTCGGAGAGAATGTCGGTAAAACTGTCGAGGGCAAACAACTGCTTCGGTGTATAGCCAATGAGTCTCTTGGAGTTTTCGCTGACCACTCTCACAATTAGCTTGCCCTCAGTCTCTTCTTCAAAAGCTATCAACAGACCAAACCCCTGAACAGCGCCTGGGATGTGGATAGGTTCGTCTTCGCAGCGCTGGAGCGTATCTCCGTCTCTGCCCGTGATGATGGCGTGGCCGCCTTCGGATACGACATGCTTGAACCGAGCAGTGATTAGACCTGTGCCTGTCTCATCCATACCACCCATACTCTTCATTGACGGTGCGCGGTCTGACGAACGCGGACGGGTGCTTCGGGAGTCGGTAGAGCGATTGTCGCTGTTGTCGTGCCTGCTAGAGGCGAGTTCATTAAACAATTGTGCTGAATGCCGCTGTTGATGATTCGCGCTGATTGAGGGTTGCCGATCTTGTGGCTTGTTTGGACGGCCTTCGGTAGAGCTTGTGGCCCTGCTCTTGGATGTACCATTGTGACCTCTGTGATCCGAGTCGCTGGCGGCAGAAAACCTCCTCCCCTGTTGAGGTGCCTGTGTGAAATAACCGTTGTTGCTGTTGTCGGAGCGATGCGACGGAGTAGCGTTGGGGTCGACGGAAACGACGGAGCGGATAGGAAAGACGCGGTCGGCGACGTCTGGGCTCAGCGGATCTAATGGAGAGCGACAGTTGCGTGCCTGTTCAGCGCCAGGCCATAGATATGAGGTCGGGCGGGATTGCTCCGAGGAGGATCGCTCTTCTCGTTGGAATTCTTGGGACGACTCGGAATGCAACGACGAGCTCGAGCTGTCTTGTTGACGACGTTGTTCATCTTCCGACCACATGGTGTTGGGCGTCGGGCTCGGTGGGAGCGATTATGGCTTTTGGCGAGGAACGTACAAGACGTCCAAGCACGGTAGAGGGTCGTCGCAGTAGGAGTGTAGGATCACGAGGTGGTCGATATGATTGAACGAATAGTCGTCGGTGGAGCGTTGTTGGCGAAGAAGGGGCCAGACCTCGAGTCGAGATTGAGCAGGCGAATACGGGTGACGCCACGTTCGGCTGAGACGGAGGGTTTGGAGCGACTGCGTGCTTTGAGCGCTGGCGACAATGAAAGGCCTTGCAGCCCGGTCGGCGACGACAAGGGAATATGGACAGGTCAGAAGGCGGAGATGCAGCACTCGAGAGAGGTTCTTGCGAACTTGATTGCGGGTGGCGATGGCGGGCCAAACCAAAGCAGAGGCAAGCGCGAGAGTGGACGAGTCGAGCACCCAAGGTTTCCCTTTCCGACGTTTTCTTGGCCAACAAGTGCAGAAGTTGCGCCCGAGCACGGCAAAACCGATCTTGAACCTTCGATCTCGACGACGCGAGCCTGACTCTGTCCTACGCAACGGACAAGCACAGCTTGTTGCGAGAAAAGTATACGAGATGACCTCTACAGAGCACTGCCATAAAGAAAGAAGATTCTGGTTGAGCACAGGGCAAAGGAGCCATCGGTGATCATATTGCTGCGCAGAATGTATCACTATCGATTTAATACCCTTGCGGAGCTGATCATCATCCTATCCCGCACTTTGCTAGGTAAGCCTCCCGTCGACGGCAATCTTTTTCTCAGACGTGTCGCTGATACCTACATATCTATCAAGGCCTTGAACACACTGCAACAGGCTTTCGCCTGTCCGTCACATGGATAGCGTGCTTTGAAAGGGATGTTCTGGTGAGCTGCATCGTGCCGACTCCAGCAGCCATCGGCTGTTGATGTGAGTAATGCTATAAACGAATGCACCTACCGCTTACGGCAATTTGAACCTGACTTTTGTCATTTCCATGTTGCTCTCAAAGCTGTTCCAAGTATGCACAAAACCACATAGCATGAAATGAAGCGCGGCCCACGCTCCGTCGGCAAGGGCGGTGAAGTCCCTTGGTAGTGTGGATCTGTTGCAGGATTGTACATGTGCATTCTGCGGCTTGATGCAAATGTTCCTTTCGCATAAGAACAACACAAACTGGCGGCATGTGCTGCAGCCTACAGACAAAGCGAGTTGTAGGGCTGAAGCCGCTCCGCGTTGTGGTTGTTGTTCATGCACAGAGCAGGAATATCTAGTCATTGTGGCTCAAGGCGTCTTGTCAAACAGAGCCACGAGTACTCTCGAGGACAATACATGATTTGATAGCTTAGCTACCGAGAATGTTCCATGTGTATACCATGGGGTGGAAGGTTTGATATGGGCAATTGTCGTCGAGCACGACTCAGCACAAAGAAGCAATAACGTACGCCAAGCCTTGCATCTCGGTGAGTCGTCGTGCGACACGGCGGACTGTGATGGCTAACGCCGATCCGACCGACGGCGAGCCACTCTCCCACTTACAACCAACTGCAACTGTCGCCTCTGATCAGACAAAGAACCTACTCACACTCAGCAAGCCTCTTTGACGATACCTTACCGACAGACAACCCTGTTCCTCCCCCCTCACGAACCCACGAGTCTGTAGCGCCTCCGCTCCCCCATCGCCGCATCACCCCGCATCGATATCCAGTCATCGACCACCTGACCGACGACGACCTGATCAGCTTCGCAAAGCCCCAGACACACTTCTCTCTCCAACGAGACCCACACAACTGGAGCCAAGATGAGCAGTCCCAAACGAAGAATCGAGACGGATGTAGGTTGAAGAGAACCAGAACAAAGAGCCGGATAGTAACACGCACTGACATGTTCTTCTTTTCGTGCCTACAGGTGATGAAGTAAGTCGCAAAGGCTCGAACAGCACTCGCTATCTTGCATACTGACTGTTGACAGGATGTATGTATAGACGGCCCCTCGGGCCATCACGTGCCATCTCTGACGACCCAACCAGGATGATGAGCGACTACGAGGTCACTCTGGTCAACGACAACAGTATGATTGTACCTAGTCGTAGTTCACATATATGCATTGCTAACTCGTCTTGCAGTGTTCGTACCCCATCGTCCGCTTCTGATTCTTCATTATAAAGATTGCTTACGTAGCGCGCAGGCAGGAGTTCTTTGTCCGATTCAAGGGTCCAGAAGAGAGTAAGATGCGCTATCAACACAACGAGAATTCCATGCTGAAACAACTCACAGCACCTTTCCAAGGCGGTCTCTGGAAGATTCACGTCGAGCTACCTGACCAGTACCCTTACAAGAGCCCCAGCATTGGGTTTGTGAACCGCATCTTCCATCCCAACATCGACGAGCTGTGAGATTCAATTTGATAGCGGTGAACAAGACTTCGTGCCTGACCGTGCTTCAGATCTGGCAGCGTCTGCCTCGACGTCATCAACCAAACATGGTCACCAATGTACGAGATGGTCAACATCTTCGAGGTGTTCCTTCCTCAGCTGCTGCGCTACCCCAACCCGACGGATCCTTTGAACGGCGAAGCTGCAGCTTTAATGATGAGGGAGCCAAAGAGCTACGAAGCCAAGGTCAAGGGTAAGAAACGTCGGGGGTTTTTGACATTAGCGACACGACTAATTCTTTGTCAGAATACGTGTCGAAGTACGCATCGAGAGAGGCGGCCGAAGATGCAGGCGAAGACTCGGACGACGACGATGAGATGAGCAGTGTGGGCAGTTTCGACTCGGATGACGAACCCGCCGGTAACATGGACGAGATCTGATGCGTGAGACTGCATGCAAGATTCGAGAAACTATGAGGGATCACTTTGTCTGCACTCTTTTCAGAGCCCGAGACCATGGCATTGCTGGGTAGTCAGGCGGCGTAACGTGACGGAAGCGGATTGGGGCGTTCAGGGGAACTGGGGACGGCGTTTTCCATTCATTGCATTACTTTTGCTATTATTTCGCAGGGACGAAGAGGCAAGGTACGATAGTCGAATGCATACACACGACAAATTCTGAAAAGCTTCTGATAAGACTCTGTACTGAAACCAAGCAAGCTTCCAGATCGCATGAAGTGCGTGTGTGTGCGTGGGACAGAGGGGGGCTAGACGGACAACGGTTTAGCGGATCAGGATGGCTTTTCTCCAGATGCGGCCCCACTGTGGGAGGATCTGATTCTCAGGCAAAAAAGGAGATTCAACAAGAGTCAAGATGGCGTGCGTGCGCAGGGCAGAGGAGATGTGATGGTGTGGACCAAGATAAAGGTCAGCGCAGACTTGCAAAGACTTGAGATGGAGTTGAGATGGGTTTGTCGATTCTCAAGGGCTGAGTCGTCGAGGGAAGAGCGTTGTCGAGTGTGACAACGGGTCAGATAGTGCGTCTTCCAGAGTGGGACATGTGAGCGGTGAGAAGATGGTGGTGGAGGGCCAAAAGGGTGTGATTCCGAATAGGCAAGGTGGTGCAAAAACGTGCCTTCCGCGTGGCTGGTTCTCTTGCCTTGTTCTGAGACGACGATGCGATGCAGGGTTATGACGATCAACCAAGCATGGAGGATGCACTTGGCAGGTCAGCCAGCGAGGGTTGTAGAGCAAAGCACAAGGCGTGGCAAGGAATACAAGACTCGGACATGTTCAATGTCTATTGCACGCCCTCAAAGATTGCAGGGCTCGGTGGTGAATTGATTCTGGCAGCAAAAGGAAACAGCACAGGGCCGGGCCTGAGTCAGTGTGGTGCTCAGAGTTTTGGCGGAAGGTGCTCTAGCGCGTACCAACGGGGAGGCTCGCCAAGGGATGCAGCATTGGACATGGCGATTTGGAGTCTTCAGCTTCTCTCGACACCCTCGTTGCAGCATTTGTTCACACTCCGACACGACACGACACGCCGCACCCACGACACGAGTTATGACCTGAAGCCTGCATCCTTTTCCACAACAAGACCGATAACCTCGTCACGCCCTCGCTCCGCTTACCGTTTCCCTCGACGTCAACAGCAGTCCGGCTGCTCCCAGCATGGGCAACTCCAGCGGCAAGCCCGTCGTCTTTACTGACGAAGGTAAGCCTCCAACACGCACACAAGGGACCGGACATTGATGTGCAGCAGTCAGCCTCGACCACTTTCGACTGCTCCGCGTCGTCGGCAAGGGCGCCTTTGGCAAGGTCCGCATTGTAGAGCGAAAGGACACTGGCTTGACCTTTGCTCTCAAGTACATTCGCAAAGATGAGGGTGAGACGGCTCCCACCACACTCGCATGGCTTGGACTAACACACGGCCAGTGGTACGCAGCGAGAGTGTGCGCAACATGATCCGAGAACGGCGGATGCTGGAACATCTCAACCACCCCTTCCTGTGCAATTTGCGATACAGTTTCCAGGACGTCGAATACCTGTACATTGTCGTCGACCTGATGACGGGCGGTGACTTGCGCTTCCACATCTCTCGCAAGTCCTTCACCGAAGAGGCCATTCGCTTCTGGATCTCACAACTGGGCTGCGCTCTCCGTTACATCCACAAGCAAAACATTGTCCACCGCGACGTCAAGCCCGACAATGTGCTGCTCGACTCTGACGGCCACGTCCATCTGGCTGACTTCGTACGCCGTCTCGCCTTGACCACTGCCATGTTGACCTAGCTGACCGCCCGGCAGAACGTTGCGACGGACCTCACACCGGGCAAGCCCCTCACCAGTCGATCGGGCACACTAGCCTACCTCGCGCCCGAAGTATACCGCGGCAAGGGTTACGGAGCCGAGTGCGACTGGTGGTCGTTGGGTGTGCTCTTCTATGAATGCATCTACAGCAAGGTATGACGCACTCGTGACCCCCTGATCTGCCAAAGCTAAATGCTGTTGATAGCGACCTTTCGAAGGACACCACCACGACCAACTCATCCAAGCCATTGTCAAGGGCGAGCCGAATTTCCCCGTGACCAACCCTCCTGTGTCCATGGTGTGCATGCATGCCATCAGCTCGCTGTTGGAAAAGGACAAGCTGCAAAGAATCGGAGCGAGCAGCTGGAACAGTTTCACCGACAATCCCTTCTTCCGCGAGCTCGACTTTGATGCGCTCGAGCGCAAGGAGATCGAACCCATCTTCAAGCCGTCGAGCGAAAAGACAAACTTCGATGCCACGTACGACTTGGAGGAACTGCTGCTCGAGGAAGCTCCGTTGGAGGCGCGTACGAGGAAACAGAAGCCGCGTCCCGAGCTGCGACCCGATGCCACCGAGGCCGAGATCCGCGCCGACGAGCTGCACCGCATGATCGAAACCATGTTCGAGCCATTCAACTACCTAACCGTTCCCGAAAACAGGTGCGACTCTTTGCCATCAACCGCCCACTCTGATCCAGCCAGACTGATGCATCCCAGGAATCCCGTCGCCACCGACGGCGAATCTCCCACCACTACAAAGTCAGACACCAACGACAACCACACGCCGCAAGACCTGCACAAGGTCCGCTCAATACCCACTCCTCATGCATCCACCCCGAACAACGTCTCCCGTACCCGCTCGTCGACACAATCGCCCAACGGCTCTCCTCCGCTACCAACCCATCAAGCTCAGAACACCTCACCCGCACAATCCGAGTACTTTGCCCAACAACAGCAGAGGCTTCCTCGTTCCGAGCGCCACGACGGTCCTCCTCCACCCGCTCCTCCTACTTCCCACCCGCAACAAGCCATCAACAAGGCCCACCGTCCTCGTGGCAGCACCCGAAGCACCTCTATGAGCGGTGGCGTCCAGGTCGTGCTGAACGAAACCGGTAGCTGGAGTGAAATGGCCAACCAGAGCCAGACGCTCGTTCAGCCTCAAGAGGAGCGCAAGCCCGCCGGTATGCTCGGTTTCCTCAGCCGCAAGAAGGGCAGAGACCGAAGCCCCAAGGCCAAGGAGCGCGAACGTGGTGTTTTGGGCAAAGAGGGTGCCAGAGTTGTTGTTGGAAGCTGAGGATTGGATTCCATCTCTCGACGCCTTCTCCATCACTCTCCTCTTCACACCACGCATCTCTTCTGGAAATCAAGTTGCCGTTTTATTCCCATTTAATCGCTGCGGTCTTTTTGCTATCCGCTGGCTCTTTGCTTATTTTCTGTTGTTTTTTTCCTTCCCGGAGCAGGCGGTGTGAAGCACAATGGACGGTAACAGGCGAACAGCAGGCGTCTTGTTTTAAACTCTGGATCTTTTCTTCGTTCGTTGCAGAGCCTAGATTGGTTGATTGAATGCTTTTTTCTTTGTTTTGCAGGAAAGAGCCAGGACTTTTATGGGTGGGGGAGCCAAAGCAACAAAGAAGGAATTTTTTTTTTTTTTTGCATAAGAAAGCAAAAGATGGGACATTACCACGTCTTATTTGCTCTATTGGTTGTCTTTTTACACTACATTGCTCCCTTTTTCACCACTCACCCGAGAAACAGACGGTTTACGTGATGGGAACAGGTAAGAGGGAGAAGGTCGATGGTGGTGGGAGGAAACATTCTCTCTTTCTCTCCTTTTCTTCTTCTCTTGTTTTTTTCTTTTATCTTTTCTTTGCCGCATCTTTTGCAGAGTTTCCATGCATCAAGAGTTGTCTTCTTCTCTCTTTCCTGATAGGCCTTGTACAAAACATTACTCACTCAGTACCGATATTTATCTTTTTTTTGTGCATAAACTATAAATTTGCACCTTTGTCGTTTCTTTGACTCGTTCCAGACTTTGATCCACGAGGAATACAAGTACCGCGTCCTTGACGATGGCAATGTGTATGCTGCTCCCTCGTTCTCTCTGTTCCTTTCTAGCCCCTCCATCTAGAAAGCAATCGTGCATCTCTACAGCTCTACTACGACATCACTTTCCCACGAGAAGAGATTTTTGGGAGTTTTGGAATCAGGATTGATTCTTATCGACTAGAAGGAGAAAAAGGAAAAAGTCACGGAACGCTACTAACTATCAACACTACCAGTACTACGGCAGAGAGCGCACTATCAACAAAAAGAATTGCTCTTCTCAATCGGAGGGAGGGGCATCCCATTTCTCGAGAGATTTGTGTGTGTGTGCGCATTTCCATAGCTCTACTTTACGAACTCACTTTGCAACGGAAGGGGG
>JAHRBU010000006.1:600000-887912 GCA_019677095.1 Aureobasidium sp. SLJ-2021a | reverse complement strand
TCGATATAGCGATAATTGGCGCTAGAGGCAGCGATATATCGAGAGGGCGAGGAATAACGATAGTTGTATGGAGGAACTGATAAATCGTTGAAAAAAATCGCTCAATCGAGGATATCGCTGTACGGATAATTGCTATAGCGAGGTGCTACTGTAGTTCACTCTCGGGGTGGGTTTGAGCGAGAAATGGCCGACCCAGATATTGGGGAAGCCGCGTGCTGTAGCTTTGGGAGAAAAATCTCTGCTGGCTTGGGGTCTCAACAAGCGACCAAAAGATGCCCATGACGAGGATATACCATGGATCGCATCATTCTGATATTGGAAAAGACAGGGAGTGTTGTCGGGTTGTGGCGAGTCACAGTGTTTGGGAAGGTGGAAGAGAGAGATCGTCTTCCTAGTGTGATACTCACGTACAGTATGGGGTATAGCTTCGTGGTGATGTGGAGGCGGATACGCGATCAGTGTTGCCTTAGGGTGTCATGTTGAGGCTCTTCAATCTACGGGAGTATGAGTTGAGAGGCGCCCGGAAGTGCCTCCTGGTTTGAGTGATTCTGAACAGTCCCATTCTCTTGGGCACTGAAGAGCTCCACGGCAAGTCGTGTTGCAGAAAACGAGGGCTGCTGGGCACCCGTATTCGAATGCGACCGGGTGTTTTTGCCACCGCTGGCGATTCAAAAGTCGCGTGGGTTGTCGGTTTAGAAGGCTGTGCAAGAGCTTCTATGGCCGGAAGATTACTGCTTAGGATTGGCAACGTCTTGACTCCAGTGGGGTCGTTCCGACTGCAATAGAGTCCAAAACGGCGGTGTTTGGCACAACTTTATGAAGAACTCAACAACTGCCTTTTCCAAGCGTAGAAGGCTGTATACAGCTCCGAGTCAGCTGGCGCGGACTCCAAGGCTTGAGATTAGCGAACGATCGAACAACAGCTACAAGAACACTCGAATTGCCGTTCTTGTTCAATTTCATCTCTGATTGTGTAATTACGGTGTATATCGTTTATGGTATTTTGACGTGGCCAAGCGGTGTTTTGCTGACAGAGATGGGGAATTTCGAAGCAATCCGAGATGTGACGTCGTGGGTCGTCCCTGCTTTCGCAATGATCTGCAGGTCTCATTACCAAAAAAGACAAGGGCATGTGATGAGGCTCAACAGAGACCCGCTTTATCGTCACCTTGTCTGAGAAGTTCCTCGGTCCTACTGTTGAATTCGCGATTCTGCCAAAGTTTTTGGCAAAGGGGGGGCCGTCCGCGGCAAACATCACGCACTGGTCATCGCTTGATAGAAGGAGTGCACTCCTGAGGGTTGTCAGCACGAAGACTCTGATATATTAAAGACGCGCACCCTGCCGACTGCTCTTGCCCTCTAAATTCTTGCTTCAATTGTTTTCTTTCCCTCCAGGATCTTCGAGCCCACATGACTGTTCGACGATACTAATACTCGACGCATTCACTTCTAATCACATATCTACATCGGAAAAAATGAATCGCAATGTCTCTTTTCAAGAGAACCAATCTGGAAGTGGACAGCAGTCGGAGCGTCCGAACATGCAGAATCAACGTATTGCGAGTACAATGAGATCCAGGACGAACAGGCAGCACCGACCGGATATGCAAAACAATCACACTATGAGCACACTGAGACCCGGGATGAGTCGCATGGCCACACAGATGAGTCGAATGGCCACCAACACTACAGGAGGAACTGCAGAGCAAGGTGGCTACTCATTGGCCGGCTCGCAGACAGGAGCAAACCGTGGTGGACCCAACAGAAACACATACGTCGCAGAAGGATACCGCGACCTCAACCCAAACTACGAAAAGAAGCAGAATGAACCGACGTTCAGCTTGGGCTCCAACTTGCCGCGTACAGTACGTGGCTGGCAAGGCAAGAAGAAAAAGAAGAATGAAGGAGCAACCTCTGCCGGAGCGCCTGGTGTAAAACCCGGCGAGAAGGGAGAGGGAGAAGCTGCTCCTCAGCTTCAAGACGCCGACGAACGCAAAAGACACCGTGGAGGTGAAAAACAGGATCCGGCACCTTCTGATGAGCAGAAACATCAAAATCCCGAATCCACCCAGAACAGCCAGTCAGGAGGCATGATGATGCAAGAATCTAGCGCACAGGCTGGTGATGGTGAAAACTCAGGTGTCGTCGGTGACCAAGCCGTGTATTCTCCTGGCAACGACAGTGATGACACGACTCTTGCGCCCGAGGATGAGGAGGCTGTCGACGAGCCTGCACCTTTCAACTCGTGGGCGATTTTTCGTGCCAAATTCCAAGATGCTCTTGGTGAATGGTTGGGAGTGAGTTTTTGTCTTTTCAAAGCCAAAGTCCCCATGCTGACCGTGCTTGTAGGCTACCATTTTCGTCGCGATCGGTGTCAGCAGCAACCTCGCTGTAGCAACTGGAGAATCAGAACACCCAGGCGTCTACCAAAACCAGTATTGGGGCTGGGGATTCGCCATCATGTTGGGCATCTACATCGCGGGTGGAAGCTCAGGTGCACATCTCAACCCAGCCGTGTCCATTACTCTTTGGATCTTCGTAAGTCGTAAATCGCCCATTTCTTCGGCATCGAGAAAGCCTGACAGATCAACAGCGAGGTTTCCCTGCCCGCAAGCTTCCCGTCTTTATCTTTTTCCAAATCCTGGGCGCCTTTACTGGTGGTGTCATCGCCATAGCCATCTACCGTGATGCCATTCTCTACAGCGAAGGCGGTCTCTACGGATCATCCACCGGCGTCCAAATCTACACACAACCTAAGGAGTACACGACACCTGCAACAGCCTTCTTCACCGAATTTGCAGCCACTGCCATCCTCACCTGCTCCATCCTGGCACTCGGTGATGACTCGAACTCACCCCCCGGTGCCGGTATGCACGCCTTCATCATCGGTCTCCTCATCGTCGCCCTCATCATGTCCCTCGGCATCAACACGGGCGGCTGCTTCAACCCCGTTCGCGACTTTGGCCCGCGCCTCGCGGCCGTAGCCATGGGTTACGGTACCGAAGTATTCTCTGCCTATCACAACTGGTGGATCTGGGGTGCCTGGGGCGCTACGGTGTCCGGCGGTATCGCTGGTGGCGTGCTCTACGACACTTGCGTCTTCAAGGGCGGCGAAAGTCCCATCAACTACACGCCCGCGAAGTGGCAGGGCAAAGCCAACGAAGGCAAACTGGACTTTTTCCAAATGTTCCGTCAACACACTCAGGCTCGCGACCTTGAAACGGCCATGGAGAAGGGAGAAGTGGAGAATGGAGGTTCTTGAGCAATGCAGACTACTCGATCGGAGAGACTTTGAAACAAGAGTCTTTTCTTTGTCAAGTTAGAGAACGCAGCTGGGAGGGTTCAAGGTTGGAATAGACACCTGGGACCTTTCTCGTCGCTTCGCTCTTTCCTGCGCTTCTCAATCCGAGGATTCGTTTCGATGATGTTTATTATTTGATTTCTTTTTGTTTTCTGCCGAAACGAGAAACACGACCTGCTTGCTTGCTGCCAAATTTTTCATTGCGAGGAGTTGCTTCTTTTTTGTTTTTATATCTCGTTTCCTTGTTTCCACAGAAAAGGTTCTGATTTTTGGGAAGGCGAGTTGGCAGGAGTACATGGATTTTTGGATCACATTTGTAGTATATATCGAGTGTACGATAAACCCCCTACATCGAATGAGAGGAGATTATGAAACATGCAACAGATGCCTCTTGATTATCGTTGACAGAGAAAGAGAGAGAGAAAAAGAGGACAAAAATGTACTTTTTTTTGATTTGCGGGATTTTTGCACAAGGGTGAGGGCGAGACAAGGGAAAAGTGGTAGGTAGGTAGGTATACATGGTATACAAAGAGCACCCAACGCCCCTCTATGGTAGCGTGGCCAACTCGGCATCGACGACCTCCTTGATCTTTTCCGGCAGGGGTTCCTTGAGCTCAGACACTGTTTGGTGATCAACATTAGCCAGATAACGAGGGAAACAAAGGGGGAGGAAAACTTACAGGTTTTGCGCAGACGGGCCGTCTGTTCCTTTACCGTTGCGTCGCCGGCATCAATCTTGTTAGCAGCGACCAAGCACTTCAACGCAGGGAGGTACTTTTCCCTGCGCACAAAGACTTCAAAGCCCGCTTGTTGGGACTTGATGTTCAAGGGGCTGTGCTCGAGCAGAGGGGACAGGTACTTCATGGCTTCGGCGAGGGGGTCCTTTGTCTTGAGCAATTCGTCGCCTTGGGGGTCCGTGTCTTCCTTTTTGACCACTTCTTCCGAGGCGGCGGGGGTTGCTTTTGCGGCGGCGGCGGCTTTCTTGTCTGCCTCTTGCTTTTCCTTTTCCTTGCGAGCTTTCTTTTCCGCCTTTTTCTTGTCGGCGTCGCTGAGGTCGCCGTTGGAGGAGCCGTGGTTGGGGTCGTCGGAGAGCTTGACGTATATGTCAATGGCCGAGTAGGCGGCGCGCGAGTAAAAGGGGTGTTGACGCAGGTGGTCCTCCCAACGGACCATGTCGACGTAGGCGCGGATCATGCCCTTGCGCAGCGAGAAGCTGTGGAAGTCGAACTGGTCCTCGTACCACACGTCAAAGATGTCGTGGATGGACTTGAAGCGCTTGAGCGCGAGTCCCAGCTTGTTCTGGCGCTTGTAGGCCTCGCCGTCTTCGAAGAGGTACCACATGCACTGCATGTCGAGCAGGTCGCCGAGGGGGCCGCCGTTGGCTTCCTTGCGGGTGAAGAGACCCATGGTCTCGATGGCCGTGTCGTTTTGGTTGTTTCGTAATTGGTATTTTGCGCACTTTGTGTTGATGTAGCGGTCCGCGCGGTCCATTTCGCGGGCTTCGTTCATCTGCTTGGCTGCCGCGTCGAGGTCGCCAGAGTGTTTTGTGATTCTGGCTTTTGTGAGGTGGAAGGTGTAGTCCTGGGGGTTGGTGTTGAGGGCGATGGTCTTTTCAATGTATTTGGAGGCCTTTTCGAGGTTGCGGCAGAGGTGGTAGTCGTAGTGTTGTGCGAGGAAGTAGTTTACGGCGAGATTCCAGTTCTTGCCGTTGTCTTCGTTGTCCTGAGAAGCGTAGCCGAGGACCAATTCTTCAATGGTTCGCTTCTTGAACTCGTCGTTGTAGAGGGCCTTGACGTTGGCAAAAGTCGAGGGGACACCCTTGCGGAAGACTCTTGTGAGGTAGGCGTCGGCGGCCTCGCGGAAAGCATCGCCTTGGAGGAAGTCGAGTGGCACACGTCTGGGGGCGTCAATTCTCTCGCTCTTTTCGGCAAACGACTTGTACAGGTCCAGCAATTGGGTGTGGGCGGCCGGGTCGCTTCTGTCCAGGCCGAGAGTCTTTTCCAAGCCATCGTAGTAGGCACGTCTCTCGGCGTTCCTTTCGAGCAGGTTGCGGTATGCCTTTTCAGCCTCCTCTTTGCGATCCAGCTTCAACAAGTACTCGGCTCTGAGTTCCATGACGGCGGTTCTATCGGGGTTGGACTTGTAGAGGGCCTTGAGGCCTTGGAGAGCGCGTTCGTAGTCGCCCGACTCGGCAATGATGGTGTTCTTGTACAGGACGGCTTCGTGGTGCTCGAGGTCGGTCGCGGGGGGAGGGACCTTGAGAGTTTCCTCGTACATGGTTAAGACCTTCTCGGCGGCCTGGTAGTCGCCGGCCATGTGGTGGGCAATGGCCATGGCGGTCCAATTGGCACGCACGCCCGAGGAAGCGGTCAGCATGGTTCTGCGGCTGTCGACGAGACCTTTCCAGTCGCGGGTCTGGGCCTGGAGGAGCGAGAGGTCGCGCTGGATCTGGCGCGAGTCGGGGTCGAGGCGCAGGGCAAACTTGTAAGCCTTGATGGCCTCGTCGTAGTTCTTGACGGAGCGGTACAACAGGCCGTAGACGTGCCAGCAGACGTTGGACTTCATGGCATTCTTGAGGGCGAGCTTGGCCAGGTCAAAGGCCTCGTCGGTCTTGCCCTGCGAGTTGAGGATCAGGGCCTTCATGGCCTGCGTGTCGCCATGGTTGGGCACCTTTTTCAAGACTTGGTCGGCCGTCTTGATACCTGTGCATTGTGTCAGCCGGCGTCTGTCTCGGTCTCGGTGTGCTGGGTGTTGGGGGTGGATGCGCACCCCTCTTGTATTGCTTGGACTCGTAGAGCTGCACGACCTGCTTGAACAGGGACTGCTCCTTGGAAGACAGCGGTACTGACATGGTCTCTTGTCTGCTCGTGTGAGGGCCGAAGAGCTCGCTGTGCTCAGCTTCGACAGAGACCGCCCACTTGGTCCAACCAAGCGCACTTCGTCACTCATAACAGGTTTACCCGATGAAGTTGCCGATGCCGGCCACCGGACTATGAGTCCGACGAAACCTCTGATCCCTCGTTGACTCAATCCTCCTGCTCACCTTCACCATTTCCTGCTGTACTTGACATGTTGTCCATCTTGCATCTCGATCCGAGCAGGTGTAATCAACACAGGAAGCTTGCCGTCTTGAGTAAGCTGTCCCGAGTAAGGAAGATAGCTCCAGTGTGAGCGACGACGATGTATAGAACCATCAATGTGCATCACCAGGTAGGTGCAGAGACAATGTCCTATCCTCTACCAGTAGCAAAAGAAACACTCGCGGATTGCGAGCGGAAGAAACTTGCATTTCAAAGGCAGTTTACTTTGGTTGTTTTTCTTTCTTTCTGTATAGGGGGGTGCTCTTTTTTCTTTCTTTTTTTTCTTTCTTTTTTTCCTTTTTTTTTTCGAGTCATCTTTTTTTTCCCGGCCCCTGAAATCATTTTTTTCTTTGGTACTGCTAGGGGTTGAACCCGCGACCTTTGGTCTGAGCGATGACTTTGCCTAAGTAGGCGCCAGCCGAGTGGGCCACCGCGTCCGGTGGTCCATTGCTCGACTGGCCTGGAGGTGTCCCAAAACACATTGTCTATATAGACTGGTGTTGAATTTGGTCACGACTGAGGTGGAAGGTCGGGAGCACACACACCTTGATGGTTTCAATAACACTCTTGCAATACCACAGAATGTGCCCAGCGCACTGCGTGTTCTAGTTTTCCTTTCAAGATGTTTCTAGCTTTTTCTTCCAAGTTGTTTCCACTGATTCATCGTGATGGTCCATAATGCCCGGGCATACACCACCGCAAGACCGCGCGCACAACTTCCCATGGACAGCCTGAGGCCAGCGGCGAAATCGTGAGAGAAACATGCTCACCGTCCAGCAGTCACAACCACATCGACCCCCGATTTGACCTGCCCTTTCATAATCCACCAATCTTTCGCCGCATCCCCATCAACAAGCCCCCTGAATTCCTGCATCCTCAACCCTCCCCACGACTTTCCCGAGGGCTGCGCTGTCACCGTCTCCCGACCCTCGGCTTTCGCACATCCAAGTTCGAGATTTTACACGTCATACGCGTACTTCATCATCTACACTCCCCGTCAAGCAATGTTTCCTGCGTCTTCTCAACCTCTCCATCGTCACTTTCCGCCACTCCACCCTTGCTCATGCGCCTCTCGTCGATTCTGCTCACCATACCCTAGAGACCGCGCAGATTTTCAGGGGTAACGCGTCGAACCCACGGCAACGATCCTCAACCACCACAGCCTCGTCTTGTACGTCGGAAACACGAACGGCGAGAACATTGAAGCACTATACGATCTCGTCTTGGCAATCTTCTACTGCGATCACTCGACCATATCCCTCAGGGGCACAATCGTCAACCGCGATCCTCAACGCCTTGTCCAGTATCGAAAGCATACCTTGCCGACTCTGCTTGTTGCACCAAGATTCGGTTTGCAGTTACGCGTGTCTCACGTACTTTCAGAGCGGTTAGGTTGGTCATGACTTGCTGTTGGCACGGAGCGCTAGTAGTTGTGCACTGGGTAGGCGGGCTTTGCGAACGAGTCTGGAGCACACATGAGAAGAGCAGGTGGCATGAAAGCGATCATTATAAGAGCAGGTTGTTGGGAGTTTACAGGTATGAGTCGATGCAAGAGCAGGTATGATCGGGTCGTTGTTTGGAGAGAGTGCAGTGCCATGGGTGATTCTTGTGGTAGTGTGATGGTATACGAATGAACTGCTAACCTGCAACATGGCTCACGCCTAACTCATCCTACAGTCCTCTTTTGCTCCCACTACAACTGATCTCATATCCACCTTTTTACATCTTCAGAGCAAAAGTCGCCTCACTCCACCCCCAGCGTCTATTCAGCCGACTCCCATACGACCTCAGCCTCTCCTTGCTCATGCTCGGCTCGGGATGCGGACGGTGAAAGACCATCGAGTGCTTCTGTCCCTTCTCATCTACATGCGTGAACGTGAAGCATGAACCGCCGCTGGGCATGACTGAGCAGCCGGCGTCAGCCATCGTAGAGACAAACTCGGTCCAGTAGATGTCGCCCGGCGCACTCGGGTCTGCCGTAAACATGCGTGTGAGCAAGGTCAGGCTCTTCGAGGATACCGGGATCGAGGCTTGCGGGCTCGGGAGGCAGTGGACGGGCTCGGGGTTCCATGTCGTGGTATCTGTGGAAGAGTTAGGCCGTGCTGATGGTCTCGTCTTCAGCTTCGGCTTTGTTCGGGCGAGTCGTGTAGCAACCGGTGCTGCCGGCTCACCCCAGGTAGTCTGCAGCGGTGCAACGAGCGACGTTGTGGTCGATGGCTGGAGAGTTTGTGATTGCTTGCAGCGCCCTGTATTTAGCTCAGTATGGCCATCCTCTCATCGGCCAAGAAAATCTCACCTTGCTCATCAGCAGCCCGCTCTAACTGAGCATATCGTAACGCCCTCCGCTCATTCTCCTTCTGCGTGATCCCAAGCATAGTCAAGCGCATCGGATCCGAGTACAGTTTCTCTGGCAGACCGCTTTGCCTGATCGCGAGCATGAAGTTAACACACGCCATTTCCCAGAAATCATGCGATGCCTGATCGAGCGCCCTCAGGTGCTTGAGCAGCACACCAGGCTCATCAGATGGCGAGAGGGGCAGCTTCATGAAGACCTGGAGCTTCGGCCACATGGGCTCCTTCAGAGCGTAGAGACGCCCAAAGGCTGATTGCTGGCGGTTCGGCAGCGTGCGTGGCTGACCTGCAGCGAACCTGGCAAGCGTTTCGGCGTCAACTGAGACGCTGTGCTGAGGCCGATGGTACCGCAGGCTCGACATGATGTCGTCAACAGCGATCATGCTGGGTATGTGTGTAGCGAGCAACGGCGAGATACGGCTCTTCTCGTTCTTCGCATCTTCGCGCATGAAGTGGTCGATGAAAGCCAGGTGGAAGGTGGGCGACTGGCACTGGGGCTTAATGGAGAGCTGGTCCATATTCCATAGCATTGGGTTACCCAGAAACAACTTCTCAGATGAAATATTGAGCCTTGGCTCGCCGCTTTCCAGGATTTTGTAGTAATTCCGGAAGGACTTTTCTTGTGGCACCAGACATTGAAGATCGCGAAGCTGACCTTCGAACAGTTGCTCGAGGTGCCTCTGGAACAGCACAAGAATGACCTCGTACTCGGCTGGTAGCGATTTGCCAGGCCGCACTTCACCTCCAAGCTTTTCCTGCATCTTGAGCACAGAAAAGGCTTGGTTGAGGGCAGTCTGGAGGTTGTCGGCCCAGACGCTGTAGCACAAAGCGAACTCCAGCACCCATTCCTCACGCCACTTCCTCGTCAGGCGGTCATGCATCTCATTGTTCTTTGCTTGTACCAGATGGGCGTGGAAGTACTGCGGATCGGTCTGCAGCAGCCAGAGCTCGTCGAACATTGCGTTTGTTTGCTCCGTCAGGCATTCGACGATGGCGGCCATGTCGAGTCGTGGTGGACTGCGGAACGCTTCGAGATGCCGGCATACGAGTGGCATCGGGCCAATCTTACCAAAGTCAGACTGCACGAGTGCGTCCCACTGCTCATGGCCTGCTGCCGCCTCCTGGGGACCTGATTCAAGCAGAAGATCGAGCGTCTTGCGCAGGAAAGCGAACAGAGTTGCTTGTGCCTCCAGGATGAGCACTGCTCTCGGGTAGCCGATGATGTCGTGGCGATGCGAAGACTGTTTGTTTCATGGGATCAGCCGGCCAAGGTGTGTGCCATACATGATGATGCAGTGTGGGTTGAAAGCCGGCGGTCCCATGGTCCAGTTGAAGCCGACTTTAAGCTGTTCGAAGTCGTGCATGACCCAGTCAGCGATCTCAGCATCAGAGCGGTAGTGGAGCAGAGCCAACAAGCTCATGTGGTCTTGCGACAGCGTCTCGACGTCGTCTCGACGTCGATGAAAGGGAGGAGGTGCTGCTTGCGGTGCGAGTCGTTGTGGATCTTCATCGCCTGCATGGTGTCTGATATGCACTGTTCAAAGCCGCGCGCTTCAAACTTCTTCTTGTCAACAGTTGAGTAATGCTCTCCAAATGCACGCTTGTTCTCACAAAGTAGCCAGGCGTTCTGGAAGCGGCGAGCGTGAATCTCGGGCATCGCTGTACGCACGACTGCAGCACGCTTCTCGACGCTCTTCCGCTGCCAGCGTTTCAGAACAAGGTTGCCATGCATCTCCAGCTGGGCGCGGATAGCATCACGGTCAGCGTTGATACCCTTGACGTAGTCTGCAGCGATCTTTGCCGCTTCAGTGTCGCTGTGCGCGACCATAACGCGTGGGTCCAGCGGGTCAAAAGAAGTGGACTCTGGCAGGTAGTGCTGGGCGCAGATTTTGCAGGTCTCCGGACATGCTGGAAGCGCTGCTTTGGAGGTAAGAGTGTAAGAAGGGTATGAGAAAGGGACCTCCACTGAGCTTTTGAACTGCTCCATTGTGCGGTCGATAGACGCCTTACCGCGCTGGAAGTCACGCAATGTCAGCGCATTTGATTGCTTTTTCTTGAGCTTGACGACTTGCCGTCGGCGAGGCATGGCGGCTAGATGGATTTGTTGTGCTGGTCAGAGGTTCAGTACTGGCAGTTGAACGCAGAGCGAGCGATGCGAGGTTGTTGAAAACACCTCGAAAGAGCTTGCAGCTCGAAACAACACAAACGCTAGAGCGTGCACGTGAAAGTGGCCTGCAGAACTTGCAAACGCCGTTCAGTCGGCGATCACAGTCGAGAGTGTTGCTGGAAATTTACGCTGCTTGGGCCCGCCCCGGTCTGCAGGTACCCGGTAGTCTCTTACGTGTATGATCAGGGCTTCACTTTGCCCATATGTGCCAACAGTGGAATCACAAAACCTCCATCACCGCTAGTATCATCCTGCATAGGGAGGCCGAAGGCGGTCCTAACGCATGCGTTGCCCTTGGAGAAGGAACATGGTCGCGGCTTCCTAGGAGGTTACAGAGCGTGCTAAGCGCCATGTTGTAGTGACGGAAAGCATCAGAGGGCGAGAGACTCCTATTGACATGGTAGTGCGGCTACGCATCTTGTTGAATGATGGTCATGTGCCTGTTAGGGAGTGTGGTATGGACGTGTGTGAAGTGAGGTTGGTAGATAGGGGTCTAGCAGAATGCCACGTGATCCGGAAATACCGGATATTAACGCTTATAACGACATGAATTACATTGTACTAAACCAACATCGACTAGCCATATACTATACCACAATGGAATTGATCCCGATGTAGGAGGATATCATGTATCGCCTAATCTGTCTTGGCTGTTCTTGAACGTACATAGGTACTCTTATGAACTACTCTTTGCCCCTGCGAACAAAGCGTACAAAAACGACACTGGACATTAACAGGGTTGAACCATTATCGCCATGTTACCTCGAAGCTAGGCTAACACATTCTCCTCCAGCTTTTACCTCGCTAGTCTGGCTTGTTCTCTTTTCGCGAACGATCTTCAGGCCTTGACGATTGGTCATGTGAGTCTTGTGTCGTGCGAGCGAGCCTTGATGGATCTTCGGTGTTGGCCTGCAAGCACTGCTTCTCTATAGGTCTGTACATCAGCAAACATTACATGAGCTTGCAAGAGCAGAAAAGTGTGTGGGTTGCGGTGAGGACACTTTGAGCAATACATTTGTTGATAAGTTTGTTGCACATGGTATGATAGAAGCAAGTTGTATAACCGACACAGACGCGAAGGGCTGCGTAGATAGCTTCGTATAGCAATGCATGTCGTGCTGAGCGAAAGCCCTAGCGTTGGTGTAGCGATCTCTCCTCTTTGGTCCGGAGCCTGATCTGCACAGATCACTGGGGAGTCTCCGAGCAGCTTGCTTCAGGATAGCCTCCCAGACCCATAAATTTCCAGGACCCCTTCGATGTCGCTTGGTGTTATGCCACTTTGACAAACCGCGAATTTTGGCGCCTCTTCTCCAGTTCAAACCATCAAACGCCATCGATAAGACGTGTCGAATCCGACCGAGGAGTATCATTAGGCTGAGCCATCGACAGCTTCTTCGCCATTTCATGCCAGACGACACGCGATGGAGGCGAGGGAAAGTCGTGGTGTGGTGGCCTGCCACTTGACGACGTATACGTGACATCGCTGGCTGCTGGAGATGCACCGGCCTCGCTGGCTGAGTAGGGAAAGAGCGACTGTAGATGCTCCAGCTTGTTTTGCAGAATGTCCTTTTGAACCGGGTCGAAGCTTGGCAGGGAAAACAGAAAGCCGATCAGGAAGGTAAAATCATCGACTCGACCAGCGGTCTCTTGGACTGTGGTTGCAGGAACAGTGATGATGACGTTGGCGATCGTATCGGTCAGCTCGAATAGTTTTTGTTGAATGCCTGAGCCGTGAATTTCGATGGCTTGACGGGAAAACCTCGTCATGAGTGCTCGTAGTTGTGTTGATAAGCGGACCGGGAAAGATAGCGATAGAGATTCTTTCGACGAAACAGAGCTTAGCAAGCATTTTGACATTGCCATCTGCCAGACCAACATTCTCAACCAGTGTTTCGTTACAATCAAATCCGCCTGTTGCATATCTGTTAGGGGTGTCGCACCGACATGAGCTTCATTGCCGACTGGCTCTTCGTCGATCTCTTTGTGTTTGCTATCAATCCATTCCCGTGTCACCGTTGTGGTGCCGAACCAGTTGGCGAGGAAGCCTTCGTCGATGAGGCGGAAGAGACGGATGATCTGCAGGAAACCCTCATGTACACCGGGAGGTATTGACGGGTCGAATTCGGGAAGGTCGTGCAGAGGCGGCAGCACTACAGGCCGATAGTTGGATATGGCCAGATATCTTTCGTGAATGAATACCTCCCAATACAACCTTTGTCTGCGAGCACGCTCGTTCGAATTTAGCTTCTCCATGACTTCTGGGTGGCCGATACGTAGCATTTGGATCATGGTGATGGATTCGCGAACGTAGTAGAAAGACATGTCCATGTTGGCAAGGCACATGAGAGAGATGTGAGCAAATTGGCTGATCATGACCCTCCGGACGGACATCTTCTCATCAAAGGCGATAGCTGATCTGGCCTTGATGAGTTCCTCGAGCCAATATCTCACTTGCGACTGAGAGTCAGTGGAGTTGTCCGGGCTCTTGTTGGTCAAGGCGATTGTGATGGCTGTGTAAGCATATACGAAAGTTTTTGCCTCTGCGCTTTGGTCCATCTCTCTGATTGACGCCAGTACATCGTCGACGGTCATGATAGGGTTGACAGGATAGACAGAGAGGTCATAATCGTCCAAGAAACTAGTAAAGAACGAGGCATCATGGTTGATCACAGGGGGTGATGGCTGAGCAGGACTTGAATCCGAGTTTTCGGCGCGTCCATTCGTGGTTTCTTTGTACTGCGCGATGAGCTTTCCACGTTTGAGGGTCTTTGTTCTTGGCTTTGGCGCGGAATAGACGCAGCGGAGGTTGAGATGACTGCATTGTTGGCACTTTGCTTGACCGTTGCATTTGACCTTTCTGAGTTTACAAGCATCACAGGCTTGGTTTGTCCGACGAGTGGGCGGCAATGAAAAAGATGTATTCATTTCGGTATGCATGTCAGTGTGGAGTGGAGAAAAAGAGCGACAGGAAGGTTACCTCCATCTTCACGAAACACCCCAGTTCTGCGGAGACCGGAGAAACGCGCAGCAGCCAGCTTGTGCATTGACCTCGGCCCGCTATTTCAACGCTCTTCTTTGGAACGACTCTCTTCGACCAGTCAGCATCTTTAACGCCTTGAGTACATGACTGTCATGTTGTTGAGTGCTTGAATGAGCAGTCTTCTCTCAGTCCTCACCTGTTAGACAGATCTGGAGATCTTGTTGTGGATGCGAAAGGAATGCGTGCCATAGGACCTACATCCTGGTATCATATGCTTATCGACGGCTTACTGTAGGCAGGCAGGTACTTCTGACATACAGGTGAGTCCTACTTTCAACCGTCTCCCACTGGTCGTTTACGCCTGCCTACACATGCTCTCTTGAGTCTTCTGATCGAGTAACAGTTGTCGGTGCAAGAGCTGAGCCCACGTTGATGTCGTACAGACCGCGGAACTGACTCGCTGGAGGTAGGGCTATTAAGCAAACCCTCAACTTCGACCAGAAAGATTAAGCGACCGCAAGAATGTCATCTTTCTCGTGTATGGAAGTATTTTCTCACATCAGCAACTTCGGCGTTTACAACAAGTCTGTGGTTATGCGTCAGTTGCATGGCATTTGGTGGACCATGAATAATGACCACTCCGGACAATCATTTCGCTTGCTATCCTCAACATTGACGCCAACTTCCCAATACTCTACTTCGGCGATACCGTTCATCTGCGGAAAGGATCTGATGTATCAGATTCGCGGGAAGCTGCTTGATCTCGTCCTGCATCCTGACCTTGGTTGCATGCTTTGACACTTGACACGGGCGCACAGCACAGCAAGAACCCGTTAGTCAAGCTGCCAGCGCGTTTGTTGCCTACCTGATGCTCAATCGCGGTCTACAGGTGGCACAAAGACTTCTGTGATAGAGCAATGCAACCGACCAAGCGATGTGGAATCAAGCGTATCATGGTGAAATAGCTAGCGCCAATCGGTAATGGCTATAGTACCCATGGTAAGATGTAGCAAGCGTCTCATCCTGTAGGTCCCCGATGAGTCGGCGAGCAGAAGAAGCTAGTCCTTCCCGAAAAGTACTCGTATACCGTCGACCCGGCTACTGCTTTGCTTGAAAAGAGTTCTTGTTTGCTTCCTCTATTTCTCTTCTTCCAATCTTGTATTTTGTCGTGTTTTCCAATATGCACAATCAGATGTCTACCCATGTGTCTTCGGACACCGAAAGACAGAACAGCCATGAGTTTTACATGTTCAACGATGTTGTCCACTCTCTGTCATGGTCGGACATCACCTTAACCGTCAACGATCGCTCTACCAAGCAGCCGAAGGACTTGGTCAGCAATGTCAGTGGCCACATCAAGGCTGGTAAGTAATCGACTACATCTACTATACATGACAATGTTGTTGACACCATACCAAGGCGAAGTTCTGGCTCTTATGGGCCCCTCTGGCAGCGGAAAGACGACTCTTCTCAATGTACTCGCAGGCCGTGTCTCAGCTACCACAGGCACCGTGCTCGTCGATGACACTCGCGTATCGGCTCCAGACTACAAGAAGCTCACTTCTTTCGTCGAACAAGAGGATGCTCTCGTGGGTTCCCTGACTGTACGAGAGACTCTTGACTTTGCAGCTCGTCTTGCTCTCCCTAGGTATGCTCAGCATATCTCCAATTGCTGATACGTATTGCTAACACATCAAGATCCGTCCTGAAGAATGAGGAGGGCAGCAGAGTTCAGACTTTGATCGAAAGCTTCGGTCTCAAGAAGCAAGCTGACACCCTGATCGGCACACCCATTCGCAAGGGCATATCGGGAGGCCAGAAGAGACGTGTCAGCGTCGCAAGCCAACTTATCACCGCACCAAACATCCTTTTCCTCGACGAACCTACCAGCGGACTTGACTCTATGGCCAGCTTCGAAGTCGTTTCCCTGCTGAAGAAGTACGCTCAGAAACACAAGCTTATCGTGGTAGCCAGCATCCACCAGCCATCAGCTGCCACCTTCCAACTCTTTGACAAGCTGCTGCTACTATCCCAGGGCCAGACATGCTACTTCGGTGCCATATCGAAGGTCGCGTCCTACTTCTCCAGCCTCGGCCTGCCTGTTCCGAAACTCATGAATCCTTCAGAGCACATCCTCGATCTGACGAACACTGACTTCGATTCGAAAGACAACGAGGAAAAACCTGCTGCTGAACGTCTTCTCGCCATACAATCTGCATGGAAGGCGCACGACCAAGGGAACCACATTGTGGCTCCTGACCTTGACAAGAGTGAGTTCTTCGCTGGCTCTCGAGGACCTGGTCTGGCCCATGACCTAGGCATACCTCTCACACTTTTGCACCGTCTCTTCCTCAAGTCTTACCGCGATATTGTCACTTACTGGATCCGCGTTGCCATGTACATGGGCCTCGCCATCATGATGGGCACTGTCTGGCTCCAACTGAGCACCATCCAAAAGGATATCCAGTCCTTCGTCAACGCACTATTCTTCGGAAGTGCCTTCCTAAGCTTTATGGCTGTAGCCTACGTACCGGCCTTCCTCGAGGACAGAGCCATCTTTGTCAAAGAGCGTGCCAACGGCCTATACGGACCTCTATCGTTCGTAGTGTCCAACTTTCTCATCGGCCTACCCTTCCTCTTCCTCATATCCATCTTGTTCGCCGGCGTCACCTACTGGCTCATAAACTTCCGCCCCAATGCCACTGCATTCTTCATCCACGTCATGTGGCTCTTCCTGGACTTGGTCGCGGCTGAGAGCCTGGTTGTCCTGGTCTCATCTCTCTTCCCCAACTTCATCATCGCCCTCGCCCTCGTGGCTTTCGCCAACGGCCTCTGGATGTCTGTTGGAGGGTTCCTCGTGCCTACGGGAAGCCTCAACGTCTTTTGGCGTTACGTCTTCCACTACATCGACTATCAGGCCTATGTCTTCCGCGGTATGATGGTCAACGAGTTCGAGGGCCGCACTTATCGTTGTGCTGGCGATGTTGTCACTGGATGTTCTTGTGCCTATGAGAGCGAGCTCTCGGGTCAGTGCAAGATTGATGGTCGGGCTGTGTTGCAGTACTATGACTATCCTACTGGTCAGCTGGGCAAGACTGTTGGTATCATGATCGGCATCATTGCTGTCTATCGTCTGCTTGGATACCTGGCCTTGCGCTTCAGGAAGTAGGATCGGTCTGTGCGAATCGATGGGAAAGCACGACTGTGCCTTGTTTTTTTTGTATGGCAGATTGGAGAGTATAGATATCGATGCACGGTTGGGGACCCAAGGCTGTTCTCGATAGGATTGCATATTCCCTCACTACGAGCAATGAAAAAGCAACAGTATTTATGAGATGACTTCGGCATGTAAGCACTGTGAGGAGCCCGGGTTTTGATTGATGATGTTGCTCCGACCCGGGATTTTGATTAACGAGGATGATGTTCCGGCTAAAAGTAATTCAGCAATACAAAAATACATCGTGAAACCAGCTCTATTTACCAAACGTATGGGCTCAAGCATATCCTAGTGGGATACGCTGATACAGCGACAGCTTCGTGATTTTCGCCAGCCAGCAATGTGATGCACTGTCCTCTTGGGAGAAGTGCCAGCCGAGATAAGAGATCGGCAAAGGTGATCACGGATGATTGGACCCTTGATATACCTAGCTTCTGAAGTGGCAGTTGTCAAGGGTGGCTTGTCACAAGCGTTGGTTCGGCGCGACTGTGATCGATCGCCAACAAGAACACATCATGTTTGGGAGTCTGTCTGTGCAGATAGGGCGCGATACATACTGTGTACAGTCTTGACCAAACCTTGATGGGAAATCGCAAGAGGGTGCATAGGATATGCAACGGAAGGTGAGTTGCCTGTTTTGCGACACACGAAAATCCCGGGGCTTCTCTCCAAAACGAGACACAAACATGCCGAAGACGACAGAGTTTCGTCAAGCAAGTCGAGCAGAAAGTATCAAGATGGGGCTTTTCAGATTCCAGAAAGTCAAAGAAGGTTTGATTACACGATCAAAGACTTGAGCCAAGGCCAATGGAGAGTGAGAAAAGCCACAACGGGGAGAGGGAGGTGTTGCAGCTCCCAGGATTGAAGGATTCAGAAAGCGGCATCAACCAACCAATAGCATCAGCGGATTGGAGGAGCTCGATGAAGACGAATTGGGGTGCTGCCTAACTGCCTCATCGTATCTTCTGTCGGCAGATGCAGGCGCTTTGTCTCGATATTCTGAAGACTTGTTCTTTGTGCAGAAGAAGCAGCAAATCATTCCAACAGCAGGCTTGAAGCTGGTTGGCACTTTCCAGCGACAGCAACAAGAATGCCGTCACCAGACGACGCCGTGTCCGACGGCTACTTCAACGATCTTACGCAACAACTCCCCGACCAGCCCAACCAACAACAAGCACCCAAATCCAAGCGAGTAGCATGCGTGCTGTGTCGCAAACGCAAGCTTCGATGCGACGGAGCGAAACCGTCCTGCGCGACATGTACACGCTTATCGCACAGTTGCGCCTACGATGAGGTGCGCAAGAAGTCGGGTCCCAAGAGGGGCTACGTGAAAGAGCTGGAGGCCCGTTTGGCCCAAGTCGAAACACTGCTCCACACTCATGCCGGTGTCGAGATGCCACTGAATGCCGTCGACCAAGCTGTAGTCAACGGAGACGATCTGCCAGACTTCGGCGGTATCGATCCCGATCAAGGACGTTTGATGCAGGAGATGCGTGTAGGCCAATCCCCACCTGCAACCAGTGATGCCATGCCCGGCACACGTCTGCCCTCGATGGATGAATCGTATGATACCGAGCAACCCGCCTTCTGGCAGGGCGACATCAGATCACGATCTTGGGCGCCCGACTTCTCGCTGCTTGCTACCGGCATGGACGAGCCTCTGCCTCCTCCAGAAGTCTGTGCCGAGCTGACCGATCTCTACTTTGAGCGTGTCCACATCTCGGCCCCCATCTTACATCGACCTCGCTTCCTTATGGCCATGCAGCACACGTCGCCTTTTTTACGCCCTCGTTTGTCTCTTCAGTATGCTGTTTGGACCTTGGCTGCCAGCTCTCATCCAAAGTATGAAGACATGGTTGACACCTTGTATCGCCGTGCTCGTCATTACCTCGAGCGTGACGAAATGTCGGGCGTTGGCGAGAAGATGATCAATATAGCCACAGTCCAAGCTTGGCAATGCATAGCAGCTTACGAGTTCAAGATGATGTACTTTCCAAGAGCATGGCTCAGTACCGGAAGGACTTCTCGCTTGGCCCTCATGATGGGTCTGCACCGTGTCGATGGTCCCAACATTGACGTCAAACAATGCTTGCCTCCACCAAAAGACTGGATAGAGAAGGAGGAACGAAGGCGTTTGTTCTGGATGACCTTTGCCGGCGACCGTTATGCAAGTATCGGTACTGGTTGGCCCATGGCCATAGACGAGACCGACGTCTACACAAACCTGCCTGCCTCGGACGAGGCCTACGAGTCTGGTACACCCGAGCCTTCTGTATCTCTAAAAGAAGCCCTCACGCCTGGCGGTGCTGATGGTCTATCATCACTGGGATCCGTCGGTGTCATTTCTGCTCTCTTTGGCCGTAACTTGTTGCATTTACACCGACATTCAGCAGATCAGAACGACGGCGACATCAATGGTGTATTCTGGAAGCGTCATCGACAGATGGATGGTATAATTCTCTCCTTGTTGCTTGGCCTCCCCGAGTCGTTGCGGCTACCACTCGCCGTTTCCGATCCCAAAGTTGTCTTCATGAACATGTGCATTCACACCTCTGTTATCTGTCTCCACCAAGCTGCCATCTTTAAAGTAGAGAAGCACCAACTGCCTACCAAACTTGCAACCGAATCCAAGATGCGCTGCCTGACTGCAGCTGCCGAAATCTCAAGCCTGATGAAAATGTCCAGCCACCTTGACATGGCTCAAGCCAATCCATTCATGGCCTTCTCCTTGTACGTCGCTGCCAGAGTCTTTGTGCAATACCTCAAGTCACGACCTCGAGATGACACAGCTCGAGGCTCGTTGCACTTCCTCCTGTCCGCTCTTCAAGCCATGAAGAAGACGAATCCACTTGCCGAATCCTTCATAGCACAACTCGATGTCGACCTCGAAGTAGCCGGTCTGGAAGAACTACGCAGCTTACGCGTTCGCGCGGCTCGAGCAGCTCAAGCACAAGCCCAAGAAACCATGCAGTGCCCCTATGCCGAGAGCAACAAGGATGAGGCAGGCAACGTACGCATTCCTACATTCGGAGACAGCGGATTAGCCGTACACTCGAACCCCAAGACGAAACGAGGAGGCAACCACCCCTCGGGCGGCACTTTCCCACCCGAAATTGCAGAAGTCATGGCTCAACCACATCAAGGTAATTTCAAGGGCATCTTCCCCGTACGAATGAACATTTCCTCAGACACTTCTACTGCCAATACCTCACCGCAAACTCTCGGATCCAGCGATGCAGACGTGATGGAAATTTGCAATAACGGAGTTTCTCCATCTGATTCATCCTCCTCGTCTACGGGTCCAGCAAACCATTCTGCGCTGATCTTCAGACAATCATCCAACAATTGGCAAACTTTGCAACAATCACAGCAACAGTCCCCCGAAATGATGTATGTCCAACAAGTTCCTCAACAGCAACAGCAACAACAACCGCCACAACAACAATATCAGCAATACCAACAGCAGCAAAGGATGCAAGATACGCCAATGTCCACACTCCTGCCTCACATGTCCGACTTTTCCACCACCGAATTCCCAGCCACGGAATTCTTGAACTTTTCAAAAACCGGGGCGAGCACGACGACGGTGTTGGAACTGGGTGCTGTGGACGAAGGGCAGCTTTTCCAGCTCAGCGATGCTGAGTGGGGGCAGGTCATGGGAGAGTTTGGCGATGCCGCTGGGGAATTTTCTGTGGAGAATAATCTTTTGCAGTAGAAGCTGTCTTTGTTGCGTCGAGTTGTAAGTTTGGCGTGGGAAAAGATGGGATGAGGAGGAGAGGATATAGGGACGGCTGGACATGGCCCAGACATGCAAGGGTGAACAGGACGATCAGTCAAGGTGAAGACCGAACTGCCTTTCCTTCCGATATATACTAGAGGGGCAAAATTGTATCAACAAGCGATGGTGGGACAACGGTGGGGATACGCGAAAGGAGTTTTTTTCTTTCTTTTGGGGTCATTGGAAACTCTACTCGATCAATGTAGCAAACTGGATTTTCTACGACTGTAACGAAACAACTATGAATATTACTTCTCATCTCACTCTTGTTCTTTTTTTCTACTCGCATGTACTCGTGAGTCAATCATGGATAGAAGAGAAAAGGGTGGTTTCGTTTTCGCATCTGATTTGAATTCGCTCGTTCCTCTCTTTATCATCTAATAGTCCCAACGAGAAATCGGGGAGAAAAAATGATAATAGACTCGCAATAGTTTCCTCGCTTCTCCTTCCATGCATATGTATCCATCCACCCCATGTCCAAGTGATGCACTTTACATGTCAGCCATACTGATATCGCCATCGCTCTCTTGGCTGGCGTTGGGAGGAGGCATCTTCTTGACCGGCACACTGCCCACACCGAGCGACGTCTCCACACCTTCAACACCCTCGGGCGGCGGCGCAGGCACAGCGGGCATGAAGATGGCAGGACTGGGACTCAGAGCCGTAATCGGCGGCACAACAGGGGTCTCGGCCATGCTGTCTCGAGACATGGGACGCGGTGTGTCATGTTTGGTGGGGATGAGGGGTGTGTTGCCAGCGGGTAGGGGTGGCAGTGGCGAGCTTTGCATGTGAGGGCCGGCGCGGAGGATGTTTGTCGCTGCCGAGGCGGGGGTTGCGTGAGAGGTGTTTTGGTATGTGTAGGGGGTGGCGTTGGCGGCGGGGGTGTGGAAGGATTGGGGATGCGAAGGCGAGGAGCTGGGTTGTTTGGTTGGTGAGTGGGCGGCGGCGCGCTGTTGTTGTTGCGGCAGGGCGGGAGGTGGGAATGAGGTGTTGGGACTTTGGAAGAGGCGTTGGCCAGAAGGTGAAAGGCTATTTCTGGATGGGCGATGATGGTGTGGTGTCGCTGAGCCGTTCGTGCGATGCTCTGAAGGTCCATGCGATGATGATGGTCTCGAGCCTTTGGTGGGCGAGGGCGGGCCCATCTGCAGACCACTAGGCTGCAAGACTGGAGGGGGGATAGAGTGTGCTGACACGGCGCCGGCATGGGCTTGGGCGTGTAGTGCAGAGAGGTCGCCGTCGTTGGACTTTTGCGTAGGGGGTGGAGGAGAGCTGCCATAGTTGGAGGACGGACGAGCAGGTGGAGGTAGAGTAGTGCCGTTCCAGGCTTGCTGGGGGACGCCCACCGGTGGAGCACCAGCAGGACGATGGTAGCCCGGCGGGCCGGGGCTTTGGCCTGAAGGTGAGAGCGAAGGGCCGTCGAGCAGGTTGTAGCGTCGGGCTGCTGAACGAGGAGTCGACGCCATCTCGACGGCTTCGAGCGGACGACCGCGAGGGGCATCTTGCGGAGAAGTGTCCTTTTGGCCTGGGAAATGCAGGTGCAATGGAGGCAGCTTTGGCTTGTTGCAGTCGGAGCAGACGAAGTGGAAGTCATCCTTCTCTGCGTCCTTCTCGTCAATGCCGTGGCATTTCGAATGCTGCCAGATGCTACACTTTTCGCACGCAATCGAATGGGTGCCGTCGTCGTAGTTCTGGCCGTGCTTGCCACATACGGCACAATCGAAGACCCACTCGCCTTCTTCTTCAGCCAGCGCATCCAGCTCTTTCTGTCTCCTCTCCATCTCGGCCTTGAGGTGACGCTCTGACAGCCGGCCTTCAATCTCCTCACCGTTCTCCAAGCTCTTTTGATTCTCCTCGAGCTTGCGAAGCTCTTCCTCGTGCAGGATGCGCTTGACCTCGCGCTCTTTGAGTCTCTGTTCTCTGGTGAGCATGCGCGATTCACGAGCCTGTGGCCTGTTAGTCGTCTTGTTCCTTGTTGCGTCATCGACTCTGCGACTCACATGTTCCATCTTGGTCTGCTTCTGTTGCTCTTTGCGAGCCATGTCGAGCTCGGCCTGTCTTCTCCTCTCTGCTTCGGCAGCCTCCTCTTCGGCCTTGCGCTGCTCAGCCTTGCCAGCAAGTCTGCTAGATCTCTTTGCCGTGGCCATTTTCTGCAAGTTCTCCAGTTCTCTTTGCTTCTTGAGCATCTTCTGGCGTTGTGCTTCGACACGCTTCTCAAGGATGGGCATGATCTGCTCGTTGATACGCTTGACGAGGGCCTTTTCATTGGGATCGCGACTCTTACGCAGCGATTCCAGGAAGATTGTGTAGTCGTCGTGCGTGACGGCAATGCACTCCCATTTCATGCCGCCGAACCCATCGTCTTCAGTCGTTTCGTCGTTCTTGATGTCGAGATCGGTGATTTCCTGTTCTTCTCCCTCGGCTTCACTCTCTTGAGCAGAAGTGTCCAACTTGATGCGTTTGCTGGCACGCGAGCCGCGCGACTTGCGCGATTTGGCCTTTGCTTTCGGCTTGGGTGCAGGAGCGGGTGGTAGCGGTGCTTCGGTGCGGCGGTATAGGCGGTCGTCGTCCAGTACAAAATAGGAGCGATCTTGAGAGTCCCAGCCAAGTTCCTCGATGCGCTGTTGAGTTTGTCAGTTTCACTGTCTGTGATTGATGCAGGACGCGCGCACCCATTGAGTCTGCTCATTGTCCTTCTCTTCCATCAAGCCACGCATGCGCTCTGCATTCCAGAGGGTCCATGTCGACAGTTGGTGCAAGACGCGGATCTTTGTGAAGACGTCAAAGTCGGCGAACTTGTTGGGCGTGTCGTCGGTGCCGTAGGGATTGCGCAGTGGTGCTTTGGCGACGAATTGTCGTCGCGTGTATTCGTCAAAGTTGTCGTAGCTGGTGCGAGTTAGTGGCAAGTTTCTGGATCAGTGGCTGGCTGAACGCACGTCAGGCCTCTGTGCGAAGAGACGAATTTGAGCAGGGTGAGGCCAATCTCGGCCAGCTTCTCGGATGCTTCGGGTCTTAGACATTCGTGCTCCAGATCCTGTCACGGCGTCAGCAGTCGGTCTTTGGCGGCAGAGGGCTGGGCGCATACCTCCATGTCGAATTCGGGGTCGATCTTGACGGGTTTGCCGAAAATGTACATGTATTGCATGAGGGCGGCAAGCTGCCACATGTTCCGTAGGCGATCCAGAGTCTCATTGTGAGGTTGGGCCTTCTCTACGGCGGCAATGCTGTTGTCCAGGTCGGCCTCCTGGCGGGCGCGCTTTCTGGCGGGCATCTTTTCTACACAGGGGCCAAGCCCTTGGTTTGCCTGTCGTCGGAGAGGATTGGATCGTGGGGTGATAGACTTTTCTCGGACGGTCCAAGGGAGCTGAAGGGCAGAAATGAATGAACAGTCGTCGAGACAGGGATTTACGGCAATTTGGTAGTGCAAAGATGGTGAATACGCCTCGTAGACAAGCGCGCGACCGACGTGGAGCTGCTTGGACCAAATGACAGGCGCCAAGACGTGAAGTTTCCACCAAGGTTTCCTTTATTTCTCCTTTTTTCTTTCTCCATTTTCTCCCATCGATCCACTTTTACTTTGGTCCGACGTCTTGGACACGGCACCCTGTTGTTCTTCGTATCAATCATGCATCTCTGACGGTCATCTCAAGAGGCAATACATCCTTCTGACATGCTTCATTGTATCATTCGCCATCATGTCCAACTCGGAGTATCCCTCGCATCACGTCCGCAACAAGCTCTACCTCTCGCACTTCCTCTCAACCTGGAATTCTCGCCTGTTTGAATTTGGCGCCGTCTTGTTTATCTCTACCATATTTCCCGGCACCTTGTTCCCTGCCTCCATCTATGCTTTGACTCGCTCTGCCTCTGTCGTCGTCTGTTCCACCTTGATCGGTCATCTGATTGACCGCTCTGAACGCATGTTCTTGATTCGTCTGTCAATCAGTAAGTCGTCTAGTCCTGTCAATAACATCTTCTTTCTTCTACATTGGCCCTTTTTGCTATGCTTGTTTGTCGCCAGACGTGTCTTGCTCATCTCTCTGCTCTCTTTGGTTCCGAGCAATCCCATTGACCAATTCCAGTCGGACAAAGGGCAGCAACAGCAGTATCGTGCGTTTTGCTGTGGCTCTTGCTATATTCTGGGTATACTTCTCTTGACACATGGTCTGCAAAGCTAGCATTGGCACTTCTCTCCCTTCTTGCTTGCGTTGAGAAGCTCTCGTCCGTCATTAATACCATATCCGTTGAACGTGACTGGGTCGTTGTCATATCGCAGAACAACACTGATGACCTACAAGGTAACTTGACAATACTCCAATTTGTAGCTAGAGCTAAAAGAAGCAGAGCTAAACTCTCAGATGCGGCGAATTGACCTTTTCTGCAAACTCGTCGGACCCCTGAGTATTGCCTTGGTCGCCGGATTTTCCACCAGCGTAGCAATACTCGTTACCTTATGCATGACGAGCTCCTCTGTCTTTGTCGAATACTACGCCATTGCAAGAGTATACAACCAAGTAGACGACCTCCAACTGCATCCCATACGCCCACAAGACTCGCAGCCGACCAACAGCTCTCCAGACATCGGTCACACTACCCGTCAAACCTTCCAAAGTTGCATCTCCTACATCCAGCATCCAGCATTTCTCCCCTCCTTCTCCTTATCCCTGCTCTACCTCACCGTCTTGACCTTTGGCGGCCAGATGGTCACATACCTCCTCTCCGTCGGCTTTAGTTCCGTCTCCATTGGCCTCCTGCGTACCGTCTCCACTGTCTTCGAGTTGTCTTCCACATGGCTTGCCCCCAAGGCTATGCATAGGATCGGTGCCATCAGATGCGGGATATGGTTCCTCAATTGGCAAATCGTATGGGTCGTGGTTGCGGTTACTATGCTCTGGGTGGACGTACCCCAAAAGTATGCCCTTGTGGGTCTGCTAGCTGGTACTATTGCTAGTCGAGTTGGGCTGTGGGGGTTTGATCTGTCCGCGCAAGTTATCGTCCAAGAGGTTTGTCAGATACCCACCTTCGCCCAGACAAAATGATATTGATGTGGAAACAGGCTGTTGAATCCGATCAGCGAGGTTCTTTCTCTGCCATGGAAGCATCTGTGCAGAATACCTTTGAGCTGTTGTCCTTCGCCTCGACCGCCGTTTTCGCGCGACCCGACCAATTCAGGATCCCTGCTGCGGTTAGTGCTGCAGCTGTTGTGCTGGCTGGATTGATGTATGCCTTTTTCGTCCGTCAACAGAGGGGCCATCTGTTTCACGCTTCCAAGTGCATGCAGCGAAAACTTCGTCCCACATGGCAACCTCTTGCTCAAGATGAGGAAGTCGAGTTGAGTTGATGGAGATTCGGCTCAGGCACATCACACGGAAATCACAAGAAAGATACATTCGCTATCCATTCCGATGGCTGCATTCGCCTCGCCAAACCCGTGTTCTGCTGACTACTGTTACAATCCCTCCGGTCTCTGTTACGGTGCCTTTCGAATCAATCTCTCCCTGCCTCAGAAGTTCTCCGACATGAAGTCCTTGAACGCAAACGCAGCTCCATCAAACTCAAAAACTCTTCCTGGGTATCTCTCTCCTTCCGTCAGATCCTTGTGAAGTTCTCTCAGCTTCTCATGATTCTCCCTGGCCAGACTCTCGGTAAAGTACTCCAGCTCCTTCTTGGTCGTCAGCGTCTTCAACGAGCACTTTTCGAACTGGGCTTCGGGTGTGTCGATGGGCAGTCTGGCGTTGTACTTAGTTATCTTGTCCCATTTGCCGTCTTCTACGAACAGCTTGAGTAGCTGTTGGTTGCCCATGGCGAAGACGCTGTATCGGTCGATGATGGCACGATCCTCGTCGTGGATAAAGCTTTTCTCGGATGGGATGAACTGCAGCGCATGAGTCTTGTCTCGGATGCAGTCTCTGACGATTATCATCTCGTCTCTAACTCTTGCCGACCACCTCCAGCCACGACGATTTATTCTCATTGGTGAAATGACTTGAATGCTTCTCGCGTGGGGAAAACAACCTTGACTGTACGCCTGTTGAAGAGCTCCAGCGAAGCGAATGGTTCCCGACTCGTTGTTCGAACCCAGAGGGTGGTCGTTGGGAAGCTGTACGGTGGCGTCGAAGTGAGTTCTTCTGCAAACGTTGCGAGCATACATCAAGTCGAACCAGTAAGGAACATTTCTGGGCACGAAGGCGATCGACAAGCTGCGCAGATGGGGCGCATGGACGTATTCACTTGCCCCGTCTTCTTGTTGCGACTCTATGATCGAGGACTCACAGACGTACGACACCCTGAGCGACAGATGGCGCAGTCTTGGTATCATCTCTCGAAGCAGAAGACACATGCGAGGAGATGTTGCGCCAAACTGAATTTCACGGCCATTGGTGTCTAGCAAAAGGTTTGTGCAAGACATTGGCAACGACTTGACAAGCTCAAGCACAACTCGGGTGTCCAGGAAGCCGGGTCCCTCTCTCTCCAAGTCATACTTTTCCTTGAAATGCTCTTCCTCCGTAAAGAACGAGAAGGTGTCAAGAAGACGGAAGTGTTTCGGCAACATGCTTGCCAATCTCATCAACTGCAGATCAACCGGAGTCAGTTTGCCGCTCTCTCTGTTGCGCTCCTCATATTGGGCGTTGCCAGTTCCCTCAGGCTTGACATTGAGGGTCAAGGAATGAACATGATCCCACGTTCTTCCACGATTGCGAACGCGCCTCTTACGTCTAGCCTTCAACTCTTCGGCCGAGGGCAAAGGCACTGCAAACATATCATTTGCCTCTTCGAACGTCCTCGATGCCTCTCTCTCACAATGCCTGTGACCAATGCACACGAGGTTATGCAACTGCTCAGTCACCGCCCAGATATTGACATGAGTTTCAAAATTGCTGTCGAGGAAGGAGCTAATGTTGCGGTTGTTGAGCACGACGTGTTGGTAGAGGACAGGGGAGCCTGCTTCGTTCCAGAGGTGGGAGACGAGGAGGGCCATTCTTAGAGCATCGTAGCCGCCTTGTTCACGGACTTGCACCAAGATGTGCTTGAGCACCTCGTTGGGCATGTTTTTGATAGTGGTGGGCATGGTTGCTTGGATGTTGTATGTGAAGTTTTTGATGGAAGATGGAAGATGGAAGATGTAAGTGGTCTTTTTTGGGAGATGACTGCTTTCAACCGAAAAAGACGCACTGGTGTTGAGGAAAGAAGGAAGGAAGGAAGGAGTCGACCTTTCCTTTATTTCTTGAAAGCACTTTCCCGATGATCGCTGCCTAGCGCTTGAAAGCCGTTATTGTCTTGTGACAATAGTATCGTGAGTCGATGCCTTTTCGATGCCTGACATCACATCCAACACCGCCTTCCTAATATCGCTGCCTATCGTCGCCCCCCAGAGGCTGATTGAATGTCAGAATAATTCGATAGTATTGTCTCGTAGCAAAATTTTCAACAATCAAGGTTTGGCTGTAGCTGAATATCGCAATCACAACCGGCCTGCTGAAACAGAAAACAGCGTCGAGGAAAGGGATACTCTCTTATATACCTCAAATCTTGTGTCTTGATGGCGCTTTCCCGAATGCTGTTGCCTATAGACCCCAATCGTTTTCTTTGATTCTCGATCTGGTTTCGCAGGTCTATTTCTGGTTATCGTGTCTTTGTGTTTGGAAGTGAGTGACTGGTCTTGAAAGTTGCATCCCTTTCCCGGTATGTAGCACCAACACGTGACGTGTGATCTCCAGTTCCATCGGGTGACATGTGATTGCATGGCTTCCGACATTCCCAAGCCGACGCCTATCCACGAGTTCGAGATTGGCATGTCTTTTAACCAGAGTGTTTGCGTTAATGCCCAACACCAACGATGTTTCTGAAAGGAAAACTGTCATCGCCATAAAAATATGGCCTTTGGGACTGCAAAGTTTGCCATCTCGAGATACGGATAGTGTGGCAGGTTCGTTGTGTATGTTGATCATGGTTTGTCGTTCAGTCGACAAATGCAGAAATGTGCCAAGGATAGACCGAGGAACATTAGTCTGTGTCTACCTAAAAGATACACCAGGGTAATCGGCAGTTATTGAAAAAGATAATATAAACACTTGTACTTTTTTGCTATACTCATCATCATCATGCCATCGTGATAAAGTGATACCCATCCTTGTTGCTTCGTAGTTAAGAACATTCCACTCTCGGAATTGTTCATCTCCATCTCTTCTTCCATCTCAATACTCCACTCTGTCCTTCCAGATGGGAGCGTGTCTCACATCATCCTCATCCCACTCAATCTTACCCTTTTCGTTGAAACGTGCACCATCATCGGAAATATCAACCACCTTCTTGGTCTCCTTGATCTCTTGTGTAGACACACCGAGCTCATCCCTGACGATCCAAAGCTTGGGTGGCTCGGCGGTAATGGCAGGGTGATGGTAAGCGTGCTTCAACGTCTCCTCGGGAATGGCAGGAGCGGGTTGACCGGGGAAAGCATCCCAGAGTTGGCGACGGAGAGCTGGGTAGTTGCTCTTGGAGCCGTTGAAGAGGAAGGATGCGAAAAGACCGCCTCGCTTGAAGTGTTCGGCGAAAGCATTAGTGGTCTTATTGTCAGAGTAGGGTGCAGTCTGTTTGGGCTGTACACCATGCTCGTCTACATCAATGGGTGCGGTTGCACCTTCTTCGTTTGCTTGGGCTAGTGCTTCTTCCTCATTCTCAGCCATGAGTTTGTCTGAGAGCGTGTTTGTCAGAGGAGCCAGGATCATGTTGAGGTAGGTCTGGTAGATGGCGGTGAAGATGAGAAGGATAACCATTAATTTGGCTGGGCCATCTGCTTCACGCGCGCTCATCAAGCCAATCAAGCAAATCTCTGCGAGGTAGATGCCAACACTGAGGTGTTGCAAGGCTCGGCCGTAGGCGTCGCCCTTGGTGTCGACGGCCATAGTCAGAACATAGAAGACGTTGTAGCGGAACGCCAGGTACAGGAAGTAGATGCCGAGCAGGGCGAATCCAAGAACAAGTGGAGCAATACACGAGTAAGAGATTGCTGTAAACATATCAGACTTGTCGAGTGTCGAACCTCTGTTTCTCCCTACTTACCAATTACAGCGAAAAGGGTGAACTTAGGGTAGGTATCTCCCCAGCTGAGTCCAGTGAGAGTAATGAAACGTTCAAACTTTCTGCGAGGCGTTGTGTCTAGGAACGGTGACAGAACGTTGAAGACGAGGAAAGGAGCAATCTGGAAGATAGTCGAAGCAGTAACGGCAATACCTTGGAGGACAAAGAACGAGAGATAGAAAGTGGAGGCGGTCGGCAGATTGTCAGCCAGAAGCTTGGGTGCCTGAGCAGGGTCGTTCCAGATTTGTTCTGTAAGAAAGCATTAGCTTGCTCAGATCAGGCTGTGAGACATGAAGACACTTACTAGCGACAGTCGATGCGCCCGAACTGAAAGTCGTGATGAGGAATACCTGCACAACTTGGAAGGCAAAGTACCATCCTTGAGTGCGGAGCTCAATCTGCGCGAGTGTGATAGATCCGGCCTTTCTGGCAGCGACTGTAGATGAGTTAGTTTGTGATCTTTGTCCTTGGTCGAACACAACTTACAGCGACAGATGATAGGCACAAGAGCCAAAATAGCAGAGATCAACAGAGTGGGAAGAAGACCACTAATAGCACCTTTTGTCGAAGCTGGGAGCTTGTTTACGAAACCAAGAGGTGGGAAGTTCTGAGCAAGGTTGTCGATATCGGCAAGCGAGCCAACGAGACCAACGGGTATGGACCAGAACACGATCAACAGTATGATGATGGTGTTGGCAACAATTGTGCGGACCCAGCGCTCAGGCTTACCAATTGCCAGGTTTGCCCATACAATTTCGTCGGGACTTGCGATACCAATAGTCGCTGCTTCCATCTTGCCTGGCTGCTTCCAGAAAGGGTCCGAGTATGCAAGCTGTGCAGCACGCTGAGTCTCAAACTCGACAAATGCTGCAGGAAGGAGTTTCTCATAGTTCTGCACATGACGCTTTTGGAGAGCCTGCACCTTCGGGATTGCCGCCTTCAGCTGCTCACGATACATCTCGATAGCGTCCAGTTTTCTGCCAACAAGTGCAATGCGCTTGGAAGGTCTTTCCTTGGGTGCAACCCACTGCTGGGTTGCAGTACCTGCTCTTTCAGGGTCATCTGCGAAATGCTTCTCTCCCTTCAAATGCTTCTTTGTGGCAATGGTAGACAGCTTGATCTCCGATTCTTCCAGCGAGATGGCAGTGTCGTTCATGTTGTTGACCAGAGTCTCGAGTTCGGTACAATCCGTAGCTAGCCAGACACGCTTGACACCGAAGAAATCGGCCTTGATCCATCTTTCATGGCGCATGTCTTCTGGGACGCCTGTGAATAGCACAACACGAGTGGACATGCGGGTAGTGTTGCGAGGAGTTGTGAGATATGCTTGACGAAGGTTGATGTAGTAGAGGGTCTCCTTGGTGATGATAAACATGACGAACCCAAGGAAGAGCCATGCGCATGCAACATGCCAGTAGAACTTGTTGGGATCCGTGACGTTGCTGAAGGTGAATGTATCGAGCTCCGATTGGTCACCTCCACCGTTGTAGTTTACGCGAAGCAAGAACACCCAGGTGATGATGGTGCCCACAAGACAGATGTATGTGAGCATGCGGAAGTAGCGTATGAAGAGGTAGTTGTCAAGTGTCTGATGGTTCAAGACAAACTGATCCGGCAGCTTTCTGAAAGCAGAGATCCAGTTGAACATGCCAAAAGCAGGCTTGGGTGTTTTCTCTCTGTTTTCGTTAGCACATCATCTTTTGTTGTAACAGACCAAAGGCATTCATACGCATCTTCCAATGTGTTCAAAAATGTTCTAGGTGCGTAGATGCGGTGTTGCTTTTGTCTGAGGAACAGGAATGCCAATACCATAGGGATAGCAACGACAAGCAAAGGCACAACGGTAAAGATCAACTTGTTGTAAGAAGAAGAGCCTCCGCGGTTCTCTCCTTCACCAAGCACGTCTATCAAAGTAAGTTAGCATGTAGTTCTCGTAACTGCATGGGCGTGGCAGGTTCGTGAGTTGCGGATCGTGGTGTGTGCATACTTATCACGTCGCTGAGCATGCCTGTCTCCAGCACGTATTGATTGCCGGACGCCATGATAGTCGCTGCTGGTTATACAGCGTTACTCTCAAGTGCGATGTTTAGATTAAACTCGGCATTCTTTTTGGTTTGGCAAGATGGTTTGGTGTCTTCGTGGCTGGTGAGTCGTGACGAGTGCTGACGCAACCCCAGCCATTTCCTTGCGGGGTTGCAGCCAGCAACTGAGAACAGGAAAGTGACATCTTCCTTCCTTCGCTCGACACTTCACAGATTCTATTCTTTTTAGTTCTGCCCACAATGAGCAAAAAAATATGTAGACAACATTCAAAAACATACAGCAGCAGGGATTCCCACGTGGTCACCCACCGTAGTACTAATCTGCCGTTCAACTGCTTATGTATGGCAGAGCGGACGGGATGCCCAGTTTTCAGCTGACTATGGCCGTATGTGCTTGATTGGCGGGTCATACTAACTATATTCAGTTAATTCCGCGGCCTACTCGTGGACAAAGCATCCCGTCCGTCGTTGGATCTTATCTTGGATATGTTCGAGTACACCGACGATAGGTCTGTAGACCGATACCAGAGAACATGGTCTATCGGAGCGCGATCAACACTCTCTCGGAACAATAGTCACGAATCCAACATCAGCTTTGCCCGCGATACTTGGGCAAATTTGCAAAGCCGCCATCGCTCATACCACAGCAGAAGTTTATGGGTTGCCCGAGGAATGTCATGCGCAGATCTCATATTTTCGGCCGTGGAGACATCTTTGTCGCGATCGAAACATCTTCTCCCAAGGAGTCTTATATCATTACTACCCATGGAATAGATTGAAGATTGATTCGGGAGCATGTATCATCTCTCACAGTAGTTGCTACCCATTGAATCATACCTTGACGGCACCGAGAACAGAATCCATGTGTTCGTTTTCTCTGCGTGTCTTCACATCTGGCGATCCATCGACTTCGCCGAAACCTCGCTTGCCATTCTTCTTGTGCTTGATGGGAGAGCTCGCCAGCTCCGTGTCTCTTGCCTGCTCAGTCTGTTCTTCTGACGGTACCGTGGGGAATGGAGTGAGCCGGTCGGAGATGTCGCCCCACCATGTTCCACCATACTTTCTGTACCAGTCGACTGTGGTGCGAAGACCCTCTTTGAACGGTGTCTTTTGCTGCCATCCCAACTGCTTGAGCTTCGAGCCATCAACAGCATAACGATGGTCGTTGAAAGGACGGTCTTCGCAATGAACCACATGCTTGTATACTTCGTCCTTAGTCTCGTTGGAGAGTCCGAATTCTCCCAACAGCATGGAGCAGAGTGTAAAGTTGGAAATCTCATCCGAGGAGCCAACGTTGTAGATGTGACCCACCCGACCTTTGTGGAGGATGGTATCGAATGCGTCGGCTGCGTCACCAGCGTAGAGGTACCTCCTGGTGTGTGTCCCATCTCCATGCAGTGACAGCTGCTGATTGCGTTGTAGGAGCATGGAAAATTTGGGAATGACCTTTTCAGGGAACTGATGTGGTCCGTACACGTTGTTGCTGCGCACGACGATAGCCGGGACCTGGAAGCTCTTGCGATATGCTTCCACATACATTTCCGCAGCTGCTTTGGATGCCGCATAAGGATTCGTCGGGAGAAGGAGCGCGTCTTCCAAGAGGTCTTTGCCGTCGTCTTTGACTTCTCCATACACTTCATCGGTCGACACATGGATGAACTTGTGGACTCCATGCAACTTGACACACTCGAGGAGGACATGTGTGCCGACGACATTGGTGTTGGTGAAATCGTTGGAGTTGCCAAAAGATAGATCAACGTGTGTTTGGGCGGCAAAATGCATGACTGTGTCGATATCATACTTTCGCAAGCAGTCCATCACGTCCTCGTGTTTGGTGATGTCTCCTTTGTAGAAGGTGAAGTTTGACTCCTTGTCCAACTGTGCTGTGTTGTTAAGTGTCGCGCAGTAGTCCAATTTGTCGAACGAGATGATGTTGTAGTGGCCGTGATAAGTTCTGGTAAGGTGTCGTACTACCCATGAAGCGCTGCAGACATCAGTGTAGTTCAAGCAAATTTGCCGAATTACCTACATGAAACCAGCACCGCCTGTGATCATGATGTTGTTGATCTCAGATTGAGGCTCGAACCGAGTTGATCCTTGGAGAAAGGGAGCATCTTCCCAGATGGATACATGATCTTTCAACGCTGGAACCCGGTCAGCCAGAACGTTTCATGCAATTGTGATTCAACCCACTCTTTGATGGAATTGAGCAGGGCATATTTTTGAGTTAGAGCAGGCGCATAGAGACAGAAATTTGGACAAGCAGGCATCTTGATATGAATGATTGAAAGTATAGCACTCCTTGCGTAGTAAAAAATCAAAGGAATTCATCGTACATTGATCGGTGTGTAAGGAATCTCGTCTTTGAACACACTCATGCCTGCGAGGCACGGAGGCCAGCAGAGGTGGACTTGCATGACAAGAGTCCGTGTGGACAATTCTTCTTCGAGGACGGGTGGTCATCGTACTGAACCGCAGCTATAAGAGACCGTTTTTTGTAACCATCGTTCACAGAGCAGAGAACAGAGGCTCGCAGAAGCTTGAATTGAAACAAAGGAGAAAACGGGAAACGGCAAGACCGGGCTCTCCGGCCATGATCGCCGTCGTATTGTGGTGGCACTTGTGGAAAGAAGGCAGGCGCGATCAGCTGGGTGGTTGGGCCAGAGTTTGGGGAGATTGTGGTCTGTGCTCAAAAGCCCCTGGGCTGAACTTGCACTTCCACGCAAGCCCTTCGCCGTTCTCACCCCCTTTGAGATGTCTTGTCTTAATTTGCGAGGAATTCAATGAGCTGAATTCCACAATCCACCGGTCTTGTACCTCGTACTTCTCCCTTTGTAGGTCCAGAATATGTCGCAATTACCAACGTCCTCGTGTAAATTGCGATGGCGTTTTAGCATCGCATTCAAAAGTAGTCGTATCCTCGAGCTGGTCGATTCTGTAAAACTATCCATACCATGGCTGCTACACATGAGACGGCGGCTGAGGCTGTCAAGATTGAGGATCCGACATTCTTTGAACAGCAGAACGACATCGAGATGGAAGATCAGGAAACCGATGAGCTGCTGGAAGAGAAACAACCCCTCGACGAAGAAGGCAGAGATACGCCTGCTCCAGCGAAAAGACCATCAAAGTTGCTGTTCTGGATTGCCGTCAACATCATCGCAACGACAGCCATCGTCTTCATCAACAAGTCCATTTTCGACGACCCTTCCTTCCGTGGAGCCCAAGTCTCCTTTGCAACCTTCCACTTTCTCGTCACCTTTGCCACTCTCCACACCGTGTCTTCGACAAGATTCGGCTTTTTCGACAGAAAACGAGCAGCACTTCGAGACATTCTCCCGCTCGCCGCAGCCATGTGCCTGAACGTCATCCTTCCGAACCTCTCCCTCACCTGCTCGTCCATCACCTTTTATCAAACCGCCAGGGTTTTGCTGACGCCCATCACTGCGTTCCTGAACTATGTTCTGTACCAGAAAACCATTCCAAGGCAGGCTGTGTGCGCTCTGATCCCTGTATGCGCGGGCGTAGCCATGGTCACATATTTCGACGTCAGACCTGGAGCCACGAGCAAGGGGACAAGCTTCTACGGTGTCGTGTTCGCCATGAGTGGCGTCCTCATGAGCGGCATCTACACCTGTTGGATCGGCCATTACCACCAGAAGCTTCAGATGACAAGCTTACAACTCCTCCACAATCAGTCTTTGATTGGTGGTATGTTGCTTATATACTTGATACCGTTCGTAGATACCCTGCCCGTCTTCAGCGAGGTACCGCTTCACCGATGGATCATGATCATGATGGTAAGGTCTCCAGCACGCTCCTCACGTTTTGCTCAAAGCTGATCCCCGAGCCAGAGCGGTCTTTGCGCATGTCTCCTCAACCTCTCTCAATTTGCAATCATCGCTGGAGCAGGCCCCGTAGCCAGCACCGTGGTGGGCCACTCCAAGACCGTCACCATCGTGACTCTGGGTTGGATATGGACCGGTAGTGTCATCAGCGGCTACAGTATTCTTGGTGTCGTGATAGCAATGGCCGGTGTCGTTTTTTACTCGACGGCAACGGCAATGTACAAGAAATGAGAAGCCTGGTTTCAGTCCTCGGCACTGTATGAGTGACAAGTCCATCTTCATGAAACCAAGATTTTTGTCCGAGGAATGCACCTGTGACCATTGAGATCTCCATCTCTGCCTTCGTACTTTCACATCGTTCAATTGCAGTTTATGCTGTTCCTCGTCAACGAGAGATGTGAGCTCGACCTAAGAGCCCATCTTGACAGTCTGGAAACAAGAATAGGCCACATGAATCCCCCAAGCACGTCAAGATACTCCGAAAACAGCAACAGTAAAGACAAAACTTCAATAGCAAGAAACGTTTTTTTCTATTCGATACCGCTAACCCATAAAAAGAAACACCAATGCAATGCAATGCAATGCAATGCAAAATAGAAAACCACAAATACAGAAACAAACCCAGCAGCAGAAACGAGCTACCAGTAAAACTCTCCCATCTACTCCACTTCCACCACCTCGGCAGCTTCCGCCATAACCGCTTCGCCCTCATCCAACACTTCCATAACACGACGCAAGCCCTCGCACATCTCATCCGCGTGCGCAACAAGCAACAACTTTTCGGCGTTGGCCTCGAGACCAAGGTACGTGGGGGGTTCACGCTCGGGAAGGCCCTTGATCCAAGCCTCAAAGTCTCTCTTGGTCGTACCGGTAGGCACCACGAGGCCCTGCTGTAGAGCAAAGTTCTCATCAAAGGCAGCGGGGGTAAGCACAGACGAGACCAATTGTGACAAGACGGAGAAGTCGGTGGCACTGTCGATCTTGCCACCGTAGGTTTCGGTGACCATGATACGCAACAAAGACCAAGGGATGGAGTTGGGTGCAATGTTGGAGCGGTTGCCGGCGACAGTGGTCATCCAGGTATCGATAATGAAGACCGAGCACTCAAAATCACTGTCGTTGAACTCCCAGAAGCCACTCCAGCCAAGACGAGGAGCATATCTGAGTCGCTCTTGAACCACAGCATGCAAGAAGGCGAGCAGGAAGTAAACTCGAGCCTTCTCAACAGGCTGTTGAGATCCAGCTTCCTTGAGCGAAGCCATCGAATCGCGCATATTGGCCCTGATACCGGCAGGCTGCTCGTAACTCAACACTCTTGATGCTCTTAGCAGATTGACGGGGATCTTTGGAGAGCTCTCCATCGACAAGAAGAGCCTGAAGTCAGGGTGAGGTTTGAGACTATCAATCCTCTTCTCCAGGTTTTGGAGCCAGTGAGCAGCCAAGTGCACGTTCTTTACCATCACCCATGAGCCAGTTGCGGCAGCATTTGCAAGAGCAGCATCGGCATTAGCCAGTGACTCGTTGGAACCCATAGCGACGTTTGCACAACGAGAAGCTGTGCGCTCCACAAGCTGATCGACTTTGTAACTTGCATCAAAGCCAGGCGACGAGGAAAGTGCGATGGGTGTGTGAGCTGTGACTTCCTTGACAATACGGCTCAGATCATCGCTAACGTCGAGCATGGCTGCACCAAAGAGGGATGTGATGAATACTTCGGCAGCGGGAACAAGACGATCGACACGCAAGATCTTGATGAGCAAGAGATTGAGAAGTCTTCGGTCAAGCTCGTTGTCTGTCCCTCCAAGCACAGGCACGTTCTTCTCAGGAAATTCAGCAGAGAAGAAAGTGCTCCACTCGTCTTCGGATACTTGGCTGAGACCGTCCTTGAACTGTCTGATGGATGAGGCACGTGCCATTGCTTGGTCTCTGAGTTCAGGGTTGGTCGATAAATCAACGCCCTTCAAGTCTTCGTCCAACACCTTGTCAATCAAGGACTTGTCCATCTTCAAAGGCGAAGCTTGCGCAAGGAGCATGGCAAATGTGATGCGATCCTTTTGGAGCAGAGTAAGGGCAGTGCTGCGGTAAGTGCTGATGAATATCTCTTTGATGATGGCATCAACCCTGTTCTCATGGCTTCCAGCAGGTCTGTTCTTGGAATCGCGAAGCACAGTGTGGAAGATGTCCACAAAGTATTGCAATGAGAATTGGTAGAAGTGGTTGATGTGGTGCAACTGGTCGAGCACAGCAAATATTGCAGAACACGATTGTGCAATGACATCGTAAGACATGGTAATACGTTCTACCTCTGTCATGACACCATCAGTCTCGGCAGCCTTGACCGCAATCTCACTGGCTTCCTTCTTGAGTGTCTCGAGTGTTTGGATGACCTTGTCGTCGTCAAGGATATTGCCCTGAGACTCGTTGAGGGCACGAAGGAGCTGCTTCTCGAGATGACGAAGACGCAATCTGAATTCGCCTTGAGTCTTGACAAGGTTGGTTCGTCTCTCATCAACATCAGGACGCTCGGACTTGAGCACGTCGTTGAGGGCTTGGGTACGCAGACTGCTTTGAGTAACCGTGAAGTTGACGAATGTGGTTCTACTGCAGATATCGGGTGCGAATGTTGCCGAAGGATCTCTAGTGGTAAGGTACAGACGGAAGGCAGGTGAGAAGTCGATCTCTTGTCTTCCGAGCTGGATGAGCACACGACCACCGGTCTTCTGGTACTCCTTGTTGAGAACGTGGTTGAGAATAGGGTCCAAATGTTCAGCATCCTGGATGAGAATAGGATTACCGAAACGCAGCGAACTCTCCAATTGTTTCGTGAATGAGCTGTCGAGGAAACTTGTGACGGTCAATCTACGATCCTTGCACTCGTTTTGCAAGAACTCAACAGTACGACCTGAAGGATCGATGATGAGAGGATATCTGTTGAAGCGCTGTAGCATGATGGCATTCTCCGTGCATAGGTCATCAACAGGCAACGAGTTTTGCTGCCATTGCAGTCTGTCATCTGCGGTAGAGAGATACTCAGCCATAGGGTTGTGCGGCTTGTGGTGGATGCTAGAAGCTGCGAGCTGGAATGCCCAGTCTTCGAGCATAGCTTTTCGGTACTGCTGATCATAGAGACCACCATATGCGAGGAAAGCAGCGGCGAGGAAGACGTCGCCAACAATAGTGTCCATCTGTGCGTCGAAAGACTTGCTGGTCTCCTCCCATCTCTCACGTTCGGAAGACAAATTCTTGATTAAGCGCGAACTGCGGTCAACCTTGCTTTGAACACGAGCCATCTCACTCTTGATTGCTTCGACCTGACTGACGAGAGCAGCATACTCGGTCTTGTAGGTGGCAATATTGTTGTCGAGCTTCTTGATCTCAGAGAAGATTGCTTGTGCGTTGGCCTTGGTTTGAAGGGCTTCCTCCTCGAGTTGAGTGACCTCCTCTCTGAGCGGACCAACACGGTCAAGGATGGCAGAGTAATTGACTTGGGCTTCGACCCATTGGACGAGAGGACCGCAAGCCTTACTGGCACGGTTGACACGCTCGAAGCTGAAATCATCCTTGGATAGGAACTCTCTCTGCATCTTGATACGGTGACTGCTGGTCATTTGTCTCTCGTTGTCGTAATTGACAATACTGGCAATGAAGTCATCGCGACGGACGATCGATACGATGGTCTTCCAGTCGGGCGCCTTGTGACCGAGTAGAGTGCAAACAGACTCGAGTGCGAGCTTGACACCTGAAGGTGGGTTCTGCATGGAACGGACTTCTGTCAGGTGTTGTTTCTTGATGTTGCTGACACTCTTCTGGGCTTCGATGACAGCAGGTTCGGCCTGAGCAAGATCATGAAGGACTACTTCTCTTCTCTCTGCGACGATTCTCTCCTGTTCGACCAACGCGTTCTGGACCTCAAGTGATGCAGCACGGCGGGTTTCAGCCTCGCGTTGATCAGCAATCATGCGTTGCAACTTCTCGTTGGCCTCGGCATCCTTTGTTTGCAACTCAACATTCTTCTCGGTCAGACTCTTTGACATGGTAGAGACTTGGACGGTAGTTTCGTGCAATTTGTCCAGACCAATGTTGAGATGACGTTGTTGTTCTTCCAAGTCATCACGTTTCTCATTGTAGAGCTTAACGAACTGAGACAAGAAGTCAAGGAAGTGGCGAGGAGTGAGATAAGTTGTCTTGTTCTGTTGACGGAGAAGTCGGCCGTTGAACTTGTGCATGGAGTGGTGTACATGGACCATGGAGTTAACCACAGCATCACGGTGAGATGCAGGGAGTTGAAGTTGGCGGTAAGCGACAGGGATGCTGTCTGGCGAGGCATACGATGCTCGGTCAAGATCAACCGATTGAGTAAGCTCGTATCCAACTTGGAAGAGCGCTTGGTCAGACCAATCACCGAACCAGTTGAGCACACATCTGTTGAACAAAGCAGGACTGGTAGCTGCTTTTGATGACAAGCCCTCAGTAGGGGGGTTCATAGTAAAGACAACGTGCAAGTTCTGCACAATCTGTTGCGTGAACCACTTGTATAGCTCTTCTTGAGAGTCCAGAAGCTGGCCCTTGCTCTGGGCGGCTTCCTTACAGGCGGTCATGAGAGAAGCGAACTCATCGCCCTCGAAGAGACCAGGAACCTCACCGTTGGCGAGAAGAGTGTTCATACGTTCCAAGAAACCAGAGTCGAGAACGTTTGACTCATCCATGATGAAGCAAATCTTCTCACCCTTGACACCACATCTCCTGAGAACGTTTCTGAGATCGTCATCAAAGTCCTCGGCCGTGTACTTGCCGTGAACCTTGATCTGGAAAACCTTGAGACCACTCGACCAAGCGACAAAGCGAGATAGTGTAGTCTTGCCACTTCCACTGACACCAATGAGGATGAGATGTCCTTGGGGTTGTCTGAAGACTCTGTCAATGCGAAGGATGTGGTCAAGAACGTCGTTGAAGAGAATGAGAGGTACATCAAGTTCTTCTTCGCAGAACTGGCGAAGACGGATGCGCAGGTAGTCACGAAGTTGCTCGCGATCGACAGGTTCGTAGTGCTTGGACATCCAAGTAGAGTAGAGTATGGGACGTTGCAAAGCAGTGACTTCATCAACGTTGGGGAAGTGCTCAAGCGCAATTCTGTCGACTGCTTCTTCAGTCCATTGCCTTTCGTCTTCGGCAATCAGTCTGTCTGAGAAGAGACGCAAGGCTTCGTGAGCCCAGATCCTGACTAAACCTTCCAGGCTGAGAGCTTCGAGAGGCTTGATAGCCTCGTACACAGCACGTACCCAGCGGGTCAACTCACGAGGCGAGTAAACGTAGTGGGGCTGAATGTCTGCAGTGAAACGCTTTTGCGATTCAGAGTAGAGTTGGATCATAGCTCTTGTCAGAGCATCCGAGTATCCACGTAGCGAAGGAATGATCTTGAGTACAGCACTGTTGAACGTACCATAGATCTGAGTAAGAGATAGTTCACCGGGGTAGTCGACCATGATGAGCGGAGCATGTCTCAAGAACCTCAGACCAAGTGGGGTACGACCAGCATCAGTGGGAGGGTTACAAGCACCGACAAACTGAATACGTTCGAGGCTGACCCATGTCTTGGTAGCTGTACGCCAGAATCCACCATGTTCAACCATCTGGCGAAGGAACGAAATGACTCTCTGAGTGCCATACTTGTCAGGAGCGGGCAAGTTGATTTCGTCACAGAACAAGACGAGCCAGCGACCAATTTGTGTAGGTGCAAGAGTAGTGCCGTTGAGGGTTTTTCTGTACTCGCAGTACTGTTCAAGTGTCTTGACGAGAAGCTCGGGGCTTGTAGCGCTGGAAAAGTTGAGGCCGACTACCTCAAGAGTGGGTAGCTTCCTCAAAGCGCTGAAGAGGGTCATTGTCTTACCGGATCCAGGAGGACCGCAAAGCAAGAGAGGCTTGTGCTCGGCAAGCCATGAGTAGAGCACGTCTTCGTGACGGACAGTATCAACAGTGGGAATAACAACGTCGGTTTGCGTGATAGAGTGAGTGTTGACTTCAATCGAAGGAACTTGGTTCTGCCATGGTACCCATTGTGATTCGGGAAGAACCACGTCGTAGTCGATCATCGAGCCCTGGTCTACCAAGGGTGGCAGGTCGATAGAAGCAAGGCTGGCAACGTAATCGCCGAAAGTCTTGCGATCGGTCAGAGGACAATCTCCCACGAAAGACCAGATGAGAGCGAGCACGAGTTTCTTGGACATGAAAGACTCGATTTGCTCAAGCTCAAGAGAGAAATCGGGATGTTGTACGTTATACTCGATTATCGATCGGCAGGCCTTACGCAGGAGAGAGAACAAGGTGGTTAGAGCTCTGATCTCTGTGAACTCCATAATATGGTTGTAGCCCTTGGCTTCGCTGAGAGCTTGAGTGCAGAAGTTGTTTGAAGCAAGACGTTCTTGAAGTAGATCAGCGACTTGGTTTTGCACAGCTTCCACAGCAGCAGCAGTCTGGGTGGTAAGGATGGAGTCCTCGTCAAGATCATCAAAGCTGGCGCTGCGTAACTCGGCAAGGTGGTTAGAAATCATAAGCTCAGTAGTCACAGTGTCGTCGCTGAACCAGACCATACCGCAACGACTGACGGTGGCAAGGGTGGCATACTTGAGTGTCTCGACTTCGAACATGATGCGGACGTTTGCAGGAAGATTGAGACGTTCACCGTTGGGTAAGGTGAGCAGCTTGTTGTCATCGAGAACACTGTTCAAGTTCTCAACCCATTCGGGATCGACATCGCCGTCGAATATGATCCAGTGACGCTTGCTATCTTCACCTCTCAGGTTGTCGACAATCTTTCTGAGGATGCTGGTGAACAGACCGTCGGTCCACTCGCGAGTAGTAGCATCGAGGCTGCCATAAAGGCTCTCCTTTGACATGACCTTAGGGTCAATGATGTGGCAAACTCCCTCAATACCGTCAACACGTTGCAGAGCAGCGAGTAAAGTCTTCCAGGCAGTAGATTTACCAGTGCCTGAGCTACCAACAGTCATGACACCGTGATGAATGTTCTGGATCTGGTAGAGTTGAAGAACCTTGGTCATCCATGAATCGGTTGCAATGAGCTTGTTCTCGGCAGCGATATCTTTGATTGCCTTCTTAAGGTCGGCCAGTTCAGCTGGCACATACTGCACGCCAGGGAAGACTTCATCCTCGACTTGGCGTATGATGTCGACGTCGGGTCGCACAAGCTTGGGTGCAATGGTTTCGCGAAGACTCTGTACAATGATCTGAGGCTCAACAATCTCCTCAGGGAGTGTCTCTCCTGGATGGTCCACAAGACGGGATCGCTTGAGGCCACCGGAGCTAACAAGGACACTCTTCAAGGCACGGAGACCGAAGTCGTAGTGGGGCTGATTCGAGAGACTAGCACCGCAGCGGTCGAAGAAGGGGACGACTTGTCTTGAGAGAGGTTTGGCTTGTGAGAAGCCTTGAGAGTAGAGCATGACTTCGGCAATCAACTCCTTGTCGGGCTTGGACATAGCAACGCTGCGGAACAACTTCTTCAAGTTGTCAGGCAAGTTCGAACGACCTGCGTAGCCAGGGTTCATGGTGATGAACAGACCAGTGTTCTGATGCACGATAAGTTGGCGTCCGATGAGCTCAATTTGCGCCTTCTGTTCGCTAGTGCTCTTGCGTAAACCAAGTTGAATATTCTGGATCTGCTGCGAGACTGCGGACAGGATACGTTCTTCCAGTCTGTTGAACTCATCGAAACATCCCCAAGCACCGACTTGTGAGATACCGAGGAAAATTCTGCCCATGGCTTGGTAGTCGAAAGTGTCGTCACAGTTGAAGACCAGGGTGAAGCGACCGAGCTGAACACCAAGAGCCTTGACTGACTCGGTCTTACCAGTACCTGCGGGTCCGTATGGCGAACCACCAAGTCTCTGACAGAGAGCTTGGGTAAGAGTAAGGAAACAGCGGTCCGTCAGAGGAGTACGCACGAGGCGGTCAGGTACGCCGAGATATTCAAAGCCGTACGCAAGAACGGCGTTTGCCATCTTGATCTGAACGCGATCCAGCAGTTCGGCTTCAGGCTGATATTCGTAGCGCATCGAGAGAAGCCAAAGGTGGTGAGTAGGAGAGTCGGCACCAGCATTGACGAGCTTCTCTACAGTATCTCTTTGATGTACAAATTCTGTGATGAGGTGTTCGCACTTCTTTCTGTACAGAGCGTCCAGATCACCCAGAACTGAAGCGGCAAGGAGACGCAAGACCTCAACTAGACGGTCGAACAGTTGGGGCAATGAAGCACCGCCTTCGCTAAGCGCTGTGCCAACCCACTTCGTCCAGCATGCTTGGGTGGCGAGTACGACAATTTGACCAGGGTACTCATTGATGAAAGCTTCCAGAGCAGAGCCGTCGATGTTGTCTTGACCAGCAAGCTCATCAAAGGCAGTGAACGCATCGGTGAAAGACTCCGCAAGAGTCTCCTTCATGTTTGTCTCTAGTGCGCCTAGCCATTCATTGACTCTGGGTGTCTTGGAGAGGGAAACGATCTTCTTGAGCATGACCTGCTCTCCTTCCCGTGACGTGATGCCGGTGATGTTGGCCTCTTCATCAGTAACAACGCCAGAGATACCAGCAAACATCTTCTTCAGGTGCTTAGCAATACGCAAAGTATCGTTGCTGTTGCCAATGATCTCGAGTAAGTCTTCGTCGCCAACGAAGTAGAAACGAGGGAACGACACTCTCTCACGCTCGAGGTACTCGCCAAGAGCTTTTTGGATTCTGTTCAGCTGATCGGCAAGACGCTCCAGAGACTTTTGTACACCAGGAATGTTGAGTACATCGAGCACCAAAGGCGACTTGTAGACCTTCTTCAGCACAGCCAGGAACTCGGTGTTGATGTTGTTGAAGCGGTTGGATTCCATTGGAAGAAGAGTCTTGATGTCAATGTTGCCAGTGAAGACACCCTCAAGGTAGACCCACTGGCGCTGCACGTCGATCCATACATCGAACAGAAGATGGACACGGTTGAGACGCTCCTCCCATGTAGATGCATCCTCTTCAAAGACCTTGTAGTAGGGTGAGTGGCGCATCGCTTGCAGAGAGTTGAGGTGTTCACTGCACTTGGCAAAGAGGTCGTCCCAGCCGCGAATGAGTCTGCAGCGGTTTTGGTAATTTACCAACTCAAGTGTGTAATTTTGCCACGTGTCTTTGACTTGACGCAAGAACTCTTCAAGAGCCATTTCACCCTGAGCTTGGGTAATGACATCTCTGATAATAACCTCACTAGGCCCAAGTTGCAAGTCCCAGATGTCGCCCAGTGTCATTGAGATGGACGAATAGCGTTGAGATGGCTTGAGGGCCTTGAAGATTTTGATCCAGTGTCTTTCCTTGACGGCATCTGATCTCAGATCTGAAAGGATCGGGTTGACCTTGAGAAGACCACGAAGCACACCAAGGACGTGCTCGAATGCTGCGTACTGGCGCATCCTGCTGGGCATTTCCTTGGTCATCTGTATGAGCTTCTCCAGAGATTGACGAAGCTTTCTGGGTTGGATGCTAGACCACAGCTGTTCACGAAGCTCGTTGAGTCCATCCCAGACCATCTTCAGGTTTGCCCATACAGACTTGAAATCTTGTACTTCCTCTAGAAGCGAAGCAAGACCGTAATCGGCACTAGGCGGTAGATTGAGCGCTTCCTTGGCTCTGGCGACCATTTCTGACTGCTCGTTCAATTGTGCAAATCCAGTCTCGAATTCGGCCAGAGTTGATACTGCTTCTTCGGGTGGGATGGTGCCGGACACAGGCTTGCTGTCGTTCCAGGAAGCAGTCATCTCGGTGATGCGTCCAGCCACAACTCTGTCTTCTGCGACAATCTTGGCCTTGAGGGCATCCGTTTGGTCCTCAATGACCTTGCTCTTGCGATCGAGGACCTGGTTGAGCGCGGTCCATTCACCGTCGATTTGTTCGACGTAAAGCCAGTCGGTAGGAAATTGATATCTCTGCCTGATGAGAGTTTTTTGTCCGTCACGGAAAGTGTTGATTTCCGGCTCCCACGCCTTGACCTTGCGCTTGCATTGTTGTACAGTAGTGATGAACGTCACAGCTTGGGCAGTAGAACTGGCCTCCAAAGATTGTCCTTCCAGTTCCTGCCGGGCCTTCTGAAGTGCAGCAAATACCTCAGACATGCGATTGCCGAGTCTTTGAGCGAACTGTGTACGCAGCTCGTGTTGCCACTGATCATACTTGGCATTGACTTTGAGTTGCACTTGCTCGTATTCGATTGTGAGATGGTCGAATGAGCGGGTGGTCTCAGTAGTGTCGAAGGTCTCGCGCTTCTTGCGAATCTCAAGCAAAAGCTGCAACCACATTGCGAGATCTTCTCCTAGATACTCGTACACCTGCTCGGATTGTAGATCCCACAAAGACTGGAACTGAAGCCATTGGTCTACGTAGCCACCAATGACGGAGATCTTGTCTTCCACTGCGTTATAGGCGTTTGACAGAGGATCGACACAGAGCAACGGCAGGTCTGAGAAAGTGGCAGCGACAGTGTCTTGATTGAAACCGAGAGCAAGTTCGAATCTTTCAGCTTGAATCTTTGGCAGACTGCAGACGATACTGAGCCAGTTGTGAAGGTGCTGGAGCCAGGAAGCTCTCGCACTCTCAAGTGGAGGATCAAGGTAGATAGACTGGTTGCGCATAGCCATCTCGTGCATGCAAGGCTCAAAGTGAGGTACATCCCGATCTTTCTCGGCGTCCTCGGTATCGTCATCATCGTCTTTCAGTGCAGCGAAAATGGCAATCCATTGCCTCAAAGCGTGTTGTAAGCGAGACAACAAGACAAGTTGGATCTTCTGATTCGTCTCAGCAACCCACAGGGAGAGATTGGAGAAGCTCTTCAAGTTCAGCTGGTCGACAGATTTTTGAATGACGTCGATTTGTTGTCTGAGTGCTTCCTGAGTGTAGGGGCATGTTTCAAGCTCAGTGAGCGCAGTTTGAACAGCAATGTTGATCGATGATAACAGCGACGTCTTTTCTTGTAAATCACGAATTGCCTTGGCAAAATCTCTGATGAACTTGACGTGCTTGCTTTCCGTCTGGTCCGACGAGCCGGTAGGCATTTGACGAACGTTGACTTCGTAAGCACCTGACAGACTGTCCCACTTCAGAGGCGTACCCTTTGCGATGAGACCCTGCACTTCACTTCGGACGCCGTTGACAAGCATTGAAACCTCGGGCATGCTGTCAATCACGTTAATGGTCTGAGCATAAGTGTTGACACTCTCCATCAAGCTGACGGCATAAGGATAGACACGTCTTGCTTCCTTTGAAGTGTTGTTGATGGCGTGAGGAATTGTGAATTTCTGCCATTGCAGATTGCGGACTTCCTTGAAGAGGGTGATGACTTGGGCGTCGAAGCTTACACTCAATTCAAGAATGTTGCCACTGGCACGGTTGCGGCTGATGGCGAACAACCGACCAGAGACGGAGAGCTGTCGGCGGTTGACATCTCGCAACCATTCATCGAACACAGGTTTGACATCCAGCTTCTTCCTGAACATGTTGCTCTCAGTCTGAAGCTTCTGACCTTCGACGTGAAGAGCCCAATCCTTGCCGAGAACGTCCTCAACTTTACTCATATACGCGTTCAGCTGTCTCTCTATTTGGCGTGTACGAATGATGGCACCAGAGACAGGTGGCAGGTCACGAAGCTGAGCCATGGCATGTGTCTCAGTATGACCGTATGGGTGCATGAAACGCTCCTGTAATGCTGCAATGTCGTTCTTGACATTTCCAATCAGCTGTGTTTGATACTCAGAAATGGCAGATCGAATCTTCGGTCGGACAAAGAGAGCATTGAACTTTGAGAAGACACGGAACATCTCGTTTGAGTTCTTGGCAAGTGCTAGACGGTCTCTCAAGCGAGCAATGATCGAATTCTCAACGCGTGCTGTGCGTTCATTGTATGTGGCTTCGGCACGCACCCAGATACGAGTGCCCTCCTCAGAAACGTCAAGAACATCCACATCCTTCAGGACAGAATACGCTTGGGAGATCTCATCGATTGCGTCGACGTCACCCATCTCTTCGATGATGACAGGCCCAGAAACACCGTCATTGTGGATGTTATCTTGATCTTCCCCCAGAACATTGGCGATGGTGTCGCGAAGCTGCTCATGGTTGACGCGGAAAGTGTTGATGTATCTTAGGCGATCCTTGGTCTGCTTGTGACGTGGGTCAATCTTGATGGGTATGAACTTCTCGCCTCTGCGTCTGATGACTTCTCTTGCGGCGTTGGCGAATTCCTTGAAATTTTCCTCCCAAATGTCCCAAATCTTATCTGTCGCCGCCATCAAGTTTTGGAACTCCTGGAAGTCGAGATGCATAAGACTGCGGCCGTGGAGCAGTTCATGGAGTCTAGTATCCAGGTCGCCGGAGATGGCCTCGACCAAGGGCAAGGCACGGCGAATAGGATATGCGCACACTCTCAATTTCTTGTTGATATGCTGGAAGACCTGGTCGAGCGCCTCTTGGATTTTGACCAAAGTAGCAGCGGCAAGCAGCTCTTCCAAAGGAAGCTCTCGCATTAGCTGGTTATACTTGATGACTTTATCGGCAGCCTCCTTGAAACCAGTATCCGCATGGAAACTGACAGCAGTCGCGTGACGTTTGGCCTGACTGAGCACGTCGAGAGACAGACGTACGGGATCGCTGTTTTGCTGACGCTCGATGCTGTCCAGAGCGGATTCCATGGACAACCAGAAATTCTTCTCCTGCATAGCTGTGCCAGTGCTTGGGTCGCGTGAGCGCTGAGTGCTCTCTTGGATAGCCTTGATCCAGCCATTCACGGCAGCCTGCAGGTTGTTCAGGAAGTGGGCGTCGGTGAGCAAAGATTGTGGCAGGTGTGCTGAGGTGGATTTTTCGCCACGAGCGGAGGCTTCATCGACAGCAGCTTGGATTACGGGATGTATAGGTAGATGCAAATCGGGCACATCGATGTTCTGCTGTAGGTTCCGTAGACTGAGTTCAAGCTCAGCGATCCTCCTCTTTGCTCCAGGGATACCAGTACGAGACTCGGCATCTGTGTGTTTGGTGTATGCATGGTTCGATTCTTGGCTCTTTGTGCAGGCGTCAAAGTAGGGGGCCAAGGCAAAATGTACGAGAGAGTGGAGAGCTTCGAATGGCGATGCGGAAGAACCGGCGTTGGGATTCGTCGACAGAGAGGCGCCTGCACCGGGCAGGTTGATTACTGACAGCTGGCTGCTGATGGGGACGGTTGGTAGAATGGGGACAGGTCGTTTGAGGATGGCAACGCATGATGCCGTGGATGGCGTGTAGGTGAGTTTCGAATCGAGAAGGTAGGTGGATTGCGTCGACACGACTAGATGCAGTCAGTGAGCGTCGGACAGTCTTTCGGGGTGCAAGGCAGCTACTCACGAGCGTCACCGTCGCCCTGAATGCCATCTGCAGTATCCAGGGCCTCTTGCTGAACGTATATGGCAACCTGGGCTTCAGAGGCGAACCTTTGGCATCGCGCAAGTGTTTCTGGCAAGTTTTCCTGACTCAGGAAACTGTTGTTGGCTTGCAACTCCTCTCTCGATGCACCCAGGGTGACATGAAGGACGGATTCCAGGTATGAGATGATTAATTGTGGATCTATTGTCGATGTGGCCGGCGGAGCTGGTGACACCGGTCTTCCAACGGCCGCTCCATTCGTGGCCGGGACCAGAGGGTCCTCCATCTTAGTTGTGTGTTGGCGACAGGAAATGCGACATGAGAGACCAGCCGTTTACGGGAAAGTGCTGCGCGCGGAAAGTGCGAGGAGCTGGGAGTGGGTTGTCGCCGTAGGTTTGGGAGTTGAGGAAAGAGCGCAAGCTGGCTGTCGGCTTGTCGCTTCCTGTTTGCGAATGCTATAGAGGGGCGGAGAGGTGGATGCTTTGACTGTCTATGCAATTGTACAGTAGCTCGCTGCTGTTTGACGCGCCCTGAATCTCCGCCACCAACTTGAGCCACGCACCGCCACACTTGACTCCGCGCGTGTTTCATGTTTCCGAAGCATCCAAGATCCAACGCTCTTGCACCGCATCTCTTCCTGGAACAAAACATACTCGTACACATCACCGAGAGCTCAAATCATACCACAGCCCACACGTACTTGTCATTTCAAACAGCATGCATGTACCGGGTCCATATCTCTGTTTGTACGGCTATCATTATTTGCACTTTTTGCTCCTGGACACGATCAAAGCACACTGTGCTTGCCAACTCCAGTGATTTCGAAGAGTAGAGGATTGCCTTCCACCGCAAGCCAAGCAATGCCTGTCATCATGTTAGCCAAGCCCGCTTTCTCTTCAAAGGACTTCATACCTGCGTAGATGACCAGCTTGGTCACAACCTCGACATCGTACCGCACTCGTGGTTTTGCTAGTGCAAGGAACATCTTGTGGTCCTGCTCTGCGTCCTCTCTTTCTTCCTTTTCTTCCCGTCCTGCATCACTCCCGTTGCCGCTGTCGCTTGCTGGGGGCGTCAAAGGTAAGGCGTTGAATGGGTCAGGCATGAGGCGATCGCCTTTTTGACCGGGCGTCGCAAGTGGTGTAGCTACTCCGAACGAGGCAAAACCGTCCTCATGGCGTCTTTGTTTCGTAGCGTTAGGCTCCTCCTCCAAGTTTGAGTTGTAGAATGACCCGCTCGGTGGCTTGATCAGCTGGGGACGAGACTCGTTGCCATCTGCAGACGAACGACTTTCTCTACGCTTTCGCTCTCTGTTGGCAATGAATTCACGAGCATCTGCCTCCGATTGTGGTCCAATCGAAACACCACGTTTGCGAGGATGGCGGAGGTTGGACAACATGCTTGGTATGTCCGAAGCCGATGGGATCACGTTGTCGTCTTGTCGAAGAGGTGGGACTCTCTTGTATTCGCTGCTATGTGTCAGATATGGCTAGTTTGACATGTGAGCTATCTCTTACCTTGCTTGCGTAAAGAATCGTCGAGGCAGAGTTGCACCACCAGTTTCGAGGAATCGGAAGAGTGGAGGAAGATATCTCAGAAGAAGTGGCTTCATTGTAGCTCTCCAGAGGAAGACGATAACAACGCCGCCAACAACACGCGCCAGAGTTTTGAACCATCCAAGCTTCTCGAGGCTGAAGAACACAGTGGCCGGGGCCTCACCAACAACCGCGATACTGGTACCTGCAAAATGCCAATGTCCCAGCTGGCATCCTAGCACTACAGCAGCGAATGCAACACTGTCGTCGTAGCAAGGACAGTTGTCTGCTGGCTCTGGGTGGAAACGCACCGCAAGAAGGACAACCAAGAAGACTATCGCCGGATGGGTCCACGATCCTTCAGCTATCCAGTCGTCAAAGGGCGTGCCATACGCTAGCTGGAGCACAGCAATCAACGCACCAAGAGCGCTACCTACGATTACGTCGGAGAAGCCATGCATGCCACAGTACATGCGACCGAGTACGATGGAAATTGCATACAAGTATCCAAGACATAGACCAAGGATCCTTTGCGGTGAAGCAAGCTCATCAGTCGAGGTATGCAACTGGTACAGAAAGTAGAAGGCTACGGATACGGCATTTGTTGAGTGCGTCGACGGGAAGCCATATTCCAGGGCAGCAGAACCAGACATGGTGATTCTTTGCAGAGGAGGAGACAGAGGTCTTGGCAAGCAGACCAGGTCCTTGATCCAACCACTCAAGAAGACACCCAGGGCAAGCATGTGCACCAAGCTGGGGGGAAGGTTAGTATGGACGTTGCGCGTGATGGGGTTTACGATTATCATACGCTCTACCAACGCCCGTGTAGCCACACCAAAAGCATACGGGAAGAGCAGCCATGAAGAAGGTGTGGGTACCGAGGTTCGCCGTCATTGCAAAGTACGAATCAAGGAAGGGAGTTCGGCAGGTCTGTTGGACCTTGGCCAGGTAGGGAGTTTCGCATCGGACGATGGGTAGGAGTGTTTGCCTTAGGCGGTAGCGCCATGTTGGAAGTCTACGGGAGTCTTTGGGTGGTTAGCAAGGAGGAGGGGAAGTTGTAGAAGATGGTTGGTCTGATGACGCACAATGGTCAAGACCTCGTAAGCCGGCGTCTGGCAAGTTTTGGGACAAGGCACGAGCTTGTTCAACAGGATGGTTAGGCGGGGTAGACGCGGCGACATTGGACATGGTGTTGTTGTCGAGGCGGTGACGGACGACCAGTGGCGGAGGATTTTGTCGGAGAGGCTCTAGTTGGCGCAGCTAGCGAGCAAAGCGCGCGGCAAGAACAAGATGGGCTCGTTTGGCGCAGAAAAATGACGAGAGGTGAGAAGACGGGGACGCTTCCTCTACGCGTACCAAACGAGCGAGTTTGAGTGTGGGGGACTGGGCTCCATGTGCTGGAGCCGAAGAGTCGGCGGCTATCTCGCAATCGACAATGTCGAGGCTTGACGGACAGGGCAGTTGCAAGAAGCGATACGGAACAGACGAGATATAGCAGGACAATCTACGATAGCGATCGATTAGTTAGTGCTAGGTTCGGCGGCGCAGGCGGTGGTGCGCACAGCGCGGGCGTGTGCGGTCACTGCGGTGGGGCTTGGCGGAGTTGGGACAGACGGTGCCGGGGCAACGGCGGATCCGTGTGTAAACAGGGCCTCTGTGCCAAAGTCGACGGTGATTATCAGCGCCCTGGCCGGCCTGCATCTCTCGACCTCGCAAAACGCTCTCGTCTCTCGTTCCACTTGCCCTCCTCTCCCCAATCCATCCACAATCCACAATCCATACCCGTCCACCCACATTTATACACAACCGCCCGCACATTCCTCGCATAACTAGACGACCAGAAGCCAACTCCACCAACCCAAAATCACCACCCACGCCATGTCGGCTACACACCGACACAACTCGAGGCTGCAAAACGCCTCGGTCACATCTCTCCGCCGTGGCCCGCAACGAAGGGACAGCGGCCGTCGTAGCGATGGCTCCGTCACATCTTCAGGCCGCGAGTCGATTGGCACCGGCCTGACCGAGCCGCCCGCTTACTCCAAGAAGTTTGTCGTCGTCGGCGACGGCGGCTGCGGCAAGACGTGTCTGTTGATCAGCTACAGCCAGGGCGTCTTCCCCGAGGTGTGTCTTCCTGCCATCCGCGTCCCAGCATTTCAACTGACACAGCCCCCAGAAATACGTGCCTACCGTCTTCGAAAACTACATCACTCACTGCGAACACAAGCCCTCGGGCAAGATTGTCGAACTGGCCCTCTGGGATACCGCTGGACAAGAAGAGTACGACAGACTGCGCCCCCTCTCATACCCCGAGACCGACTTGCTCTTTGTTTGCTTCGCCATCGACTGTCCCAACTCGCTCGAAAACGTCATGGATAAGGTACGCAACCTCCGTCTCTGACACTCGTATCCACCCACTAACACGCACCCAGTGGTACCCCGAAGTCCTCCATTTCTGCCCGACCACCCCCATCATCCTCCTTGGCCTCAAGTCCGACTTGCGCAACAAGCGCACCTGCATCGACCTCCTCAAAACTCAAGGACTCACCCCCGTCACAACGCACCAAGGCCAGGCTGTCGCCAAGAAGATGGGCGCTCTTTACATGGAGTGCAGTAGTAAAGAGATGACGGGTGTTCACGAGATCTTCGAGGCCGCCATCAACACGGTCGTCGCCGAGGCTGAAGGCCTGAACCCAACTCCTCCTGCCAGCCGTGGTAGTCTCACCGCTGGAAACTCGTCCTCGCAACACCAACAACAAAAACGTCCTCAGACCGCCAGCAGACCCTCAGATAATCCCACCCCCATGATTGCTCCCAGCAAGAAGAAGAAGAGAAAGGCTTGTCTGATTTTGTAATCGCCATGTCCTTTGTCTCTGAGATACCCACCTTTTTCCACCAGTCTCTCTTGTGCTGGCATCAACAAGCTCTGCAGCACCGTCCACTTCGGCCTTCTCTTCTGCCTCTCACCAGGTCCTTTTACGCAACCAAATTTCCGTGTCTTTTCTGTTCTCTTTGCGTTGGGCTACGAGAACTCTTGTGCATAAATACTCGGCGTTTTAATGGCGGATTCCCCCTTTTTTTTCCTCTTTTCTTTCCATCAATCGATTACCCATTTTCCTTGTCTCGTCACCACGCTTTCCCCCACTTTTTGCACTGCCGAAATGTTTAGTTGAATCCCCTTGAACATGTCGGGTTTCTTGACTGGATTGAAGAAGGAGAGAGAAAGGCTCTGGAAGCTTTCCTACTTTTTGCGATGAACAACGATTACGGCTGCGACGAAACCCAAGAATCAAGAACCCACTACCACCACCACCACCAACCACCATTGCGCTTCTGTACTTTTTTTTTTTTTTTTTGTTTCCTTGTCCTCTTTTTTTTGCCTCGAGTATTAAATTTTAACTCTGCATCTTTTATCGTTCTCTGCCAATTACCCCATGCACAGTGACAAAGGCTAGCTGCATTTTGTTCCGTCGTGAAAAACTCAGACGCGTTGAGCGGACCACGCAGGGTATGGTTGTCGAAGACGGGTATACCCTTCTTCCATCACAAAACCAAAAGACCTCTCTCGAGAATTGCTCCTAATGCCATGCAACAGCAAACATGAACTCGAGACGCCATCAGACAACACCTCCCAACCATTCCAAAGGGACGGCACTATCTGCACACGACCATATGCCACTCAATACAGAGTTATGCAATCTCATGCCACAGTTATGCAACCCAAACAGGGTGATACCCACAGCCATTGCTAACAGTCAACAACCACCACTGTAAGCCACAACTGCACATTCCACTCTTCTTACCCTATAGGTTAGTTAGATCTATCGTCAAGACTCGATGTATACGAGTGGTGGAAACTAATAGTGTTTATTGCTTTGGAAATACTATGATACATATTCTAGACTTTCGATAGTCATTTTATACACAGTAATACATTTAGTATAAAAGCGATCGGTAATGTTCTAGCACAACACCCGCAATCACAAAAACAAGACAGATCATTTCTGAGATAATCACCAAGAGTACAAGAAAGCGAAAAGACACGGAACATCAAGAAAAGAACAAAAGGCCAGAGAGAAAGGGAAAGTGATGATGGTCGAGGTTCGAAGTTGCCCTGCTTTGCTTGGCTTCGGCTCTCCTCCAGGCAACGCACCTCTCAATTCCCCAGGCAGGTCGCCACGAGAATACTTGATGGAGCTTCGGGTGTGGCGTGTCTTTGGGTAAAAGGTGCAGAGTAACAATGCCATTCGGATCGCGATTCGAGCGATAATAAAACCCATCACGCTTCTTGTGCTCTAAAGTGCTTGGGTCTAGCATTGACTTATCGTCAAGACATTAACAACAACCATTGCTGCCTACAAAAAACGATGAACAGAGTATTTTGAAGAATAACATATTATTTTTGGTATCGGTCAAGGGAAAAACAAAGAAACAAGAAACAGTAGATAGAGCAATGGAAAACTCCCTAAACAGGACAAGACAAGACGGAAAAACATGAGCGCAATCAAGACCAAAGAAACAATTGCCAATGCGAGTGACCTGCGCGGCGGTGCCGTTCTGAAACAAGAAAAGATGTTGTAGCAAGACGCGTCCGTGATTCCATGATACCCAGATGAGAGAAATGCGTTGTTGGATCCAGATTGTGCTGTGGTACGCCCGTATGCCGAGCAGACAAGAAAAGCCGGAGAAGAAGAAGAAGAAGAAGAAGAAGAAGAAGAAGAAGAAGGTAGAAACAACAAGAATAAAAGAAGTTCGGTGTTTATCGGGGTATGAGTGGTCGAATCGAAGGGTAGGAAATTGGGACAAGAAGAAAATAGGCGCGGTTCCGGCTCCTCTTAGCGAAGGCCAATAACGCTCTGAAAAGAGTTGTTAGCACAGTCCAATAAATGTGTTCAGGCTCATGATATAAGACTCACCATCTCGAGGGTCCAGACTCTGCGGATCCAAACCTTGAGAGTGCCGTCAATGCCTTCGACATTCTCAAGATCAACGCCCTCCCACCAGCATCGGCGAGCGGGTTTACGCCAGAACAACAGCAGCTTTTGTGCCATGCCAACGGCATTGGAGTTGGCGTCGCCACGAACATCAGTACGGAGACGGGCCAGAGCGATACTGCAAATGACGGCCTTGTTGGGCTCTCCAGCACGGTGGCCCCAGGTATCGTCATGGTTGAAGCCGCTGGATATCAAGTGTTAGCAGGACGAAGTGGAGATGGATGTCAACAATCAAACTTACCCAGCGGTCAGCATCTCAATAAGGTGTTGCTCGGTGGTGCCAGGCTCCTCGCTCTTGCGGAGGCCACTGAAGATGCCAGCCTGCTTCAACAGGGCGCGGCCAGCAGCGCGCTTGACCTGGACCATCTCGGGGTGACCAATGTCGCGCCTCGGAGGGATGACGTAAAAGTCGAGGTCTTCACGCAAGACGATGATGCCAGCTCTGTCCTGCAGCATGTCTCTAGCATTGCCTTGCATGGGCTCGATGGGAACGGGGGCTTGGTCGCCCGAGAAGGGAGAGGGGGAGTCTTCGGTGGGGGAGGTGGGAATTGTTTGGGCGACGGATCGGAAGAATTCGAGCATGTATTGCAGAGAAGTGGGGTCATACTGGGAATGATAGAGCGAGTCAGATAAATATACATCATGGTTTTGGAGGACGTTCTGGAGGGCAGCGATGTCTTGCGGACGGAAGGAGGAGATGAGGCGCGGGGCGGCACTAACATCGACGGGATAGACGTCAGGCTCGTGGTACGAGTTCATGTGGCTCTCGGGGAGGAGCCCGTTGGGGAAGAGCGACAGCAGCACGAACTCGGGGAGAGTGAGGAGCTCATCGCGCGAGAGAGTGAAGCGGGTGCCTCTGCTGCGTGTTAGCTGTTGCAGGTGAACGAGTGGTTGAGCGACGAGCATACCTCAGGTCGATGTTGATGTGCTCATCGGGAGAAGTGTGGAAGGCGTTTGTGTTGATGGGAGCGGGACCACCCTGGGAGACTTGGGTGATGATGCTCGCAGCACCTCCGGCTTGGGCCATGAGGTAGGTGAAGCCGTCGAGCGGGCTGGCGCCTTCGGTGTAGGGCGGAGGCGGTTCGCTGTCGTCGGGAGCCTTGTCCGAGCGAGGCTTGGTGTCCTGGGGGAGAGCGGCCTTTGTGTCTTGGACAACCGACGAGAAGGGCGACGAGGCTGATGACGACGGGCCTTGATCAAAGTCGGGCGGCGGCGCGGCTTGGACGTCGAGATGAGGCTCGGGCGGGAAATAGAGTGACGGAAAGTTGTGCGACGCAAAGGGCGGAGGGTCCTGTGCTTCTGCTTCTGCTTCTGGCTCGACTTTGGGAGAGGGTGATTGGATGTGATGGCGGGGTGCGGGCGGCGGCGGTGGTGGTGGTGGTGGTGGTGATGCAAGCTTGTGCTTGTTGTCGCTGGCGCTGGCGTGGGCGTTGGCCGAGGTGGACGTGGGCGTGGGCGTGGGTAATGAGCGTGTGGTCGATGCAGAAGAGCGGTCGCTTTCGATTGTAGAAGCCAATGCGCTGTCGTGTCTCTTTCGCTCTCACAGCATCCGTCGCGACGAGGTCGTTGCTGTGTGTTGCTGCTTGTGTTTGTGTCTCGTCCACATCCACTCTGGTCGTCGTTCCTGCCCCCTCCGCCGTTACGCGCGCTAACTCGTGCCCGAATTGCGCCTTCCCAATCCTGTCCACTCTTGGCGTCTTTCTCTAATGAATGCCGTCAGTCTCCTCACCTCAATCTCAATCTCGATGAACGTCTTTTTTCTCATCCCAACCTACCAAAAGGCATAGCTATCATGTCTATCATCAAGTGTCACAGTGGTCCTCAAAACTCTGCACACACAAACAGCTCACGTGCGTCGCAAGGTAATAACATGTTTTGTGCTGATCTTTATGCTATAGCTTTGCACAAATCTACATGACTCTCATGAGATAGCCGGCAAGTTTATCGTCCATGTCGTTACAAACGCCTCCACAGGCAGATAGAACAAGCATCGGAACATCTCCACCATGATGAACACCCTGGTGAACCCATACAACATGAATCCAACCAAAATAACGATCGAGAACACCATGTGCTTCGTAAAGGCGAAGCGTAGGTACAGCTCGTGCCATGCCAGTAAGAAAAGTGGTAGGATCGTAGAGCCCAAGGCGCAACCTCTCCACGCCCACATCTCAGCTCTCCCAGGAAATTCAAAGTTCCAGGCAGCGCAATGCACTGCCCCGAGAGCTGTTGCGCAGATCAGCATGATTGTGTTGGAAAAGGCTCTAGCTTTCAAGTGTTCGCGAGACTGCCTCCAGCTTCTGGCACGATAGAGAAGCGAACTCGTCTCTTCAAGACCGCATTGCGCCAGCTCCCAAGCTTCGGCGACTGTGGGTCTCCGTACTGCCTCCAGGTAGATGGGCCTTGAGACTCCCTGTGGTTTCTGCCACAAAAAGACGTAGGTGAGAAAGGTGGTGATCGCGAAAGCTCCAGTTGCAACTTCAAGCTGGCATACAGCCAGAGACGATGCAGCGCGGGATATCATCTGGATGATGAGCCAGAGAACTTGACACACGGCCAGTGCTTTGGCGAGGCCATCGCTATTGCTAATCGCGTCCAAATCTTCTTTGCTCATGTTAGGAAATGTCTCGATGATTCCATATTTTCGTGCGAGCTGGATTTGTTCGAGACTCAGAGTCCATATGTCGGTCGTCATCCTCATGGCGGTCAAAGCAACCCCTCCTGCCTTGGGATCGCTCTGGTGTTGAAACATCATCTGTTCAACCAGAGCGCCATTCTGAACGTCTGGAGTCCAATCAACCGGCCCGAACGATGCCGACAGCATGGCATGTTGTTTAGACATGATATTGAGGTCCCAAGAGACTGACTTGAAACTCTTCTCGCGGATCGCAACATCGACGGGGGGTTTTGAGAGAAAATCTCGCTGAGATCCGACTGTCGAAGAGGTCTCAGAAACGTGTCCCCAGCTGTTAGCGTGTGGAAAGCTGAGTCGACCAAGCAGCAATTCTTTGGAGGGTGCGGCGATGCTGTACTTTTCCAGTGATGACTTCATGATACTGGATATCCGTCCGGGTTCTTGAGCTTCAAGGCTGCGGAATCGAAGTCTGAAACCTCCCATTTGCGCAAAGAAGCCATGACTCGATGTCCAATCTACCCCGTCGTCTTTTGCTCTTTCACCGACAAATCTGGCAGCTTTGCAAGCGGTCAACCACTCTTCGGCAGCTACACCGCACAGCAGCTCTGGAGCAATGAGTGTAACAAGCATCCATCGCAGCTTGATCCCCAGCTGAACGAAGAATTTGTTGATCTGCTGACGCATACTCCGAGGACGGCATTGGTGTGGAATTGCCAAATGCTGGATAGACCAAGTGCACAGGAGCAGCACACTCAAACAGCTCCAGAGGATATCAAGAGTACCGCGTACATTGGGACTTTCAACAAAAGTTGTTTCAGCCGTGGGCAGCGTACAGTTGGTATGGAATATCGACATGGCGTGCGTTCATTGCTGCCATGTTGAAAGCGGCCATAGATCCCTCTTTGAGCAAAGTGTCCTCTGGAAAACTCAGCTGGGTGCTATCGACCTGCATTGAAGATCACGGGTGTGTTCAAGTCCGCCTGCTGTAATTGGCAAGTGTGTATATGCAGTGTAATCGTTTGATATTGCATAGAGCGGCAGCGTGGTTTGCAGAGCACTTCACGTGCTAGGTGGTGCAATCTATAAGAAGCATCGGATAGTGATGATCTCCACTGCACGACTATAAAGTCGATTCCGTGCCGACGCCGCCGTATGTAGCATATTTCTGTTTTGAGAAAATGATGCTGAATTTTCATAGATTTGTCAACAGGCGCAGTGCGTTGATATTTTGCGATATGACATGCCTCGGGAGAACTGTTTGCAGTGTTAAGTTAATTGGCAGAGGACGTGGTAGACAGATGCAAGGCAGGCCAAGGCGGTGAAGCTTGAGCACGGGGCACCATCCCAGCCACACCTTTTCGACCTTCTTGTCGTAAGGGGACGAGAGAAACAGCCGCAACGAGATAGAAGATTCTCAAAGCCATCGCGTGAAGTACACGCTATGCGTCTGTGTTCTCGAACACAGGTGTCATCAAGCTCGAGATAAGAAGTATGCAAGCCATGCAACCTATACAGGCCGACCATATGAGCAAGATGCAAGGCCACGCATGTCTGCATGCACAAAGCTATATCAGAGACGTCACGTCACCTCAGCATCAGAGCTACCTCTACTGGTGTGGCTGGAATGAGATGCGAGATCAACATAAATACATGTTGAACGACTGCTCACGTTTCATTCAGCCACCAAACTCCCTATCTTGACAATAAGCGTCGAACACCTCATTCTTCCAATATCATGTCCTCCGTTCAGTATCACTCGAAGCTCGAGAGAGCGAAAGCTATCATCGGTTACCATCCCAAGAAGCCGGAGGAACTTTACCTTTGGGAAGCCCTCCTGGTAGCCGGCTCTGGTCAGTATCGTATTAGCAGACGTCCTGCATACGATGGTAACAAGAGACTTGCTATTGTTGGTGGGAGCGCAATGGTACTCGCACTCGCTAGACCGTGGTATGAGCAGGATGACACTCTAGGTTCGCTGCTTTATGAGCATGTTGTGTCGAATCAGCATTTCTGACTGCAAAAGGCGATTGGGATTCCAAGCGACAGCGTCTACTGTCCAACAACAATCTTGGAAGAACCGCACGCGAAACTGGACTTGTCGAGTGCATGGTTGTCAACCCGCGCAATCCCGTGGAAGCTTCCACCAAGCTTGCTGCCAATCTAGTTGAGGCAATCGTCGGCGCTGTCTGGATCGACTCTGATGAGAGCATTGACGCTGTCAGACAAGTCATGCAGGCTCTTCGTCTTGTCACACTGGTAAAGTTCATATCTCTCCTCCATGTCTGACTGTACAGCAGATGTCAGAGCAGACCAAGCAACTGGACGGTCAAGACCCTTCTGCGCGTGTTCTACCCAGTTTGTCAACACCTACGACATGCAGCGCCCCGAATGAGGGACTTCCGAGATGAGTCAATCATACGGTCGCTGGAGCCCAGTCACATAGAAGCTCCTTTGAAAATTCGGGGACTAGTTCTCTTGTCAGGACCTGCCTTGAGAACCAGACCCCGGATTCCCTTTGTTTGAGCTCCGGTATGTCTGGGCTGAGCGATCGTATTATTGCCTTGTCTCAAAAATCCCTTGAGCGACTTCGGCTCTCTTGAGTAGGTGCTGATGATGATGATGGGGATCTTATCCATCATTGAGGCACCTACTGACTGTTAGTCACAGTGAGCTCACACGACGAATTAACATTTGCAACATTGTCAAACGTAACACTCAACTTTACGTTCTGATCCGAAAGAATTTTTTGTGTGGCCTCTCAACCAGGCACGGATTTCCTATGTAAGCAGAACATACTGTTATCATTCACTCGTTTATTGTATTCCTTGCAAGAAGGAGGAAGAGAGTTGGGTAATCAAGAGAAAAAACATTTCCTGTCTTCGTCACACGGTCATTCGCTTCTCCAGTCGGTACACCAGAAGAGTGTATAGCATCCTTTATGCACAAACGTCATGCACATTTCTTTGATCGATGTTCATGTACAACAAGAGAATTCAATCTATAGTACCTACAAAGCAATTGCAAGTCCAGGCCTTCGATCACGTACAACCTACCATTTCAGTTTCGGTACATTTTCACGCTCAGCTCTCTCGATACTCGACCATCAGCTTGAGGGATGACCGACATCTGGATCATCATACAGAACCACTTTCTACGCCATGCTTCATCTCCCGAAAGATATCCAGTTCTGCATCGTAGAGCATCTCTGCACCGACACTCTGCCAGATGAATCCAAAGGCAATGCGTAGAAAGCTGCCATCAAAACACTCTCGAGCCTATGCTCGACGTTTGTTGGTAGACCTCTCGGCTGGATGAGAGGCTGTATCACTAGACAAGCCATTACCTCAGAGCTGCCTTGTATACCCAATCTATTACCCATTAACTCGTCGAGTGCTCTATGGTCTGTTGAAAAGAGTAAGCGCACGCCAGATGAAAGAATTTTCAATGGACAAACACATTCCCATACCATATAGCAAGCTCTCTGATCATCCCAAGAGGCAAAAACTTACCCGTAGAAAGACATAAACTTGATCAAATAGAGATGAGCCCAAAGAAGGGGTTGTCTTAGTCACAGTTTATCACAGTCTATTCTATCCCACCTCTCCTAATACGTAGAAAGTCATCTATAAAAATGCACAAACTTGATCAGATCAGGGGTAGCACCATAGAGAGCATTGAAATAGTCATGTTGTTATGTAGTTTGTTCTGTATATGCCAGGGACTGAACAAGAGCTTGACTTCTATCCCATCTCCCCTAGTACGTAGAAAGTCATCTATAAGAATGCACAAACTTCATCAAATCAAGGAGAACACCACAGAGAGCATTAAAATAGCCATATTTCAGATTATTTTTCAGGGGTACAGTATTTTTTTTTTGGTAGATTTATGCTATGTATCAGAAATCGCCAAGTATACAACCCAATCCTCTGCCTATTCTGCTTACCCAGAAGCACTGTCCTCGGCCGAATCAACTGTGGGTTCAAAGGCCCTGAGCAGATCTTCGGTGGTCAGTCTCTTGTGACCCGCATTGACCTGATCAATCTCTTTCTTCTTCCGCTCTTTGATCGAGTTCATGTGTTCATCGACAGTACCGGCGAGCGTGAGGTTTACGAGTTCGGTCTCGTGCTCCTGACCGATTCGGTAGACTCTCGAAAAGGCCTGGACCTCCACGGCTGCGTTCCAGTAGGGGTCGACGTTGATGACATATCTCGCGCAAGTCAAATTGAGACCCTGGCCGCCGGTTTTTAGGGTGGCGATCAGGATCTTGAGGGTTGGGTCTGTTTTGAAGTTTTCGATGTTTTCTTCCCTGGTCTTTTTGTTCATGCTGCCGTGGAGTGTGACGTACCCCCAGCCTTCGTTTTCGCAGATTGTGCTCAGCATGCCTAGGAAGCTCTTCCACTGGCAGAAAACGATGCACTTTGCATTGGGATCGCCGCCGCTCTTGGGATCGAGCCAGTTCAGGATTTGAGCTTTGACGGCGAGTGTTTTGGTAGAAGGAAGCACGCTACCTTTTGCGTCGAGCCATTTGGGCTTCTCGCCGGATGCTGAGTCGACGAGCGTGTTCTTGTCGATCGTCTTTCCACAACCTGGTCTGACACAGGTTGGAAAGGTTAGGTCGAGGGGGTCGTCGCTGGTGGCAGCAACCTCGTGCATCATGTCTTCCAGGTGTAGGAGGCAATAGATATGGAAGCACGGGGCCACGACAGGGTCTCTAGCAGGACGGTTGCATTTGCAGCACTGTGCGCGATCGCCGAGAACGTGAAGGTTGGCGCTGCGCTTGAGCGAGTGGAGGTAGCTTCCATAGTCGACGTTTTTGCCGTGAGAGCGTCCGGTGCCCTTCAACTTCTTGTTCTTCTTGATGATGTCTGGCGCTCTCAGCTCTTCCACTTCGTCGACTCCCTCGTCGAGCTCGTCGATGGGTGTCGAGCGGTGGCTCATGTCGAGTGTTATGCCGTTGGCGGCTCGTATCTCAGCGCGCGTACGGCGTGCGCGCATGGTGGTCCTGAACGCATGAATCGTGCTGAGTGCGGTTTCGCCAGAATTACTCTGTCTCTCAACTGCCTTTTCCAACTTCTCGAAGTCTTCTGGCTCCAAGTAGTTACATACCCTTGTGGGGACCAGCAACGGGTGCGCTGTCATCTGGCGTAAGAGAGTCCACATGGCCCAAATGTGGAATTTGTTGGACTTCACCTCTCCATCTTCATTGTAGGTTTGTGCTCTTTGCTTGAATCGAGCGCGAACGACGTTGTAAATCTCAAGTTCTAACTTTGTTGGATTCAGTGTCAGAGATCTGTTGTGAGGGTTGGGTATTGTGATGAGCCTGGCATTGAGCAGCTTGTCCTTGTGAGAGAAAGCGGAAACACAGTCTACCATCTCCTGGCTGAGTAAATCAAGGCTCAAGGGATTCCTGGGGTTGCAGAAGTGAGATTTGAACGATTCGAACTTCATCTTCTGGACTGACGGGTGCGCAATGAAGTGCAACAGACTGTAGAGATCTTTGCTTCCATTGGTCATCGGCGTGCCTGTCAGAATCCACCTGTGATCAGCAACGAGGTTGAAACATGCTTGAGCGACCTGGGTATCCGGATTGGCGATTTGGTGTCCTTCATCGAGGACAATACGGAGGAATTGATACTTATGCAAGGGTCCCCTCTTGTTAGCAATCTTCTCGTGAAAGTATTCCTCTCTTTCAGCTGCAGAAAGACCTTCAGGATACTTGCAGTCCGGCCAACTGGCTCTCACGTTGTGGTAAGTGGTTAGAACAACGTCAACTTTTGTAAATTCAGCAGGATCGAGATCCGCTGACTGACTGTCCCTGAATACCTTGACCATACCAAGTCCCCAGTTCCTACGTTTCGTCTCCCTCCTGGTGTGGCGTGTGAGTTCTGCTTTCCACTGGCCAACCAAACTAGTTGGTACGACGATAAGAGTGGTGTGAGACTTTGGTTGCAGATAACTAGGAAAGCTCTTCAGAGGTCTCCCGTTGACAAGATTGCCGATGCATGTCACGGTCTTGCCGAGGCCCATCTGATCAGCAACAATACCTCCTCTGGGCTCACTTGTACCCATCTCACGAGATCTCATCCAGCCACAGGTGATAAGCTGGTAGTTCTTCAAGGGTGTGGTCATGCCTTTGACCCTCCATCCGCCCGAGACGGGCTCCATGCTCCTGTTGTTCTTGGCGGTTCCGTTTTTGTTGGTATACAATTTCTGTGCTTGGGCGAGTCGCTTCGCATCGATGTGCGCAGCCTGTTTGCCGACACGACGTCTAAGACCCCTCATGGCGGCGGCGCGACCTCCACCTCCCTTTGCGATCTCCTCGTAAGCAGGTTCTGTGTTCATTTGCTCCGCAGCAACTGTGTTTTCCCAGAAGTCGTAGTGGCCTGTAAGATTGGGAACTGTCGATCTTTTGGGAAGCGTAGATGACTTGGTCTTGGTTCTGGCCTTTTTCTTGGGGCGCTTATCTGGTTGCACAGTGTCGTTTCCAGACTCTGGAATCGCCTCGCAAGGCTCGAACAGGAGATCTTCGTCTTCCACATGGGCGGCACAGTCGCGCCTGAGTTTGTTGTACGCGGACTCCTTCTTCATGAAGGCGATTTCTTCCTCTTGGGTGATTTCTCCGGCTCTTTGCTTGTCCTCATGTGCTTTCTTGTCCTGCAGAAACTCGAGTTCATATGCGACAAGGTCTTCGATGTCTTCTCCGGGGTTCGGGTGAATCTGCTCGTCATCCTGATTCTCCTGAGTAGTGAAGAACTGTGCAAACATTGCCTGTTGCTCAGCATGAAGAGTGGCCGTGTCAATTGGTTTCTGAGGCGATGCTGTTTGCTTGGGTCTCAGAATGCTGTTGCCCAAACCGGCGAAGGAAGCCGGTGCAGGTGTTTCGGATCCAGGCTCGACCTTGACCTTGACGTCTTCGTCATTATCGGCGTATGTCCTGTTGTAAGAGTCGGGCTCGTTGTCAATGTCGATAACTTCGACGTCGTCAGGGACAGCGCCGAAGTTTGGAATCTTGCGATCGCTGAAAGCCATGGCACTACAGAGAGTTAGCATTCTGGTTGGTGATCTCTTTGGAACCGAATCCAGCCTCAAAACAACTGTGCATTTTGACAGATTACAGATGGCCGCATGCTCTTGTGGGAGGATCGTGGTGCTGAGTGAAGATGCTGGGAGAGTAGTACTTACGGTGATGTGATTTGATCTGTGTTGGGTGGTGATCTGTGCAGCGCAGCAGAGCTCGATCACTGACGGCGAGCCTCTGTGTGCTGAATGGTAGTGTAAGAAGATGTCGTAAAGTATGTGGAATGTGATGGGATGGGATGGGATGGATAGATGTTGGAGAGATGGAAGAAGAAGAAGAAGAAGAAGGGTGTTGATGTTGTGGAAGAGGAGAGGGTGGACTGGGGGACGGATTATATAGACTACCAGAACTCAAGCAGTGAGAGCGAGGTGTGCCTCAAGTAATGAAAGAGCTCTGTGAATGTCTGGTGAGGTGATGTGAGTAGTTGTGGAAGGTGTGGAAGGTTGCGGTGAGGAGGAGAGGTTATACAGGGCGCCGCGATTTGAAACGCTGGAGGTGAGGCCTACCTGGAGTGAAGACCGAGTTCTGAGAGCAGCTGAGTGGTGTGTGAGTAAGATGGACAGGCAGAGAGAAGAGGAAGTGGTTGTTGTGTAGAGGGAGAGGTCGAAGTGGAAGGATATTGATGTTGTGGTGGAGGATTAGATGGTGGAGAGGAGGGTTTATATAGGATAGTCGGGCTTGAGATGTGAAGAGTGGCTTGCCTTGAGTGACGAATGAGCCTTGCAAGAGGCAGTGTGAGAGAGGAAGAGGATGCGATATTCAAGTCTGAAGAAGGAAGTTGATGTTGTGGTAGAGGATTTGGTGGTGGGAAGGAAATCGATGTCGAGGTTACGAGCAGCCAGGGACGAGGAGGTTCACATAGGGTGACGGGGCTCAGAGTAACGGAAGGAACGCTCTCAAGCAGTGGTCAGAGGTCAGTGTGACGCTGTAGTAGGATTGTAGATCGCTGTGACGACGAATCGATATCTGACAACTATTCGAGCGGTCAGAAGGACACAACGGCATTGCTCAAGAGTATGCATACTTACTTTAGGATCAGAGCGATGCTTTTTCACAAAGCATAACAACCAGAAGCACGCAGGACTGCACAACAGAAAGATTGTGTGAAGTTTTGTGACCAAAATAGATGACCGAAATATCGAAACTGACGAAGCAAAATCCTGCCCTGTTAAAGTTTTCTGCGGAAACCAATTCAAGAAGGTAAAACAGGGTATCAAGGAAATAGTAATGGTACATTGGAATGCCAAAAGAGGTATGTCAGTCGCTATAGCGCCGGTTCAAGAGCCCAAAAAGTAAAAACAGTTGACGAAAGAAAAGGAATTTTATCCGACCAGGTCTCCTGATGCGGGATAGAACCATGCACTAACGGCGATGATGATATACACCGCCATCAACAAGATACCCTCAAGCCAATGACTTTCGCCGTCTTGGATGAGGTAGTTGACCAAAAGCACAGCGATGAAGAGTACGGCGACTTGGAAGCCGTCAAAGTCGAGAGTCATGGGGTCGTTGCCGAGACCGCACCAACTGATGACAACCATGAGAGGAAGGACGAGGAGGGCAATCTGCATACTGGAGCCGACGGCGACACCGATTGCGAGATCCATTTTGTCCTTGATAGCGACGGTGACGGCGGTTGCGTGCTCTGTTGGTGGAGTCAGCCTTTTTGTAGTTCATTAGAGAAGACGGGTATGACTTACCTGCGGCGTTGCCGACAATAGGAACCAAGATGAGACCGACAAACTCCTCCGAGATGTTACCGTGTTCGACAATGTAGTCAATGCCGCTGACCATGAATTCGGAGTTGAAAGCAATGAAGACGGTCGCAATGGTCAAAGTGATGAGAGCACCGATGACAGACAGGGCAGGTGTTTCTTCCTCCTCCTCTTCGTAGATAAGGTTGGACTGGTTGACTTGACCACCGGCTGAAGCAGCAGTACCGGCGCCAATACGGGCAATACCCATTAGAGTCTCACCCTTCTCCCGAGTCGAGCCCTTTTTCTTTTCGGATTTCTGGCTAGGAGTGTTGTAGATCTCGACGTGAGTCTTGAGCTGGAAAATCAGGTAGGCAAAGTAGACAAGAAGCAAGATGATAGCTGTGCCTCGAGAGATGGGACCAACACCGCCAGCAGGATTGTTGCCGAATCTCTGGAAAGCGGTGGGAATGATCAGAGAACCGATCGAGACGGCAAGCATACTCGAGGCTGTTTGGGCGACGGTGATGTTGAAGTGCTGAACGACGCGATTCATGCCACCAAAGAAGAAACACATGCCCAGGACCAGCAGCAAGTTGGACAGCATACTTCCGATCAACGAAGTCTGGACGATGAGGATCTTGTTCTGTGCCAGAGCGATGATACTGACGATCAGTTCCGTAGCGTTACCGAAACTGGCATTGAGGAGACCTCCCAGTGTCTCACCAGTGTAAAGGGCGAGCTCTTCGGTAGCAAAGGACAGCATGGCGGCGAGAGGAATAATGGCGATGAAGTTGACGATGAAGACGGCATAGCCGTTGGCGTGTGTGTAGCGGAGAGCAAACCCGACGGGAACACAAACGAGAAGGACGTTGACCCATGATCCAAGGATAGTGGCCTTGAACTGACTGACGACGCTGATCTTTGGTCGCCTCTTCTTCTTGGTGTCGCCAGTGTCGGAACGTTCGAGGTCAGAGTTGTCTTTGGTGCGATCGGTGCGGTCGGGTGCGCCGAGCAAGTTCATGAGGGCCAGGCGCTTTCGTGGTTTGTGCTCGGGCTCGGTGACGTTCATCTCCGACATGGAGCGAGAGTTGTCTCTATCCAGCGGTAGGTTTTCCTTCTCTCTGGATGGTTTGGTGTCGGATTGGCCGACGAGGGTTCCATTGGATGTGGGCGTGTCGGAAGAGGCACTAGACTCCGGCGGCGCTGTGTTGGCATGGTGGGGGTAGGCAAAGTCGGCATTGTCTACGTTGCGCATGTCATTGCGCCTGATGCTGCTATCCGACATGACTTGGTCTGCTGTATGGCGACGCTGCAGGCTGTTTTCCTCGTCTTCCGGTCGTCCAACATAAGACCGAGAGCGTCGGGCGAAAGGATTGTAGTTGGCCTCGCCGTCGTTGTATCTCCAGGCAATGTTTCGGGCCTGATGCTTGATTGAGTCTTGGAAAGCCTTGTCAGTGGTGTCAAGCGTGACAAGATCAAGACAAGAATCTAGGCTCACGCATTTCAAATGCTTGATCGGAAAAGGCGCCAAGGATCAAGTCTCGTGATGAAGGTTACCGAGGCGCAATAGTTAAGGCAGAGCAAGAGAAGAAAAAGAAAAGGAACCGGCAATTACAAAGTGGTTGCGAGGAAGGCCTTGTATCTTGAACGCAGAGTGATGTTAGCATTCAAAGCTTGAAAGTCAGGACGAAAGGTGCCGCCAGCGGCAAATGGCATCAAGCTGGCAAATTGGACTTCATTCGAACATCCGAGGCGCGAAACAACACCAGGAAAGCGCAGTCCTTGCGTAACTGATTTTCGCCTGCTCTCACAGCCTCTCAGGGCTGGGAGATGGTCTCTGATGTGATGAGCGTGGCTGTGCCCACGAGAAGCCGGGGAAGAAGTGGGTCGCTCGAAACACAGATACATACCGAAATGTGATGATGCGTGAAGTCGCTTTGGCGACTGAGCAACGAACTGTTCGGCGTGCTGCAGCTGGTCGAGCAATTATGGCGTGTTTAGGGGAAAGAAAGAAGGGAAGGGAAGGTCAATGGCAAAGGTAATCACCCTACGTCGGTGGTAGTGCAAACGAGCTCTTGCAACTCATTTCCTTGCTCGACGCCAGACTCTCTTCTCGCATCGCGACCGCAGACTCCTGTCTTGGCAAGCCTAATCGTCACCTTGATCGCTATTGGCTTTCTTGACTTGGCCTTGGGCTTTCTTCTTTTTACCGCCCGCTCGAAATCAAGCTTCATGACATCAAGTCTCAGCCACTCGTCCGACTTGCTCGAGTGTGACCATGCTGGCAAGCGTCACGCATTGAGGCTGTGTGGATGTGTTGTAGGCACGCTGTTGTGAGATGATACGGTGAGAGGGCGCTTGAGCAACGTCGGCACTTGGACGCTGGGGAGGAGAAGAGCGCCCCAAGACCCCATGGAAGATCATCATCTACGGGAAACAAAACACGTTCTTCTGTAACATGGCAGCAGTGTGACGCCACGCGAGGCGTCTCCTGAACACACCACGCTCGGTGCTTGGAGAGCCGAATCTGATTTCCGACCTTCGTGCGCTGGTAAATATTGCTCAGCACCCTCGCACCCAATTGTTCATCAACAACACATACAAACAGCGTTACAGCTTGCGGGCCCACCAACTGCGGTTGTGGTACATGAGAACATGTCCACGAGAGAGTATTCAGTATCTCAAGGATGACGGCTACCAACATCCAAACATGTTGTAGAGTCCAGCTAAGATCTAGAGACGCTCGTCAGGGAGATGAAGGCGTTCGAGGAACAGGCGACAACACCCACAGCCTTTGGAAATATGATTCTCAAGGGTATAGGTATCAGGAAAGGTTCTCTTAAAACTTGTGCGTCTTATGGTCCACAACCTTGGAGCCATACGTGTTTCCTTGTAGAACACCTTCTGTGTTGACGACAAGGGAGACACCCTGACTCTCTCGCGATGAAGTCGTCTTTGCCTCGTCCGCGTCAGCAAATCACAAGTGAACAGACCACATGGACCATCTCCTGTCATCGTCTGTTCATCCGTCTTCTTTTTCTTGCACCTTGCCAACAAGGAAGTTGGCAGATGGAAGTGTACATTGGCAAATCCTGCACGCGGTCTAGAGATAGGATCTTGCTAACACCATGTTTACACATGTACAGAGTTTTCCAGCAGGCTGGCGCTCAATCGTTCCTAGGTCTGAACCATTGTGTTCTTCATGATCGTACAGTTGCTGATCTGCTTCAACCTGTCACAGCTAACTATGTGGTAAGCTGAGGGCGTTTTGAGCAGATCTTTGCCGGTCTTAATGCTTACTTGAAACACTATGAGCTTCAACTCAGCACAAGATGACTTTGGATTGCACTGTACTGTAATCACATTGCTGAGGGTTGACGACATATTTTCTGTGGTAAAGAGAAGCCTTCTAGTCCCAGCTACTGCGCATCTCCCGTCTCAACCCGGATATCATCGCTTGAGCACGTCACATGTATGCTCGTTACAGCTAGTCACTAATGCGTGCATTGTCAAGTGTCGCATGTTCAACAAAGCTCACACCGTCAGGCACTCAAGACCAGCACAAATCATGATGCTATGTTCATGCAGCTGCACCAGTTGAGATAGTCTCTGTCGTGGCCAGGTTCCTGGGTTTCAGCAATTTCGCATTGGAAGCATCGCTCCTTTGTCGAAACGGACGTGCAACCCATCGCAAGAATTCACCTTTCCTCTTTTCATTTGAGCGATACAGCCGCACGGCACACCCGCTGTTGCGCAAGCCATCTTGCAGTGTTTTTGAGACTAGAGCGTGGAAGAATGCAGTCTAATGCAGGTTGACAGGTGCTTTCGCCAGCCATGCGACCCCCTGAGAAACGGCGGCGTGGGCAAATTCCTAGAGATTGGATCGGGTCAGGCTTCTTGCATGCAGAGAAGCCATGCACCTGTGCATGCAAAACACGATTACCGACAAACAAAACAATGGATACGAGTACACAGACTGAGATGGAAAATTGGAGGATTTCGACAAACAGAGGCAGAAGTCAGAAAGATGGCTCCGGACGTTCCATGGAGCTATCGATCGATCTGGTTAGAGAAAATCGGTACCAGCGAATCATGTCGATCGATGGGGTTTTTGTTTGTGGGGGTTGACAGGGGTGGTTGGGTTTCCGACTTGGATTCTGTTTGGCATCTTCAGCCAAGGCATCCCGTCCTTCAACAATGGCGGCGCCTGTACAGCATCTCAAATCAGCCCGCCCTTGCTCGGGACTGCAGGCCGTTAGCCAGCACAACCGTTCGGGATGTTTGCGGATACAGGAGGGCAAGGAAAGTAACGTCTTCAATTTACCTTATGATCTCTCATTGTCGCTCTCCATGTGTTGAGTCTTTCTTTCTACTTGCTTTGATTTCCGTTGCCTGACACTGATAGCCGTTTGGCTGCCTTCCACTCTTTACAGTATTCATTACTCTGGTCAATATCAATAGCCAGCATGCCGTTTCTTAACAAACTTCGCGTCCTCGCCATGGCTTCTCTGCTCTTGAGGGCCGTCTCCGCTCAGATGTGCTACTTTCCAGACGGTCTGACTACCTCGGACGACATACCATGTAACAGCAACGCAGAGGCTTCATCATGTTGCCCTACTGGATCTTTCTGTATGGATAATGGGTTGTGTTTCGGCGGTGGTGTTGTGTCTCGAGCTTCCTGTACCGATCAAGCATGGACATCCCCAGAGTGTGCACGGTATTGTACTGACGGTATGTTCAAATCTTTCTGCAAATCAGGTGACTGCTCTGACAAAATACTCTAGTAAACCAATCGAGTGCTGTTGGCTTGACAGCCTGCGATGTTGACTCACGGACATTTGTTTGTGGTCTGAACAACAGTCAGTGTCAAGGCGCGCACTCAACCTTTATTATGGCTGAGGGTAATGCTTTGGTTCTACGCCCAGCACAAGTTCAAGCCCTTACATCGAACTACTCGACCTCAAGCAACGAGAGCAGCCACCAATACGGTGTAGGATCGATGATTGGGGTTGCTTTGGGTGTCGGACTTCCCCTGGCTTTCGCTTTGCTCATGGCTCTTTTAGTTCTGCGAAAGGAGAGACAAAGACATGCTCTTCAAAACATATTCGAGCAGCGCCTGGAACCGATGAGCCCTCCTGGAAACTACCGCAGGCGTTCGTTCTCTACACTCTCAAAGTCTGGAACAATGACAACCATCGCGTCGACTTCAACATACGCACCTCAACAACCCAAAGCGTCTCTGCAGAAGTATGGCTATCACAAGGGGTACTATGCTCACGAGGGCGATCTCAGTGTACCTGTATTTGAGCTACCCTCGAACCCTCCGGAGAGACACGAGAGGGTCGAAGCACCATGATTATGCGTCAAGGGCTGCGATCCTTCTTGTTCTGTTTGGTCATTGGAGTTTGGATTAATCTCGGGCAAGCCCCTTGAGAACTGGGAAGGTCATTGTGTTTGTTTATACCCATGTTGCGCTTACGGAAAGCCCGTTGTTTACTCTTTTTCTTATGTTGATTCATATGTAAATCCCTCATGATATGATTTGTCTTTCTCCTCTGGGTGGCATGGCCAATGAGGCTTTAAATTGTATTGATGTGCAACTGAGCAAAAGGCACAAAATTCGGATGAGCGTTTGACTCTCCATGGAAAGATGCGGAAAACAGAGCCTGATGGTACCTTCTCTTTCTGGCATATGGTGGCAGCTGCCTTGACTTGGTGACGACGCCGCACCTCGACCTGTCTTTCAGCTTGACACATCGACAAAGGCTTCACCAACACCAATCACATCGGGATCAATTACGCATTACCTTTTACAGTGTATCTTCGAACAACATGAGTTTGTTTCTTGTCTTCTTACTTTACATTTTGCATGCAGCTGTTTGCCTTCCTCTCAACTCTCCATTGCTGGACTCGTACGACTACATTGGTAAGCCACAACCGACCGATCACGCCCAGGCAATTGCGACTGACCTGAGTAGTTGTTGGAGGCGGCCCAAGTGGACTCACAGTCGCAAACCGTCTCTCCGAGAACCCTGCGATCAACGTGCTCCTGCTCGAAGCTGGCCCAGCGGACAACAACGAGCCTTGGATTCAGATACCCTTCTTTGCTGGACAAGGTGTCGGTAGCTCTCTGGATTGGAATCTCCAGACGGTACCCCAAACGTATCTGGATGGCAGAACTCGTGCACTGCCTCAAGGCAGGGTTCTCGGTGGCGGCACTGTCCTCAACGCCATGCTGTAGAACAGAGGCGGCATCGGAGATTACGACGACTGGGTCACTCTCGGCAATCCCGGATGGAGTTTCTGGAACCTGCTCCCCTATTTCTGCAAGGTAAGTCGTCTCAGAGTGGTTTGGAAGACGATGGTGCTGACACAAGAACACCAAAGAGCGAGACGTTCACGCCTCATCCACAGAGTGACGCTGCCAATGCGGTCGGCATCAATCAGAACCTACTCGTCCATGGCAACAGCGGGCCTGTCAACGTCAGCTTCTCGAACCACATCTACAATGAGACAGTCAACTTCTTCGCGGCGCTGAATGAGCTTCAGATGCCGGTATCCTACAATCCCAATGACGGCACAACGGCTGGTTCATCCTTCTTGCCATTGTCACTTAACCCAGCAAACCAAACAAGGTGTGATGCTCGATCGGCATACTTCGAGCCGTACGCCGCAAGACCCAACCTCTGGATCTCGACAAACCAACACGTCACACGTGTCTTGTTCGAAGGAGGGTCTGGTAATCCTAACACAACGATACCGATTCCTGGTGATGCAAGCGCTGGCCAGGGCAGCTCGTTCTCCAGACCCGAAGGCTTGTTCCCCAACATTACTCAGAATGCTATTGCATCAAGACGCCGAAGATCGTGGCCCATTCGTTTTATTCTCGAGGCACTCAGGACTCAGTTCTACCCCCAGAAGCGAGAGCCAACCAACACACCCGTTACTTCTGTCGGAGGTCTCCTGAAAGCCAATGGAGTCGAGGTCAGTATCCGTGGCAGGACCAAACGTCCAACCATCACTGAGTGTTCTCTAGTTCGCTTCGGCAGCTTCTGCCCTGAGAAAGAACGTCACAGCATCCAGAGAGGTTATCATAGCTGCGGGGGCAATACATACTCCTCAACTCCTCAAGCTCTCTGGCATCGGTCCCTCGAGCGAGCTCCAGCCGCTTCAGATACCCGTCTTGGTAGATCTTCCAGGTGTTGGCATGAATCTACAGGACCACGCCCTTGTTGGAGTCTTCTGTAAGTAAATAGCTTCTCGTCAGAAATAACTCTAACAACATCAACAGACCCTTATCAAAAACCTACGTCCCTAACGAGTGTGCAAATCGCAACCAACTACACGCTGATGAGCCAATTTGGTGTCGTCTATCAAGCAAACAGAACCGGTCCTTGGACAGCTGGGCCTCCAGACGGAAACGCGTTTCCAGCTCTCTCGGTCTTGACCAACAGATCCTCCTCCATCATCACCAGAGCCCAGACTCAAAAGGCAATGGATTACTTGCCAGCAGACGTCCACCCGAACGTACTCGCCGGCTTCGATGCTCAGCGGCAGCTCTTGATCAAGGCTCTGCAAGACCCAAAGAGAGCTGCGTACGAGTTGCTGAACTTCAACTATGGTGCTTTTTCGAATGTGAACATGAGACCCTTCTCTCGCGGTACTGTCAAGGTCAGTGTTGAGTCCTGATTCTGTTCCATGAACATGGCTCACCGTTTTTACAGCTAACCTCATCACGTCCGTTCGATCCTCCACTCATCGATCCTCGGTATGGCTCCAATCCAGTCGACCTTGATGTATTGCTAGGCTCGATTGTGTACAACCGGCAGGTGCTTGCCACGACATCGATGAAACTGCTGCAGCCTCTCCAGCTCAACCCCAGACCGAATGCTACAGACCAGGAGATTATGAAGTTTATCAAGGTCAATGTACAAACAGAGTTCCACCCGAGTGGCACCTGCGCTATGTTGCCTCTTGACCTGGGAGGAGTCGTGGATCCACAGCTGCTCGTGTATGGCACTCAAAACCTGAGACTTGTCGACGCCTCGATCATGCCTGTAATCCCAGCAAGCCATCTTCAAGCTGTGGTATACGGCATAGCTGAGAAGGTCAGAACCAAAACAGCGTCCTCTGACACGCAGATACTGACAGCCAATCAGGCCGCAGACATCATCAAAAACGCAACTTCAGGAGCGTTACCAAGAGCACAGCCCCCGGCACCGTCATCCTTACCGATTACGACGCAAGCTACTGTGTCTATAGCTCAGCCGTTGCCGGGGTCCTTTGTATCAGCTCCAGTGTTGTCCTCGCCTTCATTGCTAGTACCGCCTCCATCACCACCCTCCCCGTGGTGTTCGAAACCCCTAGCACCATCTTCATTGACATCGCGGACAGCTCCGTCGCAGCCGTTAGCTTTGACTTCGCTGCAGTCATCAACGCCGTCTTCGTCGCGATCATCAACATCACCTCTGGTTTTCTCATTACCACCTGGTGCGATTCCATCACTTTCGCTCGCGACCGCAGCATCTTGCACGCATGCATCCACATTCTCGTGCACATGTTCATCTGTCTGCACGTGTGTATCGGTATGCTCATGCGGAGCGACGATAACGCCGGCTCCGTCCAAGACAACGACCACCGCAACACCCTCTGCAGCCTTGTCCGTATCATCGTCCAAATCGTCTTATCCACAGAGCTTGAGTCCGGGAGTAGTAGCCTGTCCACATCCGTTGACGTCCTCTTGCCCGCCAGTGCCCGCGCCAAAGATGCCGGCTTCGTCGACTCTAGCTTTCACATACGCTCCGATATCATCTTCGACATCGAGCACAAGGTCAGCATCGGCTTCCTCCTCATCAACAATGTCCGTATCTCAAACATCGATATCCTCCTCGACGTCCTCGGCCGCGCTGTCATCGCTGTTGACTTCCATACGTTCTGGGAGCTCTTCTTCGAAGCGCTCCTCAAGTTCGTCTTCCAGGCGCTCCTCTAATTCGTCCAGGCACTCCTCTAGTTCCTCCTTGAAACACTCACCATCGTCGGGCCAAACAACGCAATCGGTTTCCGCAAGTCAATCGAGGAGCTGGTCGTACCTGTCCTCTTCTTCTTTTGCCAGTAGCTCACGCCCACCAGCCAGCACACTGTGGGTAACAATGTATGTGCAACGGTCCTAATCTTGTTACCTGACGTGATAATGCTGACCCAATTTGCAGATGTCGCACAGTGCCAATTCTTTGAACCAGAATTGTGTGATAAGGAAGTCTGCATTCGAGAAGGAACATTGAGCAAGGTGATGCGACAGAGGTTTTCTATCGTGCCGCCTTCAGCTTGGTAGCCGTGTGATCCATCAGTAAACTACGAGAGAATATTGTTGCGCGAAACAATTGTTCAGATGTATACATATAGCGACCAACATGATTTCTCGATCATCAATGTTTTGACAAGACTGAAGACTCCTTGGACGTGACAGAAATTGAGAAGGTTGGAGTGAGCACAGACCACAATGGCTGGCATGACGCGAGCGGATTCACCATCCGTCCTTTTCTTCTCTTGACATGCATTGTTCGTTTTCGGACTATCTAGAACAGTTGACACCAGCGACATATCGAGTGTGAATAACGCCTCCGGAGCTGGGTGTTTGATGTGACCTTTGCCTGCTCTCTCACGCACCGTAGCCTCTCATATGCTCAGTCGCAACGTGTAATTCTCGGTGGACTAACAACACAAGCCCACAGGCTAGGTATGTGCTTATGGACCAACGGTACTGAACACAGCGGCTACTGCTATAATGATTCTTGGTGTTCTCACACGCCGGCGTCGCTCACACGGCTCCGCATTTGTTGTGGAATGCACCTGCCTTTGTTGGTCTCCTGAAATCTGCGTGACTCTACCTTCTTCAATGTTCTTTGTTGCGACATGTGCCTCTCGCAACGAGTTTTTGGCTCAACCTGCTTCGGAACGTGTGGGAAGTATTACTGTCGGAATATCATAATGATCTGCAGTATGGTCCAGGAAGTCTGCTCAATTTCTCTGCTATCAAAATTGCGTTGCCTCGGCTCTAGCGTTGTCCATATGGTACTGACTGTGCCAGGATCAACCAACCCCCGAAACATCATATCCTTTGTTGTCCGCTTATTGCATTTGATGTCACTGCCAGCGGTTACAATCAGCCGCCTTCCAGGGCTGTCGAAACGATGAAAGGACTGATCGCTTAGCCGCAAGCCACCATCAACAATCAAAGGTCATTTCCTATGCCGGACATATGGGTTGGAGTCTCCACACTTCATCACAGGTCGATCTTGTCTTCGAGGTTGGTTTCGATAGCTACTGTGGGCAGAACGGAAAGCTACATCAGATATCTTGACGAACAGCAGTACTCCCAACTCATCTGCTGCCTCCAGTGTTGAGTACACCGACTGAGTCTACCAGTGGCCATCAACACGCGACGGCTCTTTCGCCCTCTCTAGAATGGCATACCAAGGCTCATATTACATCCTCTGGACCCAGCAGACTCATCTCTTGAGTGAGATTGATATGCTCAAGTACCACATCGCAGACATAGAAAAACAACTCTCGCGAGCTCAACGAACATTAGACAACCCAGACACGAAACGTCACGACAGGAGGAAAGCCAAATGGGTAGCTAATTCGCAACGAAAGTGCCTCGTGGATCTGGATCGTACTCTACATTCTCTTTTGCGCTCTCTGTTGGTCTGTCAATCACAGATCGCTCGCATACACACCGAGGCTTCCTGGCAAGCAGATCAATATGGAAGTGCTTGGACCGCATATCACGACTCTCAGTACGAAGATGCAATACCTACACAAGAAAGTCTCCTATACCAAGCCCGCTCATCGAGTCCTGACTCTGGCTTCTCGGAGCCAGCTTTGTACGCAAAACCATTCGACCTCGACTTGTCCCAAGATCAAAGCAACCACACATACTCTCATGAGCTTCAACACCCGCTGCCTCTAACCATAAACACTCAAGTCGTGCAACAAACACCACTACCACTTATACACACAACACCACTCAGTCCCTCCGCAGAAGACTTCACCCCAATGCCAAAAGCAACCCACATGGCCATAAGCCCGCTCGCTCCCCCATTCAGTCCCTTCGTCTTTGCCAAAGCCAACCCACCGAGCCCAAGTCAACCTATAAACTCAAAGCCGCTATTCACACAACCAGCCTGGTCTTCGCCATTCGATTGGAGTGAGCAGGTTAATGGAGAAATGACGCCTATATCGCCCACAGCAAAAGTGGAAGAAGGGAAGATAGGGTCCAAGAGAAGATATTCTGTGGTTGCGGTTGAGTTGATCGAGAGTCGGCTGAGGCATAAGAGGCAGGTTAGTGATGTGGCTATGGGGTTGAGGGTGCAAGGGTGATTTTTGGGCATGATGTTTCGTACTCGCAGTTTATGTAGCTTTTGGTTTTCTACCTGCTCTATCTTGATGTATTTAGCTGGTATACACAACACGTCTTGTTTGTTTGTTGGAACCTGAGCCACAGATGAGTCTGCTCTTGACCTGCGTTTTCTGCATTGTTACTTCTTGGAGTGTTGTGCAAGTTGTCCGAGCTGAGTTTCGTACGCCTTGGCGCGGCATGTCACTGTTGTTTCAAAGGTGTCCGCGAAAGGAAAATGGTATGCATGCTTTGATGATTACACTTTCGCAGGATACTTCCGCTTTGAGTCAGGTTAGCGAAAGCCAAGAATTTTGTTTTGTGTTTATATATCACGCTCTCGGAGGCTAAATAACTTATCGGCCGAAGAAAAGAAAAAGGTATGATATTAGATTGACTGTCGTCCCCTTGTGCTTTTTCCCACCCTTTCCATTGTTGTTTCCAAATGCTGTTGCGCAAACCGTTTCCCTGAACGTTTGAGAGGAGGAAGGAAAAGAAAGGCAAGGAAAATCAGGTTCTGTGGTTTTGGTTCTCTGTCGTGGGGTGGTGTTTTCATCTCTGGATGGCGGCTTGTTTGGCCGCAATCCAATCCTGATATTTGGCGTCGGCGTGTCGTTTCGCGGTGATGAGCCAGAAGTGCAGCAAAATGGATCCGAGGACACGGCCTTGAGCAAAGTGCACGTATCGGCAGAGTTGCTCGGCTTGTTCGCGACACTCCTGCACGTACTCGTCTTTCCCTGGCAACCCGCACTGGATCAGGACCGAATTCAGCTGGATTACCGTCGAGCAGTGCTGCGACATGAAGCCGTGGACGGCGAGGTTGTTGAAGTGGTATACTATGGGGAACAGCTCGTCCTCGCCTGGAATCTCGATGGGCATGTTGTTTGTGGCTTTCAGGGCTACTATCCACTGATCGTATAGTAGTTTTACGGTCGTTCTTAGCTCCACGGTCTTTTTTATCAGCTCGAAGGCGTCGTACTGTCCGGCGGCGGTCCTTTGGGCGTTACGGATCAGGCCTGGTATCTGGACGTGGATGCGGAACATGGATTCTCGAATGTCTCCTTCTACGGAGTCTGGGTCGTGGGCCAGCGTGTTCCATTCTGGGTCGTCCAGGAAGCAGGCTTTGCGCTTGTAGAAGGCTTCCATGACCTGGTGTTCGGTCAGCTGTTGGATGGTTTATTCTTCTGGTCCTCGACACTTACAATGTAGTACCTGCATACCAGGTACATGGAGTAGTCGAAGCTCTTCCTATCTGCGTATGCTTTCGGACCTCGTATCCGCATCATCTCGACCGAGCCGCCAGAGTGTCGTACCCATTCATCTTCTTTTCGATTTGACATGAGCTAAAACAACAGTCAGCTCACAAGGCTTTCAGACATGGACCTCAGCATTTACCTCATAGAATGTGAGCAGCATCACCGTACTCTGCAACTCTGATTGTCCCGTGGTAGGAGCTACGAGAGCCTTTCGCAAAGTCTGCAGCGCACCGCCATAGTACGCGCGACTGACGTTGATCAACCGCGTGTCCTTTTTCCGCAATCCGAATTGCATGCAAGCAACCGATCGCATAGCCAGATCTAGGGGTGTGAGTGAACTGATACGGTAGTACACAAAGGAAAGCCAGTCCCGTATCATAGAAGGGCCTTGTTTCGGTTCTGCCGAGGGTGGTGCAAATCCATCTATCAACGCAGCCATGATCTGAAGTTGTTCCGTCCGAGGTAGATGCAACGATTTTACAGCCGGTTCCGGAGGAGTTGTCACGACCGGAGGAGTAACGACAACGGAATCTCTGCGTGTATCTAGCGAGCCGCTACTGCTGCTGGTACTCGAATCCGTTGGCGACGCAGTGGATACCGAGTTGATGATTATAGGTCGCTCACGTTTCGACACGACCGTCACCATCTTGTTTCTAAACTGAAGCTCGCGCGTATAGCCAGGACACTGGCGTCCGGACTTTTCGCATTTCTGACAGGTTGGCCGTCCTTCATCGCACTGTCATGTTCGAGTACAGGGTCAGACGCGAAGGTCCCCGGTAGTTTTCCATGGGGTGATGATGTACCTTGATGCGTCTTGATACACATGTTGCACATCCTGTACTCCTGGGCACGCCGACCATAATCTAGACGGCAATAAGAGATTGTGACACAGTGTAGGAAAAAGCAAGAAGGATAGATTAGAGACAAACGAAAGCAGACAGACACAGGTTGCCCAGTTATCTGGATGTTTCTCTCTGTTAAATTTTTAAGTTTAGCTGCCTGCTGAGAGCCAAGGCGGGGTCGTACAGTAGGGACAGAGCAGGCGACGAGAACAGCAACAGTGGAGAGGTTTTTACCCACGAGTCACGACGAGGGAGGAAGACGGCGGTCGCGCTCGAGCCACCGGCTCCCTTTCCGCGTCTTGGTTCAGAATACGATGGGGGCGCCGATGATCTTATCTGATCGTAGACCTTGTGCGAGCTCTAGCTCCCTAAACAACCAGCATTGTAAAAAATGCAGCCGAGTTGGACCCCTCAGCAAGATGTTGGTTGCAAAGAGCAGCTGGAGATGTTGCGATCGGGTGGTTGGGGTTGACAGGATGAAGCCGAGTATGGCGTCAACTATTACCCCTATTCTTAGCTTAGTGGATATATTGGAAAGCAAATCTGGTTGCCGTGAACAAAAAGCAGGGAAACATGGTCTGCATTCGGACATCAGAGTCTTGCACGATTCGGGAGGATTCAAGTCCATAAAACTGCATGAGTCGCGCGAGCTACCAATTCCCAGGGCCTCTTGCACTTCCACAATGCAGCCTCAATCCAAAGTCATGAACCTTGCGTTGAAGCGTTGATGTCTATCAACAACCAAACAGAAGCAGAGACGATCGGTGAGTCAATACCACCTGCATCGAATCAGAGGAACCCTAAGAGCGCTTTTCTATGGAGAATTTGCTAAGGCTCTATCCTAACGCATCAGATTCCCGAAAAGGTCTTGCGATCGGTATGTATGTTGTGCATTCCAAGATCAACACATATCGTAGATCAGAACTTAAGTGCTTGCATTTATGGTTACCACTGAGTTGGTACCTTGTAGAGAGGTCAGTCAGTCTGCCTTTTCATTGTAGGAAAATGGCGAGCAGGAGCCCGCGGACACCGCATCGACTAGTGCCAAGATTCATTGTCCATCCCAAAGCGGTAGGTGAACGCGATATCCGCTTCGGTGAGAAAAAGAACATAACGGTCATTCATATCAGGCCAGTCGGAACGCACTTCTACCTCAGCCATGTATGTACAGAGGTAGTCGGAGCGTCATCGCACCGAAAAGACATGCCGCCTTGTCTTCCTTTACTTAATCGACACTTCGCGAGGGCGAACGTCAAAATATGAGTAACTTGCTCAGCATTTTCAAACATTCTATATATTGGTAAGCGTCGTCAAAGTGTTATAACCTGTGTCTCTTGTATGTGGCGGTGCTTCTTCCATCTTTTCTTCGACAAGTCATTCCTCGAATATCCTTAGCTGTGCTCGAGCATACCATCAACACCATGAAAGACGATTCACCACTTGATGATCAGGTACATCCTCCTACCTTCGACCTCGAGGAGGAATCAGAAGAAGCTCGATGGGAGAGAAAAGGACGGGAGAGGCCAGAAAAGTTTCAGACGACAGCACAGGAAGTTGGATTCATATTCGCTGTGGTCATGGCACAACTCATGTCCGAGTTCTATGTCTCTGGTTTCATCGTTCTTATACCGACCCTAGCCACTGAGCTCAACATACCACCAGAATCGACAACCTGGCCAGCAGGTGCTTTCTCACTTGTTGTGTCGACATTCCTACTTCCACTGGGACGAATCGCCGACATGTACGGAGCCTATCCTGTCTACGTTGGGGGCATTATCTGGACAGTTGTATGGTCGATTATCGCAGGGTTCTCGACTAATGAGATTATGTTGGATGTCTGTCGCGCGTTCCAAGGGTTTGGCCCAGCTGCATTCCTCCCGGCATCGATGGCTTTGCTCGGCAGCATATACAGACCAGGTCCAAGGAAGAATCTCGTCTTTTCCATCTATGGCGCAATGGCCCCGTTGGGTTTCTTTGCCGGCATCTTCTTTGCAGGCATCTCTGCTCAATTCGCCAACTGGAGATGGTACTTCTGGATCGGCGCCATCATCAGCGCATTCAGCGGCCTTGCTGGATTCTTGACCATTCCCTCGGACGTTGCAGAGAGGCGGGCAATGAACATCAAGATGGACTGGCTCGGCACTTTCACCATCTCTGTTGGCATTGTTCTAGTTGTTTTCGCCTTGACGGGATCTTCTGGAGCACCGCACGAGTGGGCGACCGACTATATCATTGCAACCATGGTCATTGGTGTAATCTTCCTGGGCCTTTCTGTGTATGTGGAGGGATGGGTTGCCGAAGCACCTCTTCTGCCACCAGAGCTGTTCAAGATAAAGTACATGAAGCCTCTTGTCCTGGCTCTGTTACTTAGCTACGGCGGGTGTGGTATTTACCTGCTGTATGCAACAAACTACATGAGCGAGATTATGAATGGATCTCCGATGCAGCTTGTCGCCTGGTGGTCACCGGCTGCAATCGGAGGTTGTATCATTGCGACAGTGGGCGGCTTTGTGCTGCACTTGCTTCCTGGCACAATACTGATCGGTATCGCCTCGGTCGCGTGGATCATAGCACCGTTGCTCTTCGCTCTTGTCCCTGTGGGTGGAGAAAACTTCTGGCCGTGGGTGTTCCCAGCAATGGTGTGCTGCACGATCGGGATCGACATCACGTTCAACGTTACAAACATCTTCATCACAACAAGTCTACCAACCCGCCAGCAGGGCCTTGCGGGTGCACTTATCAACTCTCTTCTCCAGTTGGGTATTGCAGTTGCTCTTGGCCTAGCAGACATCACCGTATCTCAGACAGCGGACCAAGGAGTAGCGAAGAAGTACAAAAACGCATTCTGGCTCGAGGTTGGATTGGCTGGTGCGGCACTTGTAGTGTTCCTTGGGTTCGTCAAGGTCGACAAGGCGAAGAGTCAAGCGACAGCAGACGAGAAGATTCAAACATGATGAGCTCTCAGAGATGTCGGGACAATGGCAGGCATGGGTGTATATATATATATATATATAGATTTCGATAGCCATGTCATGTTAAGATGATATTCTGCATGTGATGATGCGATAAGAACAGATTGGCGCAATCTCATTCACAACCGTATGCGGAACGCCAAAACGTCGCAGTCGGAATTGACAATCATTGAGATGTCCTGGAAGGCGTAGGCAGCAGTGATTGTGCTTGAAGAAATGGTGGAAAGAAGCACGCAACGTGTGGCGAAGATCAAATTGTGGATCGAGGAGTGCAAAGACTGGTACAGGGCCACGAATCCAGTTTGAGGAGTGACTTCTCCGACCAAAGGGGGAAGGTCACGTGACGATCTCCTCTCAACCGCAACTTCCAAAGCTGGAGATGGGGCTTCTTGTTATTGCCCCCTTCGCCTGTCCATACAAAGACTCTGTGCTTCTATCTTCGACGGCCAGTGTCATATTCCCGTAAGTCGCTCCATGAACGATCCCAGAACGAGCGCGAACTGCATCGCCGGCGCGCACCGGCTCCGTCGGTCGAGTGCGCATCATTAGGGGTGTCATGTCTTGTGGACAAGTTGCGCTTCATCCAATGCGAAGTTGCTGCCTGTCTGCCATTCACTTTCACCTGCCCGCAGTACACAGAGCTGTCGCGCTCAACCCTCGACTTCTTTTGACATCGTCCGCTGACCGTCACTTGTTCGTTGCAACAGGCTGCTCCATTATCCTCAAGTAACCACCACCCACACGACACTTTTATCAACAACACCGCCGACATGGGTCTCACATTCTCGCGTCTGTTCGACCGTCTCTGGGGAAAGAAGGAGATGAGAATTCTCATGGTCGGTCTCGATGCCGCCGGAAAGACCACCATCCTCTACAAGTTGAAGCTCGGTGAAATCGTCACCACCATCCCCACAATCGGTCCGTGTCGTCGTCCATCTCTCTCGCCCGAACTCGAGAAACTGACTTGAGTGCTTGCCTGCAGGTTTCAACGTCGAGACTGTCGAGTACAAGAACATTCAGTTCACTGTCTGGGATGTCGGCGGTCAGGACAAGATCCGTCCCCTCTGGAGACATTACTTCCAGAACACCCAGGGTATCATCTTCGTCGTCGACAGCAACGATCGTGACCGTGTCGTCGAGGCCCGCGAGGAGCTGCAGCGCATGCTCAACGAGGACGAGCTGAGAGATGCCCTCCTCCTGGTCTTTGCCAACAAGCAGGATCTTCCTGTAAGTTTCCATCATCTTCGACACGGCAGAATTCATACTGACATTGCTGTGCCAGAACGCCATGAACGCCGCCGAGATCACCGACAAGCTCGGCCTGCACAGCTTGAGACAGCGCGCCTGGGTAAGTTTAGAGTCACACGTTCGACGGCCTCTCCTCTGACATGCATCTACAGTACATCCAATCCACCTGCGCCACTTCCGGTGACGGTCTTTACGAGGGTCTGGAATGGTTGAGCAACTCGCTCCGCAAGGCTGGTCACCAGTAGACAATATCCCCAGCTTGAACCTTGTGTCCGTTTCTGCCGCGCCTCAATTGATGTCTCTCAACCTTTCCTCTCCGTCTTTACGATCGTGGACGCTCCTATACTCCGACCTTTTCCCCCCCACGTGCGAACTACCACTTCGATACCAGCAAATACCAACAGAAAAGCGATTCAAAGAATGGGATGACGAGAACAAGAAAAAGAGTGTCATGACTATGAACACCGACTCTCTTCTGGTTTCTGCTTTTTCCTTGTCGACAAGGTAAAGGAAGGGGCAAGGACAGGAGCAGGTCAAAACCAAACCCAGAAGTTGAATGTTAACGGAGGGGGGCGTTTTGTTGTGTTTCTCTTTTTTCTTCTTCTGTTGCTGCTGAATATGCATAACTTCCCTTTTTTTGGTCAGAACTCGAATGTTTTACGGCTCCTTATCTTTTCTTCTTCCTTGTTGACTACGGACATCGTGAAAGTGTTGATGCTTGTGATACTTGGAGAGAGGCACATCCTGTTGATTGTTTGTTCTTGCACAAAGATTTGATTGTTCAAAGACTCGAAGCTTCTCGAGCAAAGTGTCTGACCTTCCAACTTTCCTTGTGCTATCTGGAAATACGTCCTTCTTTCTTTCCCTCCCAAAACATGGACTGTGGTCTTTTTTGGCTAAACTCCTCAATATGCCTGCTGGTTTGAAAAACTCCTGTTTCGCCCAAAAACAAAAACTCCAGCTAAGAAAAAAAAAAAACAAGACATGAGTATTGTGCAATGAGGTTTTTCAGAATGCGTGCTGTTACAAGAGGTTCAAATTTGTCTCAGATCTTGATGTGCAGAGACGACGTGGCAAGCCTTGATTCCAGCGTTTCCCTTCTAGGTGGCCATGGACTGTTGTTGCTGCTGCTGTTGCTGCTGCTGAGGCGGGTTGGCCGACTTTGTGCTGAGGCCGCCCGAGCTGGTGGGGCGAGGGGCCATCCAGCCCTTCTCTAGCCAGATGTCGAGAAGAGGCGCCATCGGTTCCAACTCCTTGTCGCCCAGCAAGCCAAACAGTCTTCCGACGTTTACGAAATGGATAAAGCAGGTGTTGAGCTCCTTGTAGGCACCCAAGTGCCAGAACTCGAGCCAGTGGGCGTGGTAGATGTGGGCGTAGCAACGCAGCATCTGGCGGTAGATGTTGCGGATGTCGTTTGCGAACTGGGGAGGGAAGCCCGAGGCCTTGCCCACCCAGTTGTTGGGGTCTGAGGCGGACAGCGACGGCGGGGCGCTGATGAAGGTGTCTGTCGGGAAGATGGAGGGGTCTGTGATTTTGCCGGCGATCCATTTTTGCACGTAAGAGATGTATTGGGGTGCGGGCACGCGGACGCTTTCGCGTTTGGCGTCGAGCCAGGTGTAGGTCATGGCGCCAGCGCTCATGGCCGGGCAGGTCTGTTGGTTGCAGATGGGGACGCCGGTGTTGCGGTCGGCTTCTTGGATGATCTTGAGCATGCCGTCCAGTAGGCGGTTCTGTTCGACGACTGTTGGAACAAGGCGTCAGCATGCGCGTCGTCGGGTCTCGATGTGCTAGTCTTACTCTGGTGTGCCAGCCATTCACCCTCCTCGATGAGTACGGGCTTGGCGGCGAGGGTCATGAAGTTGCCCTTGACAATCAGGTTGGCGTATTGCTCGCGGAAGAAGAAGGGCGGTCTCTGGTTGCTGAGGTTGTCGGCGCTGGGCTCTCTGCTCTCGAAGGACATGGCTGTGGCCGAAAGGCCCGGGGACAGAGGCATTTGTTGTGAAGAACCAGGAGTCAGGCTTGCTGGACTCTGCATGGTGGGTGACGGGGTGCTGGCCTTGTTTTGCTGCGTCTTGTTGCTTTGACGGCCAAAGCCACGCCTGGAGGGTTTGGTGTTAGCTTTGTTTACACATGACTGGCCATGTAAGGAGCGTGCTGGGAGCGTCCACGTGTTGGCACGTCGGACGCAACTGAGGGGCAGTGTTTATACCGGATTCTGATGCAGAAGCAAGGCATTCTCGGCCTCTATTTTGACCAAAAGACTTGCAACAACAAAAGAATGAAGAGCATTCGACTCGAGTGACACAAGGAAACACTCGGGCATGATTGGACGAGGCACTCACATATTCGAGATCCAGGAAGCCATGATTACGGTGAAGCCCTCTCAAAGGGTTGATTCTAACTCGAGTGGACCGACGACAAGACGCAGAAAGTGTGGCAGGAGCTATCCCAGACAGCGGGGAGAGAAGCGGATTAGGAGTGGGCGGACGAGAGCGAGCAGGGCGTGGCAGAGAGAGAAAGATGTCAGAGCAGCGTGCAAGTCAACGTAGTTAGTCGCCGTCTCGACTGGCTCTCCCTGCTTGCCCCTTCTTGTTTCACATGCGACAGCTGCCCGCGCCTGGACCACCCACAGCTGTGCGTTTGCACAATTATCAAACACAATTATCCATCACTTATCCACCACTCAGCTGCATCAATGCACGCGTCGCAAGACCTGTCCCTTTGATACACCACTCACCAGTTCCATCCGCTTTACTGCACCAGTCTTGTCGCCCTAACTCGGCGCGCTTCATACCCGCCAACCGCGTCTTCCAACCAGACTCCACACTTGCCAACACCGTGACGTCGCAATAGCCCATCAAAATGTCGGACCAAATACCCACAGACCCGACCGACCAAGCACCTCCAGACCTTCCGGGCGCAGTCACCAGCGCTATCCTGCCAGCCAACGATCCTGTTCCCGACGAGTTGAGCGAGGAAGAGGATGACATTATCCCCAGAAAGAGACCGCTCGGCGACCTGGTCAACACCAAGATCGACGACGATGAAGCTTCCAACATGGGAGACGACGATGATCTGTTCGGAGATGGCGGTGACGATGAGGAGCAAGAGGAAGTTGCGCCGTAGGCTCCATCCACATGCGCAACCCATGCGATTTTCGACTAACAAACCCCAGTGAACCGCTTCGCACTCTCGAGGACGAGGAACTGGACTCTGGCGACGACGAGGGCCGCCATGATCGCATGGCATCGGAACAATACGACCACGAGACACAGAATGTCGTCATCCAAGAGTCCAGCATGAGCAGACAACCACTTCCTGAGCCTACTGACGGCGAGGTACGTCTCGCAATGCTTCCAACCTGAAGTCTCCACTGACATGGTTAGATGTACCTGACCAAAGTCCCCAAATTCTTGTCTGTCGATGCTCGAAGATGGCACCACACCACCTACCAACCACCCACCACCGACCACCACTCGCATGAGGCTGCCCCTGGCTTCTCTGCCTACAGCACCGCTACCAGCACGGTCCACTGGAGACGCTCTCCCTCCAACCCCAAGAACATTCAATCCAATGCACGCATCCTGCGCTGGTCCGACGGCAGCTTGACACTACAACTCGCTTCGAACCCCACACAGCAGTACGAGATTGAGGGCAACCCCCTCGCTCCTCGCCAGCGCAACCCTTCCAAGCCCACCCCTACGAGCCAGAGGCCTGGCAGAAAAGACCACGGCAACGATTCATACACCTACTTGACTGTCCCGGATCCTTCCAACGGTCTCCTCCGCGTCACTCACAAGATCACTGCTGGCCTTTCAATCCTGCCCTCGGCTGCTACTACCGACGATGCACTTGAGAAACTACAGAACTCGCTAGCCGCGATCTCCCAGGGCAAGAACAAGAGCAGCGCAGGTGGTATCGAGTTCGTCAAGATTGACGAGGACCCCGAGCTGGCCAAGAAGAAGGCAGAGGTTGCAGAAAGAGAAAAGGATCGTGCACGAAAGCGAAGAGACGCAGCCGAGACCCGAGAGCGTGAGAGGGGTCGCGGAACGGGTCGTGCTGGTCTCGGCTCAAGAGGCTACGGCGGCGGTCTTACTGCTGGCATGCTCGAGGATGACGAACTTGGTGGTGGTGGTCGCCAGAGAGCCAGAGCAAAGCCCAAGAGACGCCAACGCCGCAACAGCGAATACAGCGAAGACGAAGACTTTGGTCGCAAAAAGAGCAACTTCGGCAACGACGAGTACGACGAAGAGGACGACTTTATCGCTGGTAGTGATGAAGAAGAGGCCGTCGACGACGACGAGGATGAAGACGATGGCATTGTCGAGGAGAGGCGGCCCAAGGAACGTGCGCCCAAGCGCGCAAGCCCAGATGAAGATGACGAGGACGCAGAAGGTGAAGACGACGACATCCCTCAGGCTTCCAGAACCAAGAGAAGGAGAGTTATCGACGAGGACGACGATGACGAGTAATCTTGACTACGAAAATACACCGTCTATATTCGCCCCTTGGAACACGACAACAATCGGTTTGCCAACAACTGTTCCCCTTAGCATCTTTCCAAAAGTCTATCGACAGTATACGCGTTGATAGCAGACACCTGTTCACAAAGGGTTGCGTGAGCAGACAGGGCAGAAGGTTCAGGCACGAACCATTATCAAAACTCAGATACAAGACTTAGAAACCTCTCGACGAATAAACGGCAGCGAGATAGGTTGTCTTTGGCATTGAGTTCAGACCTCCGCAATAGTGATCGGCAGACCCGGCGGCGGAAAATGAAGCTCTGACCTCAGATGACGTTTACTTATAAAGAACAAGCATTCAGCCACCATCACCTCGACACTTGGTATTGATCTTCTCAATCTTTGCCGAACACACCTACCATCTTACCACTGTAACCGTCTTTCATAGCCTTGTCTTTGGCTCATCTCATTCCACAATGTCGACTCAAGCACCAGGATTCTACACGGCACCCTCGGACAAAGATACACCACAGCAAGACCGTGGGTTATTCCACCATGAAAGCAAGAAGCATGAAAGCCACCATTATGCTCGCATGTACGGCGGCCAAGCCGTGAATGCAATGATGTTCGGGTTTGGAGCCACATTGGGGGCCGACGCTGCAAACGCTGCGGTAGGAGAGATGAAGGTGCGTTTATATTTCGGACTCGACGGTAGTTGCGCAATGCTGACCATGATGTTAGCAATGGTGGAGACACTGAGCAACAAGTCTTTAACCTGCTCTGCAACGAAACGATCTCACGAACAAAACCATCCCTGGCCTGCAGACGGATGAAGATATTCGGATGGGTTACGTCTATATTGAAGTAGACATCAACTAATTAATGCATTTGTTGTTAAGGCATCAAACGAGCATACCGCTTCCCATAGTTTAGGATGTTGGTTGGTACTGACGACAAGTTGATGAGAGTTATTTCTCCAATAACTTACTTGTGACACACGACGTGATACTGATAGGGGTTGGCTCCTGATGATTCGATTGAGCTGACAAGCACCTATGTAGAAAGTGAAGTGGGTGATTTCAGAAGTGGTAGGCACGTGGTTGGTCGCGGCAGCCTGAGGCCAAATGCTCTTTCCTCGATTCACGACACAGGCTTCTGCTGCCTGGGCTTTCAACTCGCGCCTGAAGCATGCGATGGCTTTCTCCCCCCAGACACATCTTCCACAGCAAACACCTTTCCCTCTACAGAGATACCACCAACCATTCACCTTTCGATTGCCAACCTAGGCAGACTTTATCTCTCCGTTCATCACCATGCCTCCAAAACGTACCAAAAAGGCTCCAGCGGTCCCAAAGATACAGGGCAAACTCAACTTCCAGCGCCTGCCAAAGCCACAGACCACCGTCTCTCCTCTCGTTCAGATACTCTCTCAATACCAGCTCATGATCATGGTGACCGACCAGCTCTCTTCGGCCGACATCATCCACCTTACCGCGACCTGCAAGGAGATCAACATGTACCTCACCGACGACAAGACCATCTACACTAGCATCACGCAGCGTGCCAACTGCGATGGCAAGGGTATCGAAGCCAGAGCAAAGTGCTTTGGTCACTGGAAGGGGGATGTTACAAAGGCCAATGCCCAGTGCCGAGGTTCAGACTGTAAGCCATGCGATGATTGCAGCGCCATGGTCTGTAACGTAAGTGCCTTCGATCCTTCCTGACATCTTCGTCGCTCACGTTCAACAGGAGTGCCGCTTCCACATCGAGTACATGAACGACATGCCTTGTTGCAGAGATGACCCTTCGCATTGGCAGAGCCACGAAGCCGACGCTGCAACACACCTCGATATCGTGCGTCGTTGCCACGGTGACCACTGCGGTGAATGTATGTCGAGTTGACTTGCGAACTCGCTTGCAACGATTGTGCTGACTGTCCTTCGGGTCCAGGTTCTGAATTCCACTCGGGAAACTTCCCCATCGAAAGCATCCGAGCCGCCCTTCTGGCTGGTGAGCCACGTGAGCAACGCTACTGCTCAGACTGTCAACCTCACTTTCGTCGTGGAGAAAAGCTAAACTTCGAGGACATCTTTGAACTTGTCATGATGAATGATGACGAGGACGACTGGTGCTGTTGCACTCTAGCCGATCAGTTCATCGAGGATTGCTGGCTTTGCATTCCGTGCTTTATCAAGCAAGAGGCCCAGGCATACAGCCGTCGTCTCAAGAAGCAGTCCTTCAAGTTGGAGGCAAATGCAGATGGATCGACTCGGAAGCCTGTTAGGACTGTGGTGCGTTTCTTGATGCGATTGCTAGGTCACTGCTGACCATCGTCAGGACCATCTCTGCGATTGCGGCCGCGTCGCTGACATTCCATACCTGGTCAACTGCAGATGGTGTGATGCATACATCCATACTCCTAAGGTCGGAGAGCTACTCGAAGACATGGCGGCCGCTTTTTGGTGAGCTCAGATTCTTGGTTGCTCAAGATTGTTTTGCAGCCTTACCGCGTTCTTATGACTTACAAGTACAAGAGTGATGGAACATGGACAAAGTATGGATACCGGAAGCACACTTGCAAGCATGGCTTTACTATAGCTGAAGAAACAGGAGCATCATCCGAGAGCATGACTTATAGTTGAGCATAAGACAGTCAAACATGTACTACTACTTCTGGTCCAACAGAACATTTGCATGATCACATGAAAGTTCAAGCAGAGCCGATAGAAAAGGCGGTAATAAGCGTGGCCGAGGTTACGACCCTGTCATCCTTCTCACCCCTTATGTATCGTCCACCACCGATCATTTGTCTCGACAAACCAAGCTCAACCTATACAAGTATTAGAAGCAATCTCAACAGCACGAAAGTCTCGAAGCAGCTACTATCGAGCCTCGTGGAACACTTTCGTGTCTTGAACCAATCCGAGTCTCCCGCCGAGATATCGAAGCGAGAAACACGAGGAACAAGAGTGGATTCCAACAAGTCCGTCTTGAGAGGAAGCAGGCCAGCAAGACAATCAGAAGCGAGATGGTATACAGAGAGCAAGCAAGCAAGCACGACTCGAGATGCCAAGTGAGAAGCCAAGGGGCAAACAAGCAGCATGGCATTTGGTAGAGTCGGTGTGACTCTAGAGATACAAGGCGAGAGAAGAAGGAAGGGCTGGAGGGAGATTGAGATGGGACGAGGGGGACGAAAACGCAGAAAAGTTAAACAAGTCAATGCCAAAGAGAAAAAAAAAAAAAAGAAAAAAGGGAAAAGAAAAGGACCACTAGAAACACCAAAAACCCCCCTTTTGCCTTGTCTTCCTTTTTTGAGTTATCGGCATTCAACATTATGGTCAACCCGCGCTGCCGATCTTAGCGCCACCTTCATCTGCAGCAGTGGCCGTTCGTCTCGCGACTCCTTTCCGTCTCTCTCCTTCTCCGGCACCTTGCAAGGGCTCCTCTTCGTCCTGTGCTTCGTCGTCCTCGTCATCCTCGTCTTCTTCATCCATGAGCTCGACATCGTCATCCTCCCTCGTTTGACCGGCGTTCCCCCGTTCCCAGATGGCGACCTCGTCCAGCTCGTTCAGGTCGACGGGCTTGTCGCGCAGCCACTTCATCCTGGGGCCGCTCTTTGCAAACTCGCTGACGCGGAAGCCGTAGATGCGGGGTTCGTAGATGTTGGACTTGCCCAGGCCGGGAGCCATGTTTTCTGCCGCGAAGCCGTTGACGGTGGTGGGTTGTGTGGGCAGAGGAGCGGGTTGTGCGGCGACTGGCGGGGTGGAGCTGAAGGTGTCCGAGACGTTGGTGAGGCTGCTGCGGCGTTTGCGGTGGGTGGTGGTGGTCGAGGAGAAGTCGGCCAGCTGTTCGGGGGTGGGGCCAAAGGAGATGGGTGTGCCGCCGACGCGCAGTTCGGGGAAGGTCATGAAGAAGAGGCAGCCAAAGGTTGTGCCGAAGAAGGCGCCGTCGACGGACTGGAAACGGCTGTTGGGCGGCGTGTAGACGTCGAGACAGCTGGGGCAGAAGAGCTTGACGGTCTCGTGGCCGGGGATGTCGCTGCAGCCGACGGGCAAGACCTTTGCTTGACCGCAGTAGACGCGCGGGCAGGCGCCGAAATGGCCGGCGTCGTATTTTTTGGCCATCTCCTGGATGCCCGCGCGCGAGGTGATGTAGCGCTGGTGAATCAGACCGTACAGCATCTCGGCGCTGCTCTCCATGACGGACAGATCCGAGGCCATGCGCATGTGTCTCCTCTCCTGGCGTCTGTAGGCGGCCGCGTCCCTCATGTCCTCGTCGTCGTCGTCCAGATCCTCGTCTTCTTCTTCGTCCTCTTCGTCGCTGTAGTCGTCCTCGGGCTCGACGTCCAGAATCATCTCCAGGGCTTCCTTGTACATGGGCACCTGGCTCTGCAGGCCGGTCAGGTTGAAGTCGTCCTCGACAAAGTCCTCGGACACCTCAGCAAAGTACTCGTGGCCGACGAGGCTGCAGAAGGCGGTGATCCACGACTCGGCTACCTGGCTGCTGGAAGACATGTCGCTCTCCTCGTCCGGGCCGACATGGCCAGCATATGCGCGTGAATCCACGGTTGCGGTTGGTGCGAGTGAGGCTGGCTTGGGAGCGCTTTGTTGGTCGTCGGCGCGCGCGCGTTGGGGCTGGCGTCGAAGTGCTGGCGCAGGGGCAGGCGCAATCGCGGCTTTTGGTCAAATGACGCTGTGGCCTTCGAGGGAAGGTGCGCAACACCGAGTCGGAAGGTGCAAGACTGTCGGGCTGCAGGGGTCGTCTTGTTGCTGTTGATTTGCACGTCAATGACGGGACATGGGCCTGTCAAAGCCAGATGATGACGCTGAAAATGTCCTCGAAGCACCGTTCACTGCTTCCTCTTTCTGTAGTCTTTGTTGATACAGCTGTTTTGCTATCAAAGTGGGATGTTTGAGTTTCCGAGCCAGCTGCCAAGCCTGCCGACTGGATGCCCCATGCCGCAGGGCCACATCACGTGGACACCAGTATCATCTAGCTACCGAGTACTCGTGCAAAGCTATCATCAGCCACCTCATAGTGCCTTGTCCGCGTGGTAGCAAAACTACTCTGTCCCTCAGAACAGGTCGCGTAGGATTCTGCTCAGCTCATCCTCACCACCGAATCCACTTTCGTCCATTTGATGCACCCCTGCCCCGAACCCTCCTCCAAATCCATTCGTGTATCCTCCAGCTGCCTCGAATAGATTTGTCAAGTCTTGCACCATTCCGTCAGGCGAATTTGACGATACACTTCCCATACCGTTCCATCCTTCGGGGTTCAAAAATGCGCCCTCGTCAACCTTGTGTCCAGCGAGTCCGGCCATGGCCACTGCCGCCGAATGGTTTGGGTCGCTTTGTGCATTGCTCGTCATCAATCCGAGCTTCGGCCCTACCTCTTTGAGCAGCCGGATCGTTTTCCAGAGCCTCTTGCTGACCCAACTACCTTTTGATATGCCACGTACAAGATCTAGCGCCATGTAAAACTCCTCACGCACCTGCCCTGCGTACGTCTCGGGCATGTGTGATACTGCGAGGAACAACACCGCCAGAGCTGTCGTGAGGAACGCATTGAACAGGCTCTGCGACGCTTGATACATCCTGCTTGTTCGGTTGATGTGCGTCAATATGCGGACCGTATCTTTGGCGATGTCTACTACCGTCTGTGCTTGTATGGGATTGCTCACAATCGACGCTGTTGAGTGCAGCACCGGCCGATGGATCATGACGCGCATAACATTCGCCCGCAAGTAGAGAATGATTCGGAGACGCTGTTGTCCAGCAGATACATCCCCGTCTGCTTGGCCCCAAGACTCTCGATCCCAGTGCAGCTGCTGAGGGAGATTTCTGTGCCAGTTGACAATCTGGAAGTCGAGATAACTCACATCCTCTTTACTGACCTGCTTTCTGCCCGAATCAGAGTAGATTAGATGTCGTACTTTGCTCGCAATAGCAAAATGTTCGATCATGGCAGTCAAATAGAGTGATTTCTCGCCCTGCAAAGCCATTTAGCTTGGTCGATGCGCTCAAAACGTGTCATGACTCACTGGCTTTGGTAGGTTCGGGTCAATGTCAGAATCCTGTAGAGCAAAAGGCATTCCGGTGCCGAAACTCCACCTCCTGTCAAGACAGTAGACGGACCAGAACGTAAGCGTAGCCATGGTACATTGCTCTTCATCCATACGTTCGTACGTCTCTCTGCGGTGCAAACCTAGTTCGATGCAGAGACGAGCAGTCAGGCCTATGATGCGCCAGGATATGCCTTCATTGTCGCAGTGGAATTGATATGTAGCCTGATCACAGTCAGGAGGTTGCAGCGAGGAAGCAGTCTTGATGGTCATACCGTGAGTGCGAGCAGCTGGACACTTCTCAAGCCAGTGTCACCAAGCAAAAGAGCGTCGATCGAGGGTTGCACATATGCGTACATGGCACGGCCGAGCTCGCTCCTGCCTGAGCCTTCGACGACCATAGCTGTGGCCATGACGATTTTAAGTATGTTAGTTTCCTCATCATCTATCGAATCAGCACCGGGAAGGGATCTCATCATAAGGCCGGTCCTCTGGGCGGATTCCATGAAGGTGAAGAGCTTGTTGGCGTAGGCGACGAGTTCGGGTATGGAGAGCAGAGGATACATGATGTGCATATCGTCCTGATAGACACGTATCAGGCGGAGGGCTTCGTCGCGGTTGACATGCCAGATAGGGTCCTTGTTGGCGTGCAGTGGAGCCGAGTGCAGAGGCGACTCTTCGCGTAGCACATCGTCGTCGGCAGCAGCAGCAGCAGGGGCTATGCCCATGTTCTCTAGATGGTTCTTGGCGACGCCTAGGTTGAACTCCAAGCTCGTAGGGCCTCTGAAGGCGGGTCTTGCTGACATGCTCTTTCTCCGTGCGACTTCGGGGGAAGCGACATGATCGTGTGGAATGATTGACTGGTGCTGCAGATAAGGGTCGATGGGTGGTTGGTGGTGAGCGAGGTCTGCGCGCAGAGTGTTCATGCTAGCAAAGAGAGCGTTTACTTGGTCTTGGAGGGAGGAGATTTGGTTGGACATTGTACGGAACTCGTCGGTATCCTTGAAGTTGGAGGTGCAGCAGTTGGGGGCGTAGACGCAGTCCAGAGCGAGGTTGCCGCATCGCTGGCATGGGGTTTGACCGTTGCATTTGATCTTGCGTCGCTTGCACTCGTTGCTTCAGGGCGTCAGTCGCGTGCTTGTGTGTGTGTGTGTGTGTGTGTGTGTGTGTGTGTGTGTGTGTGTGTGTGTGTGTGTGTGTGGCACAAGAGACCGGGGCGTACCAGGCTATAGAAATGTAGCGATTTCGTTTCTGCTTCTGCTGCTGCTGCTGGGGGTCGTCGCTCTTCCGCTTCCCAGAGTTGCTGCCACCGCCATCCTGCATGGATACAGGCGACGCATCGTCGAGTGCCATTGTCGATGAGTGTCGAGTGTGGGCTTTGTCTCTGTTGCAAGCGGCCAGCTCATGCCCCGATGACCGAGGGCCGCCGTCAGCCTGCGCGGAGCATGATCGTCACGGCCTTGCGGGGAAAGGGACCCGCTCGTTCTTGCCAGCGCCATCCCACCGGTACGCACACCCGCTGCCGACGAAGGAACCACCGAAGCCTACCGTGACGCTCCATCTCTTGCGCTCGACATGAACCCAATCTCTCCTCGATGTGTACATCGCTTCTGCTGCCCTAAACCATACCAAAACTGTAGATCCGCCGTTCTTGAACCTCTCAACAACTTCGCGTAAGCATGAGCATGAGTTCAGCGATCCAGGGAAACCCATACGACGAGTCTTGGGGCGCTCCTTAGGCTCCTTCAAGCCCCGATCCCTCCATGCCTGCTTGGGACTAGGCTGAGATCTAAAAGCCCTTCCGCCAGTTTGTCCGCTGCGCTCACCTTACTAAAACTGCCAATCTTTCTCTCAGATGGGCACACGAATCATCTTGCTTACTGCTTTTTGCTTCACACACTTGAGTGGCCGACCGCTTTGGTCAACTGATTCTTTCGCTAGCTACAAACGACCCTTCCGCTAACCTAAACATTGCCAATCATCATCATCATCGCCGTGTGCTGTGCTGTGCTCAACTTGAGCTTCATGCCTCGACCTCTCAAGTTCGCACGACGCCCGTAATCTTGCATCTGCTTTATTTTCTCCAACCCTGCTCTTGCATGTGCCTTGTACCTTGTCCGAAAACTCACACCCCACCACCCGCAATCTATCTGCCCGGCCCGTACCATGCTTTGGGCTGAAAGAGGCTGACATGACCTCGCAACGCTTTACCTTTGTTAACGTGACTGCTCCTCAAGACGCGACCACCGAAGGAAACAAAAAACGAATTCGTTCCGCCGCCGCAGCATCGGGATGGGCTCAGGGTGCTCGCCCCAAGCTTGATCAAAAGCCTCCTAGCACCTCCGAAGACTCACGTTTCTCCTACCCCGTCAAACTGACAGATCTGTTCGAAGCATCAGAGAAGTCTGATTTTTCCAACAATCCTGGTTCGACCGACAAACGGAAGATTTCTACCATCTCGGAAACGGAGCCTCCTGGAAACCACTTCTCAGATCGCAAGTTCATCTGGGAGACAACCACCGCTCGGAGAACTTCTACTGCCAAATCTGGCACACCAGACCTAGACGACCACATACGATCCAACATCAAAAGGAAAAGGACTACTCGCAGCAGTCAGACTTCAAGTTCTCGCAGGAAAGCAACTGTAACCTCCTCCTCGGCCTCGGCGTCGTCGCAATCACTTGTCGCAACCCCCACGACGGCTGTTTCCAAATGGATATCGTCAATCCAAACACCAGATGCCAGTCTGACCACACCAAACTCTTCGCTCGTGAGCCCTCATGATCTGGGTAGTGGCATCTACGATGTGTTCAACTGCTATCCCGTGCAAAGCCAGCCCTGGTATGACAGAATACTACATCACAGTAAGAAGCAGCGATTTCGCGTGCCGAGGTTTTTTGTTGCTAACTCAACACCCAGTGATGACCGTCTTTGCTCCCCGCGGCTGGTCCTCGTTGAACATCAGTAACGGAGAAGGACTTCAGTGGGAACGATTCATGACCCTACATGCCCTCGCAGATTCCGCTCTGTTCAATGTTCGACTCCTCTTCGCGTCCGGTGACTTGATACGACTGAAGGTCTTGCCGTCCGAAACGGCACTTTGGTTACGGGATCAAGCAGTCAGATCCATCAACGAAGCCCTCGACGACCCTGTTCGTGCAATTAGCGATCCAGTGATCCTGGCCGTTGGCCGAATCGCCCTCCACGAATCAATGTATGGCGACAGAGGTGCCGCCAACCTGATACATCGTCCTGCCCAATATCGGATGATAATGATGAGAGGCGGTATGGGCGCTCTGGACTTCCCAGAACTTGTCAAGAGATTGATGAGGTGGGCTGATAGGGTCATGTCACTACAATCCGACACACCCCGATTCTTGCCCGATGATGACCGGTCTTTCTCAATTAATCAAAGTGTCGAGGTTTTGGAGAAGTGGGTGCCTCATGAAGGCTTTTCGCTACGGACAAAGGTCAGAACGTAGCCGACCAGGCCATGCAGTGACGAGGAGGGCGGTGAAGTTTTGCATTATCAGATCCTGTTTTCGAGCGTAACGACCTGTCCATACGAACCAAAAGTTTTTCCTTCTACCGTACTGCATGCGACCTTCTTGAATCCATGTTCGCACATCAATCTCCACGAACGAATTCACTGTAGACGAAAAGCAAAAGAGATGTCGCAGCCGTGAATCGAACACGGGGCTCGTGCATGGCAAGCACGAATTTTACCACTAAACCACTGCGACTAATTTATGTTTAAAGTTTTGAACTTTGACAATATATTATTATCACATACTTAGAATCAAAAGCCACCGATACTGGCCCGACAACACTCGATTCGAACTACTTCTCCCATTGTACTAGCATTCACGACCAAACTCCACAAGGTCGCTCGTTGATATTCACGATCCATCCCTCATAATGGATCCTCTCTATCTACCAAATCTCGAGCAAAAGACGCTGGCCAGATTCGACGAACTTGCAGAAAAGGAAAAGATCTTTTACGAAGAAGCCATCTCTGAGCTGATCACAGTCGATGGATTCGATGTGAGTCAAAACTTTGATTTCTCCCATCAGTATTGCCCTAGTCCATGCAGGTTCTGATCAATAAATAACACCCCTCTCTACGCAAAAACGGGAAAAAAATGACAGATGCCAACGACAACCGACGGACAATTCGCTAACCATCCCTCCCAACGCCCAGTTCCAATTCATCGTCGCTGGTATACTCAAGAAGAAACCAATCCTCGCAGCCAATGCGCCCAGCAGATCAAAAGCCGGCGGTCCGTTTGTCGATCCGGATCCAGAGGAAGTGGTGACGGATCTGGGCTGCACTCACCGTCTGCTGGTCAACAAGTATGGTATCTTTCGGCCAATGACTGTTATACCGACCAGAGAGTATGCTCTTCAGACCGACGATCTTGATCTCAAGGATGTTAATGCGGCGTGGTCGGTCTTGAAGGCGTTTCAGACGCCGTCGTTGATTATTTACAATTGTGGTGTTAATGCTGGGTCGTCGCAGGGGCACAAGCATACTCAGGTGTTTCCTTTGCCTGGTCATGCGTTGTGGCCTTTGAGGGCTACTTCCTGTGAGGGTGAGTTATCGTCTCTGTCTTCTTCTTCTCACGCTGGTTTGCTTACTCTCCACAGCCATCTCTACCAACATCGAGCACGTGCCTTTCAAACACTGCGTCTTGCGTCTTCCAAGTCATGCCGATGCAAAAACTGCGTACGAAGCATACCTCCGCCTCCTTGACGCATCTCGCGCTGTGCTAGCAAAGTCGGGCGAAGGCAGCAGAGACTACAATGTAGCCATGACCGCAGACTGGATCGCCGTCATACCTCGTCGGACCAGCGATGGACCTTATGGAGCAAACGCTGCCGGTATGCTGGGCATTGTATATCTGCCTGATCAGGAAGAGCGAGACAAGTGGTCTCGGCTCGGCTACACGAAACAACTCGTTGCCTTTGGTATACCAATCGATGCGTAGGGGCACCATGGCTCTAACCCCTACTATGGAGTGCATACCCTATGGATGTTGCCTGCCTTGACCTCAATCTCAACACTATTCTGTGGTGTCTAGAATAATCACCGTCTCTCAATTGTCCAAGGCAGAAGAGACCCCAAACCCCTCCCGCTAAAAAGCATCTCCCAAACATCAACAGAGTCCTCTTCCTCCAACCCACCGACCACCACATCACCGCTTGAACCTAAACAAATCACATCCCCCCGTCACGCAAGTATAATAAACCACCCCAACCCCATTGACATTGACTCTCGAAGGCTGCCCGCACAAACAAACCGGATTGGCCCCATCACAGCCCACCAAATCCGCAAAACAAGAAAAATTTCCTCTGTGCGTGACCACGCACCGGTAACAAGGCCTCCCGTCATCGTTCAACTGCAGCGTCGTTCTCTTTCCACACTTGTTGCATTTCGGGTTGTCGAACCTGGGGTCGTGGTTGGTGTTTTGGTTGAAGAGGTATGCCCATATGTCTAGTTGGGTTTGGGTGGAGAGGTCGGGAGGTTGGGTGGTGTTGGTGTCTGGTGTGGGAGAGGCTTCCAGGATCCAGTCGTTGTCGTCTTTGTTGGGGGATCCCCTGGCTGACGATGCATTGCTGGTAGGTGTGGTGCTGCTGCCTGTGCTAGCAGGACTGGTGCTGTTGCTGCTTTCGGCCCTGGAGAACTGCATTGGAAAAGTAGGAAATGGTTGTTTGTTTGGTAAAGAGAAAGAGTAAACATTGCAGGTTGTTCTGTACCTTGATTTTCCCACACCTGGGTACCCCTGAGATCCTATATCACTGCCCATCGATGTCCGTTTAGAGTTCTCGATATCACGCATGAGACCTTGAGAGAGTTCTCAAAAGGTAGTTTGTATAGTGATAGACTTCAGATCAACATGGAGAAATTTTCTGACTGTGAGTTAAAATTTGGGTGTGAACAGATGTTCAACTCAGATTTAACACCAATTCACACCCAAATGTTCAACTCGAGCCAATCATGGGCTGTAAATGAAGAGTTTTATTGTGGTGAGAGGAGTGGGTTTTGACACCACAGTGAAAGAACGGACAACCTTCTTCTTGGTGATATCAATCTTTGGACATGTCTGCAATCGCAGTGTTCTGCACGTGAAAGGACTTGGTTGGTCAGTGGGAATAGAATTGAAGGCTTTGTTGGCGGCTAAGATACTTTCCCGCATGAAGGGCCACGCAAGAGGTGGCGTGCTCATCAGTCTACGTTGATGGCTTACGAATGCTTCTGGACGTGTGCCTGGTTCTTGAACATGAAGCCCGAGGTTCTTTTGTCGGCGCCTGTGCGCTTGCTGATCTTGCCGTCGTTTGCAAAGACCAAGACCAGGAGACCTGCACCGCCTAGCACCATGTGTACCAACGCGCCGGCGATCAAGATGCCAGAGAGCTGGGCGGATGTACCAGAGATGTACATCAGAATTCCAGTTGCGAGGTGGTAGAGAAGGGTTGCGATGGTGGTGGCCGACGAGTCTGGTGCGCATGTCAGCACTGAGGGCGGCAAGCGAAACAGCAAGAACTGGTAACATACAAGGAGAAGCAGCAGTAGCAGAAGCGCTGGGCACGTTGTCGGCGTCGTCCCACAGACGGTGCAGTTCGCCGGAAAAGAGCAGAGCAAGGAAGGAGCAGAGCAGCAGAGCAAAGCCCAATTCGCGAGCAACCAGAGTCTCGAATGCCGAAACAGTCTTGGGTTCAGACGAGGCCATCCAGGCGGCCATGCTGGGACTCAGGAGGAGTGGTGCAGCTTCAAGCGCGAGCAAGGCAGCTGTTGCCTGGTTGTAGATGCGGAAGTTCTGTGGCCGAGTCAGTCTACTGCTGCGAGCAGGTCGCGATGGTTGAGCTAGCACTCACGTCCATGATTGATGTCGCTTGTGTATATGTTTCGCTGTTGAAAAGTGCTGAAGTTGTGACTGGTAGGTGGAAGAAGACAGGTCGAGCTCGAGGTAAGCAGAAGCTGATCATCCGTCCATCTCTCCTTCCCTGATTTACGGAGTTGCTTGCGAAAGCTCGCCCCGGCGGCAAGAGCGGCAGAACATGACGTACCTACCTTGTTTGTCCACCGCCTTTGACCACATCAGCTGCCTATCGTGTCTTGCAACATGGCGACACGGTCTTGCAGCAGGCAATTGGAGCATCATGTGTACTGATATAGAGCTTCTATACACATTGCATAGCTTGGTCTCTCGAAGCTTTACCCTTGTTCTGCCCGCTGAAACAACCACTTGCTGAACTGTTCGGTACACCGATTCGTCATTTTGCGGGGTCAAACATCATCGTCATCGCATGCTCAACATCAACTCGCAACATTCATACACCATTTTGCTGCTTTGGTCCATGTCGACTCTACCTTTTAAACTGAGATCCCATACGAGATTCCTTGATAGTCCCAAAACAAATCTTTATTCTCACAAATCATTCTATATCCATCGTTTGTCCATATACAACCCAGTTCGTAACTACACTATGGACGCCAACCAGGGCAACGACCCCAACAAGAAAACCTACCACAAGAAAGCTACAGGCGCAGCACTCGAGACAGTAGAGAAGCACTCCAACGACCATGATCTCAAACTCTTCGGAAGCTGCTTTTGGTACGTGGTTACCTCCGAACTGCAATGGCTCTACGCGATCGAAGATGCGGTGCAGACCTCCTAGTCTAAGAGAATGCTCATCCAAGCCCTGTCATGAAGGCCATCAGCGCTTCATTCCACTGACCCGCCTTGGAACTTGTAGAGTGCACGCTAACACGATCGTCTCCACAGCCCTTTCGTTCAGAGAGTGTGGATCTCTCTTGAGGCAAAGCAACTCGAGTATCAATATATTGAAGTAAGTTCTTGAACCGCAAGTGGTGGACATCAGTGCAGGATTCAGGGGGTCGTCGCAGGACCACCTACGCTCTGTGGACATTGCTCAAACCTTCCTGCCATACTCCTTTCAGTCTATCTTCCTAGGTTGCTGAAGAAGGTTTGGACGGCATGTTGGCATGTCCTTGACCATAGCCCTATACCCAGCTTCTGCCCTGCAACGACATTACGTTAGTGCCACAAAGATAAAGATCGTGCTTACAGTAGACATCGTACAGGTCGATCCCTACAAGAAGCCACAGCAACTGCTCGAAGTCAATCCTCGTGGTCTGGTCCCAGCGCTTCGCCATGGCGATTGGGGCTGTTACGAGTCCACCGTTTTGATGGAATATGTTGAGACCGCCCTGATCTCTTGGAAACCGACGTGCGCTGATCCGAATAATGTATAGCTCGAAGACCTACAGAAGGGTGAGGCACTGTTGCCCAGCGATCCGAAGCTGAGAGCGCATTCTCGCTTGTGGTCTGATCATGTAAGATTGGTAGCCGCGTATGGACGAAAGTATCCCGAGCTCATGAATTGCACAGATCAACCGGAATATCGTCCCCGGCTTCTATCGGTACTTGCAAGCCCAAGACGAAAGGTCCCAGATCGAGCACGCAGAAGAGCTCAAGGAGCAGATTTCGAGACTTGTCGATGCGGCCAACAAGCGTGGTCCGTTCTTCTTGGGAGAAAGGATGAGTTTCGTGGACGTCCAGGTAAGAGCGCCTCCTAGCCACTCAACGCATAGGGCTAGAAGCTGATCGGTCGTAGATGGCGCCATGGGTGATTCGACTTCGTAAAGTCCTTCAGCCATACAGGGGCTGGCCCGAGCCTGAGGCAGGTAGTTTCTGGGCAAGATGGGTCGACGCTATTGAGCAGAACCATGCAGTGAGAGCCACAACAAGCACGGACGACCTCTACCTGGATAGCTACCAGAGATGAAAGTCTTCAAAGCCGGAGCCGTGCAATGCCGGCCCGGGTCCCGTCTTTGTGGAGCCATATTTGCTAACCCCATGCAGATGCAGAGAATCGACCAAACACATCCCAGGTACAACACGCCATCAACTCCGGCCGCGGGCTTCCCTGAGGCTCTGTCATCAGCCAATGCCTTATGTCGGACATGGCCGAGAGGCTGTTCAACCGTTGCAACGGCGACCTGACTCGAGGTTGTCTCAGGCACGAAAGGTCTCCAGATCGTCGTCCCAAAGGTCATTTTGACGTGGTCTTTGATGTCGACACTGTATTTAGCTTCGATCGGTTGGTATAGAGCCACTACTCACACTATGCAAAGCTCGAGATGACATTTGAGCAATTCGAAATTATCAATAAGGTTGCAAAGGCCCGAAACCTGCATGACCACATGCTCAGAGCCTCGAACTCTATGCTGAGCCGGAATCAAAAGTGAAGTCGTTGCAAATGTTGTGTGGGGAGAGGCTCCTGACTGTGTGCATACAACGTTGCGTTCCGGAACCCTGAAGAGCGACAAACTGGAGTTGAGAGCGTGCGGTCTGGATAAGACCAAGCCTGTTGGTGTCGACGAGCTAGCACGAGACGCGCAGGAAAAGGAAACAACCCTCGAGCGGAGTCACGCATAGAGTTCAATGGGCCACAAAGAATGCCTGTCGACCCTGAAGCGCAACACGCAAAGTCTAGCAGACCAACGAACAGCGAATTGGACGACCGGACACGGGTTCCCGATGTGAGTTGCTCGGGAGAGCAACAACAAGAGGAGATATGTGGAGAGTAAAAATAATTGTATGGACTCCAGAGTGGATCCCTCGAAGTGCCTTGGCTCGAAGTCCCAATGACCAACCGGATTCAAGGAGCCTCATGGACGACAGCGCGGCGTAAGACGTGGCGAAGCGAACATCATCTCTAAGCTGCAAAATAAAGTTACACATACAAGTATGGGTTCAGTAGCGTCCCTCGCCGGTGCTCGCCTTTCCAGAGGACGCTGTCCCCAAATAGGGTCGCGCAACTCAGATATGGCTGAGCAGAAGGATTTTAGCGAAAGGGACGATCTCAACATGGGTCATTGATCATTTGAGCAATGGCCGCGGCAAGCATGAACAGCGGAGTCGCATCAAAAAGGCGCTTGACACTGTGAGAGTGGCCGCCGGCGAGGTGGGTTGGTGCGGCAATCACTGATCAGTGAAGGATCAAGTTACCGACATTAGGATCAGGATCCGCTTTCGAGAATTGAAACGATCGCGCGTAGCGGATCTTCAGTCGCATATTGTTCTCAATATATCGAATGATTTACAGAATGTCACCGTCTCTTGGAGGATTGGAAACTGTGGTATTGCCGGAGTCGGGAGAACGTGTTCATTGACGGTCATGCTGTTCCGAGGGCTGTTGCAACAGCCCCATTGTTTTCCCCCTTGGCTTGAACCCAGGGTCCTGGCGGGGTCAGAACGAGCGCTCGCTTTGTGGCTGAATTGAGGCCTGGAAACGTACTGTACTTGTTGAATCTTGCTCATGTCGTCGAGAAGACCTGACTGACAGTGCATGTGAAAAAGCCCCTTCCACCAAGGCGCCCTGCAGCAAAGCGGACAGATGACGTGCCCCCATATTACGGAACCATGCCCGCCCAGACAGACGGACCTCAGCTGAGATGTTGCGCTCTGCAGGGCAGTCGCCCAAGTACCGCGATAAGGGTACATTGTACCTGTACGCAGTACGAGGGCCGCTCCGCAAAACACACAACCACCGGTTAGCGTTCAGTCAGCAAGTGTGGAAACTTGGAAACCCTGGAATTCGCACATGTCCTTTTCAAGCCCTTCCCGCGGACCTCACCGCGGATGCTTCTGGTTGGGCTGAGCCCTGTGGCTCAATGCAAATGGCCTCGATGTGCCCATGGACCAAGCAATCACGACTATGTATGCAGCCAGCTGTTGTACGTATGTACCTGGTTGAAGGGGCTGGAGGGTGGGATGTTTCAATGCAATGATACGCACGTAAGAAGTCTTGACGGACGGAAACCCCGTTGACTGAACGTGCATTGGGGTGGAACGCTTTTCGCTTGCAATTGCTGTGCTCGAGTCGCTTGACGCTATGATGGACCACTTCATGAATCCGTTACATGCCTTCACGCCACATCGTTGCTGCACTGTTAACGGAAGCACCGGTCTCGTTGACTCCCACACGGGCAATTTGGTATGCAGAAAAACAGATGTGCTGCGATGGACTTGGTGTTGACAGCAAGATCGATTCATCCTAGGTTGCGTCTTATTGTTTGGTAGAAAGTAGACTTTGAAAAAGAATGTGCTTAAAGTCATTGTTTGACTATTGTGTATTCAGTAGCTAGTTCTAGTACATTGTACTATGCCATGATGGCTCGGAGGAGCCAATCCTCCGTTTCCTTCTGTCGATAGTGGTGCACCAAGTGTGATTGGCACTTGGGACAACTGCATTATACATCATGTATCATGAGTGTCATGCCCTTGAGAAATTAGGGAATTAGAAACCTCCAACGCCCGTGTAATGCTTTTAGTGATACATGGGACCAGGCATGCAAACCAACCTGGTTTGGCAATGCGGTCAACCTTGTGAAAATGAGTCCTCCTCGAACATTAGGGGAAACAAAGTAAGGCAGAATTGAAACTGGGTATATGTGCGTGCAGAAAAGACGAAGGGACAAAACATAAAAGAGGAGCCGTGCCGACATTGAGAATTCGTAAGAGGTAACCATCGTGAACGAGAAAGGGAATGTCTAGCAAGAGCCTTCGTCAGACATGCGACGATGATCACTTGCGGCCAAGGCGAGTGTATCAAGGCCGTTGGAAAGACCAGGCGATGGGTAGCTGTAGTGAAGGTCGGGGTCCTGAACTAAGCTGGCTTGAGCAGGAAGGTAGTCAAGAGAGCTTGTGTAGTTGGAGCGGTGGTAGAGCGGAGGCCTTGAGTTGAAGTCGGACAAGATTGGTTGAGGAAGAGGCTGGATGGGGTCTGGGTTGATGTAGTAAGGGCTAGTCGACATGATGGGTTGTTGGGTCGATTGGAACTGGTGTTGATGTTGGGGCAGTTGTTGTTGTTGTTGCTGCTGCGACTGGTGGTCTTCCAACTGAGCAACGGCAGCGGCTTCCAGGGGACCGCTAACAGACTTGCGTGGCACAGGCTTGGTAGACTTTTTGACGCGACCATCGGTCGACGACTTGGAGGGACCACGGACGTTTTGGTGGGTGCGGCGGTGTTGCTCCATGTTGTCCTTGCGAGTAAAGGCCTTGTTGCACTCGGGGCAGAAGGCGTCCTTCTTGCCAGTGTGCTTCTTGGCGTGACGGGCGGCGTGGCCAGAGGTGGTGAAGAAGTCGCTGCAGTTGTAGACCTTGGCCAGCGGGCAGGGGTACTGGTTCTTCTTGGTCGACGTCTTGTTGGCGGCAGGAGCGGCGCGCGACGACTCGGAGACAGGAGAGTTGGAGTTGCGATACGCCGGGGCCATGGGTTGCGACATGGCCGGCGCTGTTGATGATGCAACGTGCGAGGCCGACATTGGGTAAGGCGCGACGGGCTGCGAGTCCGGGACTGGGGGGTAGACGGAAGGCGTCGAGTCGTCCATCTTGGCGAACGAAGCGGGTCCGATAAAGTAGTGGGAGTGGGCCGACTTTGAATGGTGCAAGTGGTCGAATAATGCTGGGGGTGGTGTGAGAGGTGAAAGTGGAAGTCTGCGAGAGTCCGACGATTCGCTTCGCACCAATCGGGGAGTCTGTGTGGAAACGCTGGGCGTCGACGAAGCCAAACTTGGCGAGGGCGAGTGCGTGGGCCGGTAGTAGACGCTCAGCGGCGCCAGACGGGGCAGCACAGTAGCAATGTGCGAGTCGTCGTTGAGCAATGATACCTTCCTTCCGATGCTGTTTCTACCGTCCATCATGAGGAATAGAGTCTTGATCCGATCCGCGGAAGAGAGACCGCAGAAGAGGTACAGTGGGTGCGACTTTAGAAAAGCTTAAGCTCAAGAGGTTGATGGGTTGGAAGAAGATGACTTGTTGGTGCGTTGGTGTTGTTGGAGGGAGAGTAGTATGTGCAGATGTGTGTCTGTATATGTGTGTGTTTGTCGGATGGCCGAGGGGTAGTGACAGGTGTGAAGCAGAATGGAAACTTTGAGAGAGGCTGAACACTTTTCGAGGCTCGCAATGGGTGAGGGAAACGGGTACTTTATGAAGGGGAGACGACAGCGCACGGCGCGCGCGAGGAGATGCCGCAAAGCTTCCCACTCGTCTTCACTCGCTCGTGGAGCAAGCACTTTGACCACGGTCGGATCCTGTAATGGCAAAGCCGGGATGGCCAACCCAATTACTACCCTGGAAAGCCATGAACGGCCGAGTTATCCCATAGACAGGATCGTCATCACATACGCCGCGGACGGCCAGCGCCATCCACCATCTGCGCCGGGAGACATGCATGCTTGAACGCAACCTTAGCGCGACAAGCGCCCGTTTGCACGCCAGCCCTGCTTGACAGAAGAGCGGGGCCCTGGATGGGCAATCGTCGATTTCGACGGAAGCTCTCTCCTGCGCCTCTGCTACTCGACTGCAGCGTCTTACCAACCAAGCCCCTAGGTAAGCCCGATCCCTGCCAGCCGCTGGGACTATTGCTCGATTCCTTCTGCAGCCAGCCGCCAGCGAAACCGCCGCCGCCTGCTGCTGCCCTGCTCTGCCTGCTGCCAAACCGTGATCTCACAGTCAATTTGGGCCCCGAAGCTAGGAGACCCCTCCTACGCAGGCGCACGCGAATTTCTCACGACTGACTCGTTCGTTTCGAGCCCACATGCTGCACTGCTTCTTCCACACACGTGGACAGCGTTCCCACATCGTTTCATAGCATCTCCTTCAATACGTTAGGGGTATGTGCCATCTAAGTTACCTTTCGGATCCTCGCGGAATCCTGCCATCGATCCCCTCTTCCAGTTTCGCGTTCGCATCGGCAATCGTGGTAGTGATTGTCATTCCTCCTCCATTGCTCTGCTGGAGCAGCCAGTGTAGCTTCCTGGTAGACTCCAGGCGTTATCCCGCATCGGGCAGGCGCATGGTCGAGATATCTGCATCACAAGGCATGGGTAGAACTGTTCGGCCCTGCAGCTGGTCTTACCAATTTTAGCCAAGTCCCTCTGAACGTCCCTGTCGATCCGCCCCCACCTTCTGTCATCCAGCGTCGATGTCTACGAATTCTCGATCCCCCTCTCCAGGTCATCTCTTTCTAGCTGGATTTTTCTGTAACAGAGAATAATCCCTTGACTAGCACCGGCACAACCGCTCGACAATTCTTGCTGCATCGCTACCTACCAACCAAGATTCAATTGTATCCACCATCGCATTATCGGACACCCTTAATCTCTTGACTCCCATCCTGCTGCCAATGCCATCCGGTTTTGACTTTGCTGCTACAGGAACCGAGGCTTGCTCGATTTGTGCAAGTTCGTGTCTGAATAAGGGTCTTGCGGCTCCGTCTGCACAACACACACCAAGGTTTCACCCTAGCGTCTTCGTTGTCGGTCCCCTGCTTGCATGTTCACGAATATCTGTCGCAGCCAGCCGACTATTGATCTTTGGATAGTAATCACCTAATAAACACCCAAGCTAAGGCCATCTTATGACGTTGTTGTCTCCCGCCAACTGTCGTCTCGTCCGGCGGTGTCAGGAACGGAGCTTCGACGGCGCCAGAATTCATGCTCCATCAATTTGGGTTGGCAAAGTTGATTGATCTCCCCTCGAATCGCTAACTACTCAAAGTACAACCGACCTGCTGGTATCTCCGGGGACTACGCCTACTTTAGTAGATCTGCTTGCTCGAACCTTCCCTTTTGCTTTTGCCGTTCCTCTAATCGGCGCACTCGGCATGCGAAGTTGGTTTCCTAAGAGCCTCTCTAACGAAGATCTCTCCAAAGTACATACCAGAGCCTCTGGTGTCATTCGTATCGATGTTTTGAGAGTGTCTAGGCGAGATGTGAGGACGTAACTCTGAGTATTGCTCTGACTTCTTGATGACGTCGCTGTCGTATATGAGAAAAATTTATATCAAGGCCCGCAGAGCCGCTTGCGTCCAACTGCGCGCACGGTGTCAGGGCCCTCTTTCACCATCGTCGATGTTTGAAAGATCGTCGCTGTCAGTAGTGGTCCCAGAAAAAAATCCCTGCTTTCGCTCTTCCAACTTCATTCGTTCCGAGGTCAATCTTACTGTCCGACTGAGACCGACTCGGCCCCAAGAGTGGTATTCGATCGATCTCTCGCTCTGTTGGTGCATGTGAGAAACAGGTGTTACAGATCTTGCGGCTACGACTCGTTAATCTCTACCACAACTCGCATCACTAACTTCATGTGTATTCTCACCTTCCTTCCATGATCCGCTTGCAGACAAACCACGTGCAAACATGAGCAAGCACTATACCTTCCCCATAGGTATCGCTTACCTTGCCATATTTTGTGGGAGACGGCTTCACGCTCTCCGCACGTGGGTCAGGGCTCCTGTGCTAACGCCTTGCACACAACCGTTCCGGCTGTTAGCCCCCTTGGTAGGTTAATCCTGTGATTTCTCAGAAAAACAGATCTCGATGGCATGCAGTAAAACTCTGCAGAGCTGATTCATAGGTTACCGATCTCCAATCTAACCACCTTCCGGTTTGGTGGGATGCCTGCGTTTATTCACCTCCATTGCTGGTGGGCGGGAAAACAGTCTACCCTTGTTTGTTATCCACGCTAGGACACGTAGAGCGAGCGGATGGGCATGTCGACAAAGTCCAACGTGCGAATCAGGGCGATTCGCAACCTGCATAATAGGGACTCCCCGTGCTCGTTCTGCAGAATTCCACCGCATAGCTTTACCCAGATGGATCTGCATACCACATAGCCATCCATCTGTTTCACGTACTCAAAATCGGGAATCTTCGTTGTTTCGAGGAGGGCTGACATCATAGGTATCCGACAACCACAATGTTGACCCGCCACCTCAACCCCGCGTCAATAAAAAACTCTTTTATATGTCACAGCCCATGTTGTATGAGGGTGGGTGTGAGCTTCGTGCTTCGCCCTTGTTTAGGAGAGTGGTTGACAACGGACAGTCTCCACAGTTCACGGAGTTTGCTATTGGAGAAGCTACTTACAGCCGTTGCACACGCACTCATGTCCGGGTCGCTCGGTTTCGGGTCAAGAAAATGCTTCCCTTGGCCCAATTGGCAGTAGACTAGGGGATTCTTCTTTTAACTACGGTAGTTACTCACGCGAAGGAGAACCGACCCTTGAAGCTTATGGTCCACACTTTTCTGGTGTTCGTAGCTTGGGAACTACCAGCTAGTTTCTGGTCGTCGACAAGTTATGCCGCTCTTCTTGGTCGGCGAACAGAGTCTACCTAGCCGTCTAGGCGAAAAAATAGTATTGCAAACACGAAAGTTTTTGAGTGGATAGATAGTTCAGGAGTCAGGAGAATGTTTTGAAGAGTCTGCACACGCTAGCGTGCGTACACCTCATGGTGACTGCCCACATGTTGGTCGGCTTGTGTCCGAACTGTATAGCCCCACACTGGAGCAAGGGTTTGGGTCGCGGAGCTGCCTCCCGGCCGTCGGTGACAATGTCCTTCCAAGGTTAGTACGTGTGTATCGCGCAACGACACATGGGGCTTTCGTGCTTCGCTCAATCATTTGACACCCATGTCTCGCTCGCATTATCTCAAAGTGACCCATCCCTTGTATCGAGTTACCCTGTTACTCGATACCGGAAAGATCTCCATGACGCCAAAAATGGTCATGGCAATCCTTTTTCTCCATCTGCGCCGCTCCTCTAGCTCAGAATCACATTCCGCCTAATCTCCTGCGCGGAGCAAAGATCCGCATACTGCAGAATGTACAAGGATTTCCTCATTTACATGCACGTTGGCTAGCGGCCTGAAGAATGTCACCAAAAATATGCAGCCACCACCGTTTCCTGGCTCTGCGAGCAACTGAGCATCTAACCCTACCATCAAGCACCTGGGGGCATTGCATGCCAACGAAAAGCATGTCTTAAACTTTACCGCCGCCGCAGGGAAAAGTCTCCGATTGCATAGATGCGTTGATGCAAAGCGTTGGCGGTCAAGCGGCAGTCCTTGATCAGTAATGGGCAGCAGGCGGGATCCTGCCTGTCGTTGTCGCGCTAGGCAATTGTTTGGTCGATGGGCGATAGCACACATAAGCGCAAGCAAATGGTGCTACGCGAACACATACGTGAGTCGTGGAGGGCGCGTCAACGCGAGGCTTGAAGCCACCAAAACCTGCGGCTCTCTTAGCACACCCCCCTGGCCTTGCGACCATCAAATGGTAGTGGCCGAGTTCTAGTGCGCAGCTGAGCTGGTATGCACAAAGCAGACGAGGCGTCGTTGCCGCCGCTAGACAGGCTCGGTTTTGCTTTCGCGAGTGGCCGACGGCGTAAGGGTTAGTGACATGGCCAATTGTTAGATTGGCATGTGTCTGGGTCGAAGTCGCACCAACTAGCAGAGTACGAGGACAGACGGACTCGGTGTCCGACATGTGACGCACGAGGCTCTACAACGAAGGCAATGGACCGGCCGCTTTCGCGCGGCGGCATCCGACCGAGGGCAAATACTATGACATTCAAGCACACAACGGCATGGACTAGAAAATGAGACAGGGCTAGAATTTTCCAGAAGGGCCAGAACAGAGACCCTTCAAAGGCAGCTAAGTAATTAGATGAGAGTCGAGACTCGAGACATGTCTTTTTCCAAGCAAGTCGGGGACGAGGTGCAGACGGATCCAAGCCCGCTGCTGGCAATTTGTCAAGTTGGACAGCGCCACAGGGTCACGGTGGATAAAGTGAATTAACAAGGGCAGTAGCAAAATGTTTCGCATGCACTGCGTGTGGGGCAGAGACGTGTCAGGGTGCTGTCGTAAGCAAGCAGCAGCATGATGTGGCAGGGTGGAGGATAGATTGGGCATGACGGTACTGCGTAAACGAGACAATATATACACCGGCTCGAGCACAATGGCGACTCGGTACATGTGCTCTTCTGGGGTGGTTGGTAAGCACACGACCTTGAGCTGTCGGTGTAGCGATGACACAGCACCCTTCCATGTGATGATGCGTGGAGCTGACCGTCCGGCTATGTACCAAGTGAACAGATAGATGTAGTTGTTGGTAGATAGCATGGTGGTTCGGGTTGCAGCGCTGAACTGCAAAGGAAGCTGCACTGGCCATAGGCGCGTCATTTGCGACTTCCCAAAGCCTCGCAAGCTCGTCAACTTTTTAGAAGCATCATCACTGCGCACACACTCGACAGTGACATTCGCCAACCATGGGTCTCGAAGACTTTGAGAAAGAACTAGCAGCCAACAAGACCAAAGAGTCCGAGGGCAAGCGACACAGCAGTAGAGACGACGACCGCCGACGTCGCAAGCACCACCACCACCACCGCTCGTCGCGCCATGACGACTCGGAATCCAGACACAAGCACCGTCACCACCGCGAAAGAGACGATGAAGATGACCGAAGAGACCGCCACTCCAAGCGAAGGCGCAGTCGCAGTCGCTCGCCCCGACCAGCTCGGTCTCAGGAAGACGTCGTTGGAGACGAGGACGATTGGGTAGAGAAGGAAGCCACGACTGCTCCGCCGACAGAGGACGTTCTCGACGCGCAATTGGAAGCTGCCGCCAACAAGAACCTGAAGCGCGACACATGGATGGAAGCCCCGTCGTCACTCAACGTCGACTACGTCCAGCGACAGCGTCCCAAGTCTCCACCCTCGCAGTTCGTCTCCGCAAAAGACCAACTCGATCACAAGATACATCGCCACGACTTGGAGCAACTCGCAAGAGACCTAGAGGAAGACGATGAAGAGGTACAGGATGCACCGCTTGCAGACGATGAACCCATCCATCACGACGTGACCTACACATTCGGCGACCAAGGTTCTCAATGGCGTATGACCAAGCTGAATGCTGTCTATCGTCAAGCCAAAGAGTCGGGCCGACCTGAAGATGAAGTCGCCTTGGAACGCTTTGGCTCTCTGCGGGACTTTGATGATGCCCGTGAAGAAGAACGTGAGTTGGACCGCCGTCAAATGTACGGAAAGGACTATGTCGGTCTCGAAAAGCCCAGCGGTGAGTTGTATGCTGAGCGCAAACAAAAGGCTGGTCTGTATCGCCAATCACCTGAGCCTGCTGCCAATATCCCTGTGCCCCAACGTGCCAACCCGAATCAGGGTCAAGTCATGGGCGAAGCTCCTCCACCAGCAACCACTGTAATTCTGGACCAAACTGCTCTGAACAAACTCAAAGCGCAGTTGATGAAGGCCAAGTTGCGTAAAGCACCCAACCTCGATGCTCTGGAGGCCGAGTATGAAGCTGCTGCTACTGCTTCTGCTGCCAACAACAAGCAATCGGATGTAGTTGTCCTGAGTGCAGTGGAAAACCGCATGCTTGCCGGTGGTCGTGGCGGTGAAGTAAAGCACATTGAGAATAAGCGTGGTCGCGAACGTGGTCATGTCGAGGAGAATGAGGACATGAGCATCGAAGACATGGTCCGTCAAGAAAGGCGCACTCGTGGCATGGCTGGTGGTGAGGGTAAAGCCTTCGCAGAGCGTATCGCTAAAGATGCAAAGTTTACTGATGACCTCGATTACATGGACGAGAACGCCAGCAAGCTCGCCAAACGAGTTGGCAAGTCGGAGATCAACTTGCGTAATACTGCCATCGGAGACTTTCAGAAGATGCAGAAGATTCTTGACTCGTGTCCTCTGTGTCACCATGAAGATACGAACACACCTCCAGCAGCACCTATACTCTCTCTAGCCACCAGAGTCTACATGACTTTGCAGACAGAACCCGAACTCGCGACTGGCGGCGCTGTCATTGTGCCCATTCAGCATCGTCTGAATCTACTGGAATGTGATGACGACGAATGGGAAGAGATTCGAAACTTCATGAAGAGTCTGACTCGCATGTACTACGAACGCGAAAAGGGCGTCATCTTCTACGAAAATGCGGCTCACATGCACAGTCGACGTGGCCACGCAGCGCTCTTTGCTGTTCCTGTGCCGCTCCATCTCGCCGACAACGCGCCTGCCTTCTTCAAAGAGGCAATCCTCAGTGCCGACGAAGAGTGGAGTCAGCACAAGAAACTCATCGACACCCTTGCAAATTCGCAACGTGCAGGATATGGCAAACAAGCATTCAGGAAAAGTCTGGTCAAGGAGATGCCCTATTTCCACGTCTGGTTCAACTTGGATGGAGGGTTGGGTCACGTCATCGAGGATGAACGCAGGTGGCCTAAGGGCGACCTTTTTGCAAGAGAGGTCATTGGGGGCATGCTGAGGAAGGGACCGGAGATTATCAAAAAGCAGGGTCGATGGATCAGACAAGATCCCAGAGTTGAAAGCTTTAGGAAACGCTGGGAGAAGTTCGATTGGACCAGCGTGCTGATGGGTTGAGCGGAGACATTTGCAACAGGGTTGCCGGATTGATTGTCTATACATGATGTACAAAATGCTCGTTTGTGCCAAGTTGACTTTTCTCATCTCTATGCTTCAATCTCGCTCTCAAACGACTTGGGCGACACACAGCTGGTCCATACGATGCGAAGGATCGAGGGGCCTGTTCGCATGAGTCTTCTCAAGTCACAGGGTGTGGTCGTTTCGAGGTCGATATGGACGGCACAAACCCTGACCCACTCGCTTGCTGTCTGGCAGACCCTGGTCATGTTTTTCCGGAAAATATTCTCGACCTCCATGTCGAAATGTACGCCATTTTCACCAGCAACACAGGACGACGCTTTGCATCTGCCAGAGTAAAAGCTTCCCGGTGATACGTACGCTTGTACTCAACGTGTCTTTGTGTCAACGTACGCTCCAGGCTCCAATATACCGTGGATCCAGCTAAGGGGGTGTCAGGTCTGGTGGCCCAAAGCAATCTTACCAGGTCGACGTGACATTCACAAGTTGCACCACTCTCTGCACCTAAAACGAAAGTTGCGCTCGGCCAACGAAAAAAAAAAATGAAAAAAAAAATGGCTCTCGAGTTCTTCAGGCGGTCGGGTAACTTCAAATCACCCATCGCCACCATCACAAGCCAACTACGGATGCTCTCAACATCTCACGCAGCCAAAACACCTTATCGCGACCCTACCGCCTTACGCAACCGACAAACCCGACTAAACGAATGGAAACGCACAAAACGCCTCACCGACCCCGACTTCCTGAGCAAAGAACGCCAATCCACGCGCTCCCACACCCTCCGCACAAACACCCACTGGAGAGAGCGACACCCTGCCCACGTCATCGCGTACAACAACGAAGCGTGCAAGCAGCGCTACGCCACGAACCCAGTCTTCAAACTCCGCAAGCGCACGTACGATTTTGCGAAACGGTATAGATGGTTTGCGGAGCGCTTGCCTTGGAAATCGCATGTGCCGGTTTGGTATGCGGATAAGGTTGAGCATACGTGTGGTGGGTGTTTGGTGACGAGGCATGGGGGAGCGAGACTTTGGTGAGTTTTGTAATTGGAAGGACGAGCACTGTGACTTGCAAGCCAGACAGTATCCTACAGAGTTTGGCTTGGCTGTCGAGCGAAGTCGCGGTGTTTGTCGTTACCCAGTGTTTTGAGATTGTGCTGATCGTGCCTTTGCTTCAGGTGGAGACTACGCCAAAGTGTAGATGACACGCAGAGTGTAGATGACAAGCACAGTGTAGACGGCAAGCAAGAGCAAGGGCAAGAAGAAGAAAAGTACTTATGTCACAAGTGCTATTTCACGGGCCCAGAAGCGATGCCTGAAGGGTACGAGGATGTGACGACTGCCGTAGAGATGAAGGCACGCATGGAAGAGCTTGGCCACTGAAGCTGCGGCATTTGGATCGTAGGTCTACAAAGAAACAGACCAGTTGTCTGTGATCATGACATCAAAGGTCAAAAGATGCAGAGAACAGAGAGTTGATCAAAGAGAAGAACACAGCTCAATGCCGAAAGAAACAGAGTTGTCTATTGAAGAAAAAGGAGGAAAGGGAAAAAAGATCATCTAAGACTCGAAAAGCTGTACATCCTCAACCCCGGCAACGATCGCCCGCGCGCTGCCATAACACCTGACGACAATATTGAAAACACCATCGAACCCATTGTTCGCCGTACCACTGCCAGTGATGCTCTGGAACGCCGCATCGCCACTCTTGTACGTCGTGTCAACAAACGAAACGCCGAAACCGTTGGAATCGACAAAGTAGACTTGCAGGCTGCAAGAGGAGCCGTCGTTGGCAAGACCAGACGGGTAGTTGAGCAAAAGACCCATCGAGACGGTGTACGTCTTGCCGGCCTTTGCGGTCGCGGGTTGCTGCAGCATGGCAGCTTGGGAATTCGAATCGCCGCCGGCGGGGAAGGAAATGACCGACACGTAGGCATTCGGATTGCCTTGGATGGAGAAGGCGGGGTTGCCCAGACGGAACAGGCCCCAGCTCGAGAAGTCACCACTGCCAAAGTTGCCGTTGGTCAGCATGTTGGTTCCGGTCGTGCTTGCAGATGCCGTTGATGAAGGACTCGAGACACGAGCATCATTGGTGGTTGCGGCGGCCGGAGCAACACTTCCGGCATCCGAGATACGAAGCTGGATGTTGCCAAAGCCGAGGGCGAAGCTTGCTGCCGAAGAGCCAGCGCTGTTGCAGTACGTGTCTATCATGAACCGGCCAGTGAAACCTTGCGAGAGTTGGCCAGACGCAGTATCGGACAGAACAGCACCGCTTCCAGAAGCAACACCATATTGCTTGAGGATGATGTTGTCACTGCCGAGACTGTACTTGACAACGCAAGACACGCCAGCGGGAAGGCCCCTTGGGTAGTTGAGATAGACATCGGCACTAAGCTGCCAGGCCGAGTTGGCTGGGATAGTGACAGTCTGATAAAGCTGACCGCTCGCATTGTCGTTGGCAGCGAGTGCATACTTGATAAGTGCTTCGTAGTTCGAATCGCCAGCGAGCGAAGCTACGTTGAACTTGGTGCCAAAAGCGCGGGCTCCGTGCCAGCCGGTGATGGAGCCTTGACTGAACATTCCGTTGGTAATGATGTTGCTGCCAGTGGAGACATCTTTCGTGTTGGCAGATGGTGTAGAAGTTTTACTCGAGCGAACAGTACTCGAAGATGTTTGGATTCTGGATGACGATCGCGTCGAAACACCCGTAGGAGCTTTTTGGTTGGCGATGACGCTAGTAACAGGGTCCATGGGCATGGCATTTGCAGAAAAAGTGCTAGAGGACAAGGATGAGGTTGCCGAGGAAGCGGACGATGAAAGGAGTGATGGGCTCGAGGTAGAAAGAATGGAAGAGGCGCTTGACGAGATCTTGGGTATTGACGGAGAGCTGCTGCTGCTCTGCTTAATCGACACAGAGGTCGGTATTGACTTCTTGCTCGTGACACTTGTTGGCTTGGCAATCGCCTTTTGTGATGTCGACATCTTTGACGATGTGGAAGGCTTCGATGTAGGCGATGGCTTGCTTGAGGTACTTGTCTTCTTGGCGGAAGTCGAGCTCTTGATCGAGGATGATGCTCTAGTCGAGATTGAGACCCTTTTCAACGTTGTTTTGATGGAAGGTGTGGCCTTCTTCGTGGACGAGGTGATTTTCTTGGTGACCGAAGCCTTCTTGGTGACGCTTGTTGTCTTTTTTGCTGCGGCGACAGAGGAAGATGAAGCAGAAACCTGGATGCATTTACAGGCATTGCTGACTCGGGCGACAGTCAAACCCTTGACGGTAGACTTGGAATGTTTGCTGGCAAGCCATGACTTGCAATAAGCCACTGGCTGTTTGTTGCTGTTGTTTACAGTCTTGACATCATTGGCATTGCAGGCTGTATTCGGTCAGGGGGTAATTCTCCCTCTTGGTGTCGTCCAGAAGCAACATACTCGTAGCAGCTCTGGGTTGTAGATTCTCATCGAGAGGAACAGCAGATGCGTAAGGAAGGGTAAAAAGAGAAAGGCAAATGAGAGACTGGACAGTTGGAATATGCATTTTGAGAGAGAGAGTGGGCCCGACCGAAAAAGTCCGGATGTGTGGGAAACAGCGAGAGAAGATATAAAAAAGTACCGAGATACAAACCCACGTGTCAAGGCGGCGCCATGTCTTATAACGACCTACCGCCTAGGGTGATGAACACATTTTCATCGCGTTTTTTTGAGTATTTGAAGTCAAGCGCATTTTGGAGAAGGGTCAGCAGAAACGGGACACCACGAGTCGGGAACCTATAAAGCGTTATGAACGTTGAGGGGAGTTGAATATGGACCGAGGCGGCAATTGAACTCAGACACATGGTCAAATACAAAGATCACTAATCGGTCGGGATACTTTATTACCGCCAAACATCGATAAAGGTTGGAGATTTAGGACGACCGGAGGGTGCAAAGGTTGTACGGAACGGTCGATGATGATGGTGGACGCATGAAAGAAGAAGGGAAGGTGGTGCAGAAAGGCAACGAGAGAGGAAGGAGCAGCTCTCCCCAGAAAAGCTTGGCGGCGTAGGTGGTTGGTCCTCGGTCAGTGACGGCGTCGGGATGCTTCTTCTGTCTCACGACAGACAATCTTCAGTGACAACGGTTTTGACTGTGCAGCGCCAGACTCGGCTGCGACTCAGACAAGCGGCACTCGCCATAGCTCGCTCTCGCGCTCCGTGCTTCCTCCAGCCAAGCCCTGCCCGTTTGCTCGTTGCAAAGCTGCTGCTTCACCAAGTCGGCCACGCCATCATCACTCCTCAGTTCATCCACACTCGTCATGGCCCTCCTGTCTAGCGCTCTCAACATCTTTGGCGCTGTGCTGCTGGCACACGCGTACGTTGTCCACCTCGCCGCCCGTCTTGCACCCGACTGACTCGGTCCACAGTGTCTACAGCGCCCATGAACACTCAACCCTGGCCACCCTCGCCGGCAGCGTTCCCGCGTCCCCAGTCCACTCATACATTATCCCGACAATCGACCTGCCGCTAGACATTACACTAGAGACGCTGGTGGCCGTCCTGTTGCTCTGCGTCGGCATTGTGATAGGCAGCCCGGAGTTGAAGCCCATCCAATGGCGTGTCTGGGCCGGCAAGCTGGAAAAGGACAAGAGCTCAAAGACTCAGAGCATCAACGGAGACCCGCTGGGCCCTAGGGGAAACCCCTACGCAGCTCTAGAGCAGAGACAGGGCTTCCTCGACATCAGAAGTCAGCGCAACGAATTTGCCGATTGGGTCAAGAGTGGCAGCAGTAAGAAGTGATGGATTGCAATGTCTATATACCCAGCACCAGTCTTCGTTTGCCATGAACGACGGTTGCTTTCATCCAGACAAACTTCTTGCATCTCTCTGTACGTTTGGACGGCAAAGCCATGCGAGGACGTCTTGGGTATTGCTTGTCCCTTATAGAACATATCATGCATAGACGCTATTTGTCCAGCCGTAGACGCCAACGCGGCCTGTCTTCTCTGCTACCAGAGGTTGTGGTTTTGGTTGTCTTGTTGTACTTTTGATGCTTCAACCTCCTTTTGACACGACTAGCGCATCTTGGGCGTCTTCGGTATCGTTATAATCTCTCAAAGCGTTGTGTACCGGTTGGGGCATCTCCAGCCAGCCATTCCAGATGGCGACGACCTTGCCCCTGACCAGAGCTAGAGGCACTGGACCGTACATTCTCGAATCGCGCGAAGCCGCCATGTTGTCTCCGACAGTCCAACAGTGGCCGACAGGAACCTATGGCCATTTGTGTCAGCAAAAGCTCTGACAAGCTGTTCAGCAAGACATGCTAACCTGTATCATGGTGCCATCTCCCTTGCCAGGAGTGTCTCGAAGCACAAAGTCGCCTGGCATACCGATGACTCTTTTGATGGTCGTAGCCTCTGGCTGTAGGGGATGCTTGTATGACACTAAGTCACCGACTTGTATACCACGGCCGCGGCGGTACCATTTGGAGATGACGACGCTGGTGCCGCTGGCGTTCAGCGTGGGAAGCATCGAAGGCCCCCATGTACCACTCCAGCTATAGCAGTGGTCCAAAAAGATGTGTGCGCTGAGGAGGATTGCGAGTCCAAGACCAAGACCTTCGCCTGCACCGTTGAAGAGGACATGTCGTTCGCTCCCTGCTGGTCGAGGCTGCTTGACGTGTTTTGGCGTCCCCGAGATTGTGTATCCAAAGATTGATGTCGAGATGTTTCGCCGCCGTAGCCCGGTCGCACGTGTCCTGTTGGTGAGGCCGCCTCGTTGTGCGAACAAGAGTCGTCGCAACATGTCCACCTGATCAGCAGTGGTGGATATATAAATACAATAAAATATGTCGCGTGAAATGCCATCATGCATCGAGCCGACATGCATCGTCACAAGCTTGGACCATCACCCCGACTTTTTCCTCTCCACCAACACCATCCGTGAACCAGACTTCTCACGTCGAGGAGTTGGGCTAGTCAAGGAGAAGAGATGGCACAATCGACTACTCAAGACCAAGCGGCTAAGCTAGATTCTGCAGTCCGTGAGCTCATTACGACCTACGATGAGCTGAACTCAAGTCTCGTCGATGAGTTATGGGAAGAGCCAAGTGCTCTAGAATTTATGCATTATGTTGCCAGGAACCGGCCTTTTGTTGTAAGAAAAGGTGCCGAAGACTGGACGGCTGTTCAAAAGTGGGACTCGCACTATCTTCTCAATGTCCTTGGGGACAGCCTCGTCAACGTAGCAATCACTCCTTTTGGGTAGGTGCTGCCAATCCGTTCTTTCCTTTTTTTCTCTCCTCTCAAATCGCTGGTGCTTTCTCTTTGCACTTTCTCGTTTTTCTTCCTTCCTCTTCCTCACAGTTCTCGTCCTGGCATTGACACGCAAAAAGAAACGCAGATGCAGTGTTGAAAGAAGAAGATGGTTCATTATCCTACGTAAAGCCACTCGAACGGCTCGAGCCTTTCGACAAGGTCATCCGCTACATCGCAGAACAAGAATCAAATCAGTCAGAACCTACACCCATCAAGTATGCTCAGACGCGTACGTTTTCCACCTCTTTCCTCTGAGATGAAATACGATATTAAAACCCTCTAGAAAACGACAACCTCCGCAACGAGTACTCCTCTCTTTTCGAAGATGTCCCTTCCGATATACCCTTCGCTCGCATTGCCCTACGAAAAACACCAGAGGCCGTGAACTTCTGGCTCGGCAACAGTCTCTCCACCACATCCCTCCACAAAGACAACTACGAAAACCTGTACGTTCAGGTGCGAGGTCAGAAACACTTTGTCATCATGCCTCCTACGGCTGCGGCTGCCGTCAACGAGCAGAGCATTCCTGGTACGACATATGTCTCGACCAACGAGGATGAGACGGTGGATCTGAAAGTGCAGGATCTGAAGCATGTGCTTGATGAGCCTGAGTTGATTGTTCCGGTACCGACGTGGGATCCGGACTTCCCTGATGTTAGACCGACGCCGTACTCGAAGCTTGTCAAGCCGTTGCGAGTTACGCTCAACGAGGGTGATATGATGTATCTGCCTGCCATGTGGTATCACAAGGTTGGGCAGAGTTGTGGCGACGAGGGCTACTGCTGTGCTGTCAACTACTGGTACGACATGGAGTTTGGTGGATCCTTTTGGGCTTCCAACGCCTTTGCTCGCGATGTTGCCAGAGTGGTCAACAACTAGACAAAAGCCTTGCCCAGCGCAAAGGACCCTCCATCGAGCCCAAGCTTTGTATACTGGTCTGTCGTGACACAAGATGTCTTTGACCATGGGAAGCTGCTTCCAACGGGATCGAGTAATACTACTGCTCTTCAAAGGCAATCCAGGGTCTCACAACCTCCAAAATCATCTCGCTACGGCCAAGTCCTAGATCTTCAAGCCGTCTGAATGCACAGCCGTGTCAAAAGCAAGTACCATGTCCAATGAAGGCCTGTCGAAATGAAGCTTCCAATGAAATCTCTGTCGAATAAAATGCACCGTGTCTCCCGCACTGGTTTACACCATCTAGATCCAGATATTCCTTGCTCCAGACTCGACCACTGAGCTACAGGATAGCTATCAGAATGCACAAGGGAGTCATCTTGTTGGAGTTGGGCCACTGAGAGAGCGAGGTGCAGTTCAATAAGGCCTTCACTTCTTCTTCAGGTTGCCTTCACTATCTGTTTAGATGAGCTTCACTATCCACTTTCATATCTTCCCGTTCTCATTCCCATGATTACTGAACTATCTAAACTTCAACCTCCACCAGCTTTTCCTTCTCCTTCATCAACACTACTCGATACATCATACTTGTACGCCATCAGCAACCGTACACTGGTTCCATCGCTGACCCAAGCCCCAGAAGACGATCAACATGTCCCAACCTTGCCACCTGGCCAAGATGCCCAACGAGATCCTCGCCAAGATCGCAGAATCTCTGAGCAACAACGACCTGATCGAATGCCGTCTCGTCAACAAACACATCAACGCAGCTGCTACCAGAGAGTTTGCCAAACAGTACTTTGCCAGCCTGCCTGTCCACTTCTCCCCCTACGGCCTTCAGACGCTGGTCGAGGTATGCGCGCACCCTGAATTGGGTGCGCGTGTACGTGGGATCAGTGTCTCGACCCTTCGGATTGATCGTGAAATCATCAAGGAGTTGATTGATCACCTCGAGTATTTGACGGAGATGATCAAGCACGGTCTCGAGGAAGACAATCTCGAGGAAGACGATCTTGAAGATGAGGATGTCGAAGGTTATCCTGACGCGTATAACACTACATACGACAAATTGCAGTCACTGATTCAAGCTTGTGACGTCGAAGACACTCTAGAGACAAGCGGACAGGCTACTTGTCTCGTCATTGCCGCCCTAACCACACTCAAAAGACGCGGCATCAGCGCCGATGTCTCCGTCATTGGGGGAGAAGAGCGTGGAATTGGTTGGAAGGAGAGTCGCAGGAGCCTTGACATTAATCTGAACAAATACAGCAACGGCGAACATTTAATGCGACTGTGCGTATCTTGTTCCACGCGATATCTCGCTCTGGCTGCAGAGTCAACAGTCTTCAGATCTACCAAGACGAAGCTACCGCCGATTATCTGGAAGCACTCGAAGGGCCGATTGACTTGGAAGACTCCATAGAGCTTCCTCTACGAGCCTTTGTTGATCTCAAGAGCCTCGACCTGACCTTTTATATGATGCCGAAGCAGAAGGCTCTCGATTCGTTGGATGCGATCCTGGGTCAGCTGTGCAAGCTTGAAAGGCTCACACTCGGACTTGGTTGCGACCCGGATAACAGCAAGCAGTACAGAGTGGCCACAGAGGCTGCTCAAACTTCCGACACCCTTCTGCACTCACTCGGCTCAACCCGTCTCAAGGAGCTGAAGCTTCACAAAGTGTGCATCTCGGAGAAGCGTCTGCTTTCGTTGCTGTGCGCCAATCAACACTCGCTTGAAAACCTCGAACTCCGCTTCGTCTGCCTTCGCCACGGCTCTTGGGATGTCGTCTTATCGTGGGTGCGTGGCAACACGCAGCTTACCCGCCTCAACATCTACGCACCGCACGACGTCGACGAGGATGATCACAATGCGCTTGGGTACTCTGCATCCGACTGGAACGGCGATAAACTGGGTGATCGGGATCTGACTTTTCTTGGACAAGAGGGTGTCAAATCTGATCTGAGCAAGCTTCTGTCCTAAGAAAGCGGCTTCTACAGTGCCGGGATGTGGAAGGGTAAGTGAACAGAGACCGGCTGGGAAAAGAAAATCCGAGACCAGGTTCTGGGAAGAATGGATGGACAGGAAGGATTCGAAGTGTCAAGGAGAGACACGTCATACAGAGAGGAGCAAGGAGCTGTTGATGTGATTTGATTTACACTTTCATACTCAAGCCTCTATCGAGGCGCATGTACCACAATGTTGCAACACTCTTGTTTTCCAAATATCCTGATCTCCTTGGACATGACTTCACTCTAGCAGACTTTCGTGACTTTTTATGATCGATTCCCAGTTGATAACATGGCGTTGGAGATGAGCCAAACCGAGGACCAGTTCACTGACCTGTTGGTCTTTTTCCGCCACACCGCTGTGGGTCTTGTAGGTGGGGATAGTTCCCAGTACTTCAAATAGGATCTTGTAGACTGCGTCGGTCTGCAGGCTTACCACTGGCTTCTGCAGGTCCAGGTTGGGAAAGGTGTCCAACGACAAGCCCATCGCGTCACGGTGTGACTGGCTACTCGGCACGTTTCATCCAATCCTCGCGTGGTGTCTCTGACGCTGGACCCATTACAATTGAAAGTCGAACAAATATGATTTCTTTTCATGGACTCATGAAGACCCTCTCTCTGCCTTTTGTTCTGCAGCAAAAGCAACCGCTCCGAACACGCTAAACAAAAACCCCAGCCCAGAATTAAAAACTAAACAGCCGCGATAACCAACAAACAGACTCGCGCATTAATGCTGCGCTACTTTCCACCCTTCTTTGATCATCGACTTTACAAAGTACGATACACCGAGCAAAACACCGCAACCGGCGAGCGCGAGACCGGTAAAGAAGGCGCATCGGACACCCCATATCGTGTCTGCGAGCGTGCCGTCATGGGTCATGACTGATACTTCGACCGTGCCGGCGATACCCAAAGCCAACGAGATGGAGTAGTTGACCATGGTGTTGACCAACGATGCCGCAAGACCTTGGTGCTCGCGAGGCATGTGGTTGGAAAGAATGACGGTGGCGGCAGGGAAGGACATGTCCATACCGAAGGGCATGATGAGAATGGAAACAAACATTTGAGGCCAGTAAGATTGGTGGACGGGCATGAAGGCTGAGATTGCTTGTCCGGCAAAGAAGGCCAGCATGGCGATCAGCATTGTAAAGGATACGGGTGTGTGCGTAAGCATGAAGCCCGTGGCACCTGCAGCGATGAGTCCGCAAACCAAGGCGGGCGTGAACTGTGCAGAGACGCTGAGCGGTGAGAAGTGGCGGAACTCCTCAAGGAAGCGCCATGAGTAGTAGATCCAGATACCGAAACTGCCCCAACCGATGCCGATCAAAGCCATGGTGTACGTGACCGTTCCGTTGAAGGCGGAGACAGGCAACAGCGGAGACTCAGCCCGACGTTCAACCCAGAGGAATGCTACCAGTACCAGCACTCCGATGATGAGAACAAAGTATACGTGAGGTGTGGACCATCCGTACAGGGGTCCGTTGTTGAAGGCGACGTTGACGAGTACCAGGCCGATGACGCCCAGCGCACTACCCGTCCAGTCGAACCCAGGTACATTGGTGACGCCAGCGAATTGAGCCTCCTTGGCTAATTGTTTAGGCACGACGAGCAGTGAGAAAGCTGACAGGGCAAATGCTGCGGCACCATAGCTCCAGAAAGTCCAGGGCCACCACGTGGTCTGCGAGAAGAGAGCTCCGAAGAGTGCACCGACTACAAATCCCCATGGCGCCATGGCGCCGAACAACGCAAAGGTGAGGTTCTTCTTGATACCCGGGGGGTATGCGCGGCCAAGAAGTGCGAGAGCATTGGGAGCCAGTAAAGCACTGCCGATACCTTGCATGCCTCTGCAGACGTCGAAAAAGATCTGCCTGCCGACGTAAGCACTGAACCCGGCAAATCCGGACCAGATTCCAAGAAACAGGTACCCGAACACAAACACGCGTTTGTGACCGAGAATGTCACCCAGCCGACCGGCGATCAGGATAAATGTACCAGTAGTGAGACTGTATGCAGCTGAGAACCACGCTTCTTGACCAGGATTGTTGACACCCAGTCCGGAGGCTATGATTTTGACTGGCGCGATTGCTTGACCCAGACCTGCAAGACACATGAACTGCGCCAATACAACGACTCCAATGAACAAAGCCTTGTTTGAAACGTCAGCAAGCGAAAGCATAGAAAGTTGTCGGACTGACCTCGTGAAAACCGCCGATTCTGAGTTCCGGGTGCTGTTGACCTGGTACTGACGGAGGTGGAGCCATGTGCTCTACAGACACGTTTCCGAGAGCCTCATAAGGTTCCAGTTTCCCGGCCGCTTGGAGTAACAGAGAATTCGTTGAGTTACGACGTCCATTGGTGTATATGGCGGGGATCTGTGGAACTTTCTCCATGCTCTGGGTGAGCCAGCTCTCAGTAGCCAGTAGTTCACTGCGAGAGTTTACAGAGATGTGCTTGGAATTATGGCGGGATGATGACGCGGAAGGTGTTACAGGTGTATCCAGAGGTGATACTCGGCCATTGTTGGATTCGTCATACGTTGCACTGATGACGGGGTCTCTGATGTCTCTATGGTCCTTCAGAAAGATTGGGAACTCTTCTGTAGGCGATGGCACCTTGGTGGAGGTTGTTGAAGGCTATATCGAATCAGCAAACAGCCTCGGTATCAATGTTGTGTTAGAAACTCTACCATAGTGAGGAAGCCTGGCTCGGGACTGATTTTGCCCATGTGTGCCTGTTTACGTCGTTGGATCGACGTTGGTGTGCTGTTTGTAGTGTATGGAGGAAATTGCGAATTGTGATGGCGGGAAGAGTTTAGAAGAATAGAGAACACGGATGGGGGCAGAATATAGAGACAGAAAGGTCCAAGGCGTGCCCCTCTTTTCTTCCCACAGTCCCACTGTCTTCCTACTGTAGTAGCACACCTACGGATGCATATCTTACTTACATGGATTCATCATAGGTTCAGGTTAGTTGGCCGCATCAGCTGGCAAGCTCGATTTGGAAGCGGGTTGCTGCAGGCTGTGGGCATCTCGACCCTCTTCCACGATTCGACGGGACCATGCAGATGATGCAAGGAGCGTCATGTAACTGAGCATGCGAGGAATTAGGCATCTGGAGGAGGAGAGCCGAAGTCGAGGAGGAGCAGTTGGGATGCCACGTCCCAACTTCACCATGGAAGAACCGCAGCAAGAGCATGCTGGAAGGCCGAAGGAACAGATCGCTTCCAAGCTTCTGATGCAGACATGCGTATGCCGCGTGCCTTGGCACGATCCTGAATTGGAAGTGGATACGGGTGGACATTACAGAAACATGCTTTCATCTCTCTTAACCACTTTTGTGCACTGCAAGCAACAGAGCTTGGGCAGCCACAAGGCAAAGTCTCAAGAAGCCAAGCTGAAACCCCGTCAGCCGGAACACAAGATATACAGCCAAGCAGAGAGTCCCTACATTGTGAGTAAGACGTTGTTGGTTAAGAGGTAGGTGAGGCCGTTCTTGACATCTTGACACATGCCGATGCGTTTTCCCACGCAGACAAGCACAGCCCACAGAGCGGCGCATGCCATTTACTGTTGCTATGGTATGCTGTACGACGACCAAGATCGGAGCATCTACACACCGAACACGTCGGTGTGAGATTTGTCTCGACTGTGGAAGGCGTCGTCTGCCTTTTCTCGTTCGCTTCTCTTCCTCTTTGGGCTGAGGTCCATCAGATTTAGGCTTCCCTGAAACCGAACCACATGCCAAGAGTCCGAAAGCCCCGACTCCTCCTTCTCTCAAAGCATGGTGGAGCTGAGCAACCATGTTGGCCATCATCTCTCTGCTCTTCTATATTTGCGTTGCTTCTTGCCAAAGAGTACTCGAATACAAGTGAGAACAAAGCAATGTACCCCTTCGTACGGGTCCCTTGTGACCATATAAAGCAACAAACGGTCATTTGGCTTCTGCTCGCGGCTCATGCTGGGAAGCCGGAGACCCGCGAGTGGACCAAGAATGTTCCGAGTCCATATGCCTGCATGAGGGTTTGCCAATAGCTTCGGACGTGTGCTTATATTAGATAGTGCCTGCTTTTTTTGGGCTTTCTAGCGGCACGCGTGAACCCGTAGGGGAACATGAAAAGGCTCCGATCTGTATTGCGCCGACCGCATCGAGCATCGCAATCCTAACAGTCAAGACGATCCGGTAACGAATCCGAGTGTGAACTGTCGCGATTTAATACCATACTTAGTTGCCTCTCCTTGCTCATGTTGCTGTTCATATTGTGTATAATAAGCATGTCTAGGTCTCGTGAGAAGTGAGGTCGAGTTCTGTCGAGAGTAGAAACCACGAGCAGGGTTGTCCCTCTTGCCTTGAAAATCGAGGGGACGATGAAGCATCACAACATGTACTCGAATAGCAAAGAACACACCACGAGCACGAAAATATGCACTGGGAAAAACAGTAGACGAAAAATCATTAACTTGAAAATACTAGAATACAAAAGTAGGAAAACCTGCGGATCAATTTTTTGAATCAATGCCGCATCAAACACACTCCCTCACCATCATTAATTGTGTCCATCCTCTTGCTACGTTGCTGGCTGGGTATAACGTATCTTTTCATGTCCTCGTCCCTCTTCGCGACTGTCGTGCGGCAGTGGTATCATGACGGTAAAAAGCATCGCGAAACAGAATAACCAAAGAAAGAAAACGTCAGACGCGATGCTTAAACACGACCCTGGAAGACGGGGTTGTTCTTGCCAAAGAAGGTGTGCTGGCCATCCTCGCCCTGGACACCAGTGCCGGTAGTGCCGGTGGTGCCAGTAGTACCGGTAGTGGCACCAGTGTGAGTAGCATCGTGGAAGGCACGATCAACCTCACCTCCGAAGTTGCCAGCACCAGTTGACTCACGGCCAGTGCCCATAGGACCTTCACCAGCACCGTAGTGAGATGAGCCCTGGTGGTATCCGGTGGTGTTGGTGGTGTTCTGGTCGTAGCCAGAGCCAACAGTGTTGCCACCACGAATGGGAACCTGGCCAGTAAGACCAGCAGTGTTGGAGCCACCGTGGTAACCACTGCTCTGGGAGTCGTAGCCAGCACCGCTCTGAGAGCCGTAGCCAGTGTTGCTCGAGCTGTTGAAACCGCCGCTGGGGCCAGTGTCAGAGGATCCGTTAAATCCTGAGCCGTACTGGTTAGTGCCGAGGTTGTTGGGACCGCGGACACCCTCCTGGTTGACATGGTGAGGCTTGCGGGAGACGGCAGCCATCTTGGGAAGGTTGGAAGTCTCCTTAGCAGATCCAAGGCTGAAGATGGGGGACTCCCACTTGTCGCCCTTGCGGGCAAGATCCTTGTACTCGGTGGCCTTCGTGCTGATACCGCCGGGAAGGGAGATGTTCTTGAAGATGCTGTCGTGCTGGGTGAGGGCCATGTTGACCTTCTTGTCGGCAGCAGCCTCGTCCTTCTTTTGCTTGCCCTTGGTGAACTTCTGCTGGGCGGCAGTGGCGTAGCGCTGGTAGATGTTCTGGATGTTCTGAGGGTCGGGGTTGTTCTTGGCCTGCTGCTCAGCTCTCTTGGCCTCCTGGTGAATACCGAAGAGCATCTCGTCCAGCTGGTTAATGCTGTTGCGGATTTGAGTCTCAGCAACCTTCTGGATAGCGGGACGCATAACCTTGAGGAGGAGAGGCTTGAACATGTTGAAGAGAAGCTTGTGGTTGGACTGCTTCAGCTTGATGTTGATGTTCTTGATGTCAACGTGGACAGTGTTGACCTTGAAGAAGTGCTTGCCATCGGTCTTGTCTGCAGTCTCCATGGCGACCTTGAAGCTCAGGCCGGTGCCACCGAGGAAGATGTCCATGACACCCTTGTCAGTGATACTGGGAAAGCCCTCCTTCTTCTTGATGTAGTAGCTGACATCGCGGAGGTCGCACTGGACGCCGGAGACGGAGAGCATGACCTTGTTCTTGTTCTTGCTGGTGATGGACTTGCGGCCCCAACGCCAGTAGTTGTCGCTGCCAAACTCCAAGACGTTAGGAGCAAGGTTGTCACCCTCAAGGACGAGGTTCTCGACGATGGCATCCATCATGGGGTCGGAGTACTCGATACGAGGGATGGGGACATAACGAATGGACTCGAAGAGACCGGGGAGGATGACCTCGGTCAAGTCCTTGATGAGGTGAGGCTTGAACTGGGCCTGGCCGTTCTCGTCCTGACCAAGGTTGAGGCACAGCTTCTGGACAGCATCACCGAAGGCGACATTCTGTCTGTCCTGGTTGAACTGGTCGACGTAGAACTTGAACTCGTCGGCAATTCTGTCGGTGTGGTTGCGGTAACGGTCGCGGAGGAGGAACTCGCCCTGGTCGTAGAGCTTGTTCCACTCCTCGGTGGAGTCGTCCTGGAGGACGTAGCCCTGCTCCTTGAGGCACTTGCGGATGTACCTGTTCATGTGGGTGAACCATCCCTTGAGCTCGGGGTCGCTGTCGGCATCGCGGTAGATGACGTTGATGGAGTCGAACATGTCGTCGAGGGAGGTGCCGTTGGCGAAGCGCTCGATGAGGGTCTTGAGGTTTGTCAGCATCTGTTGGTTGTTCGTCTTGAACTCTAGAACATACCTTGAGGTCAGCTTCAGCCATCTGCAGACTGTCATCCTTGTGGGCACCTTTCACGGTTCCCTGGCTCTGGTGGGCCAGGTTCTTAGTGTGGCCGGAGTACTGCTCGGCAAGACGAAGGAGAGTATCAATGGCTTGGTGGTCTGATGGAGAGGTCAGTAGCTGCAACCAAGGATTGGTCAAGTGATTATAACATACAGTCCTGGTGGCCTTGGATCTCGACGATCATCTTCTTCAGGCGGTAGATGCCCTGCTCGCGGCGCTCCTTGGGGAGCTTCTCCTTCATGTAGTTGTTGGTGCGGTCTCTGGCATTGCGAGCACGCTCCTGGGTCTCCTCAGGAACGTTCTCACGGGCTTGCTGGTGAAGACGGTCAGCACCCTGCATGGCACCCTTGGTGGCGTCGACACCAGAGTTGCCACCCTGTTGCTGATCGCGACGGGCGAGGTCAGCAGCATCGGTGGGGTCACGAGAGCCGCCGGGGTGGGCGGCCTGAGTGGCATCACCAAGAGCACCCTTGGCCTGCTCCTTGTTAAAGGGCTTCTGCTGGTCGAACTTGGATCTAGCCTGGTTCTTGAGGTTGTCCCTTGAAAGGTCAGGAACATCATGCCAAGTGTTCTCCTCGGCGGGCTCATCAATCTGGTTGAGCTCGTCCTCGGAAGGGTTGACCTTGTTGGCCGCCTTCTGGGCGGCATCGCCAGCCATGTCTCTGAAGAGGATGCTAGCATCGCTCACTAGAGGCTTGTTAGCCGAATTCATGGATGAAAGGGAAGCTTGAACTTACAAAGTTTGCGGAATTGACCGTTGGAGAGAATGAGCGTGCCGAGGGTGCGCAGGCCGTCGAGGGCCTCGTTGCCGTGCTGTCTGGCGGTGTCCTTGTCGATAGGAGCGTTAGGAGTGCCAGCGTTGGCACCAGACATCTGCTGGGTCTGCCAAATAAAGTCCTGAAGGAGGTTGCCCTCGTTCTTGGTCAAGAGCAGAGTCTTGGCCTGCTCAATAACCTCGCGCAAGTCACCAACAAGCTTCTGACCCTCTGTCGAGAGCTTCTTTGAAGGGCTTGAGAGCGGTCGCGATGCGAGAGCGCTGTTCATAGCAACGTCAATCTGCTTGTTTGATGGAACCTTGCCATTGGAGAAGGCTGTGGCGGGCACACGTTAGCAAGACGAACAAGGGATTGAATGTCATCGCATCGATGGAGAGACTCACCAGTGAAGATTCCATAGAGTTGGAGCTTGTTGTTGACATCTTGCTCCTTGATCCTGGTGTTTGTGGGAACGTTGACTGACGCAGAGGGCGCCATGATGGGATTACTGTGGTGGGTTGTAGGGTATCTGAGATGTGTCTGGGGGGTATCTGGATGTGAGAGAGGGGAGGAAGGTCGTGATCGTCAATCAGGTAAAATTAACAAGTAACGTGGCTGGTATCGTGGAAGGGGGTATCTAAACTGCAAAGGAGAAAAGACGTGGAATTAGGATGGTGTTTCGCAGCAAGGAAACACGATGGGTTTTGAGAGAAGGGCGCGTTGCGTCGACCACCTGCATTACATCATGGCCCGTCGCGCCTTCCCCAAAACGGGCTCGATGATCGATTTACCTCTTGCCGTTGATCTGCGTCACTAGCCATCACACACGCCTTCACACTGCTTGGTTTCCCCAGACACGTCGTTCCGCCAACTCGACAGATTCCAATGCTTTCAATCCACCACGAGGACGAGCTCCTTGCCATGTCTTCCCACCCTTGACTTGTTTGCCATATGCGCACATCGTGAACTGTTCTGTATTCACACTACTCACGCAAAACAAAGGAGGTCAAACAGACCACTGCATGCATGAAGTCCAGGACAACATCCACTACTAACCAATCCGCCGCGGGCGCGCCACGTCCATCATCATCAACCCCCCGCTTTGCTCTTTTCCTTGTTCGACGGTTGGACAACAAGATGAGAGGCACGTGAATTGAACGGTGAGAGTAGTCGACAGTGTATTGGAGGTTGCCGTCAAAGGCCAGCGCACTACATTCCATTGTTTGCAAAATCAAAACAAGCAGCTTTCGCGACACGAATGAGCTTGCAGGACAGACAGTCGTCCACGAAAAGAGCCCCAAAAGAGCATGGACCTCACTCGCTTTGGGGTAGTTTCGATTCTTGCTGTCCCACAATCATCACATCTGAATGGTTCAATCAGGTAATCTGGCCACGCTGAATGAGGAGTCTCGTATACTCGACATCTGTTCATGCGTTCCAAGAAGAGATGGTAACAATTAACAACCAAATGTCCACACCAGCCACAAAGAGAGCAGAGCTGTGGCTTCTTCTTGCGGCTCTTCCCCCCAAGAAGATCCATCGTCTCCACTATTTTGTTTCCATGACGTCGCCATAAACAATTATTCGATGCAACTCGTGTATGTATGTCTTACGACAGAAGTCTGTTTCTGCTGCTAATTTGCAAGTCCTGCTTGGCTCGCGTAATGCCACATCTACACGCGGCTTGTGGACCATGTGTGGCATGGTCAGTTGATAGCGCCTTGCTTTGCCTTGGAAGTGCCCCTGCAAAGCATCGGCAGATCCTTGATTTTCCACCCCCTTGATTTTGGGGGGTCTTTCCCGCCGATGCAGGGCTTTGCGCATGATCACCGCGGGAAGAAAGCATCATCATATATTAAAAATTTCTATAATATTTTGGTGGTATCCGCTTTTCCCTACAACCATCATGTGATGGTCTGCAAGATGCGATAATATTGTCGTCAATCCTGGACGAGGGATGGTATACTATCTATCACAAAGAGGTTCGCATGGTCACGCAAGCCGGCGTGCCCCATCCCACGGTCCATCTCACAGAGCCCATGATGATAATCATGAGGCAGAGACCAGCAATCACACTTGCCATGCCATACACATAGGCGTGTCGCCGCCGCAAGGATTGCAACTCTGCCACCCATGTACTGACAGTGGTTGTAGTGCCGCAGAAGCCATCCATGACGCCTTGCAGGACTTGACAGCTAACCCTGCCTCCACCGACCAGGGCACCAGCAGTCGAGGTGATGGGCACGTGCTGGACAGAGTAGCACATGGCCTCTACCGCACATCCGAACACGTTGACGGCAAAAGTCCCGAGAGGAAAAGACGCAGTGATTGGGTTGAGTCTGAGCGACGCATAATAGCGAACGAGACAACCGACAGGCGCAAAGACCAATGCGAACAGGACCTCACCACGCCAGACCTCATTCGCCCAACTACCACGACTGGACGGGCCTGACGGCCTATCTGGGGGCCAGATAGATAGGAATATGGCACCAAGCCAACATCCCCAAGCGAGGACAACGATGAATGGATCGACGAACCTACGAGTGAGTCTAAAGGGCAAGGTAGGCGTAAAGCAATCCAGAGCAAGAGCCAGGTGTGCGCCGACATTGAGAGCCGCCAGAGAAAGCGCGACAGTGTATATGATGACCGCAAGCAGAGCCATGAAAGAGTATCCGCCATTGCGATGTATCGTGGAGGTAAAAGAAGGAACAGTCGAATATGGATGATTCACAGGAGTCGGGAGATTGTTGGACAGAGCCAGAAAGACGTCGCGCATGAAGGACGAAAAGGAAGTAAAGGAACCGCAGAAGCCTGTAGCCAGGCCGATATACAGCGGTATCGTCTTCTTCGTCTTTGCGTGCGCCTTTTTGGCAGCAGCGGGATCTGACTGCTCTTGTTCCAGCGCTTTCTCTCTCGTATGGACATCCATTTTGTCGAGACCCCACTCTTCACGGAACAGTCGTCTGTCTTCTGACAGGAAGCCCATGACAAATGAGCCGCCAACATTGGCCCAGAGCACAGGGGTGACCAGAGGAGCGCCAGGGTAGAAAGTGAGCCATTGCACACCCAGTCGAGCGAGTGTGCCCCATAGAGAGAAGAAGACGAGGTGCGAAACAATAAAGACCTGAGTGGCAACCGGAGACACGGGATCCCTCTGGGGCGACGAAGGCGGCGATGGCGAAGGCCGAGTGCGGAACGAGAGAGGTGTCGGGGCGGATTCGAGAGATTCGTCTTCAAGGTTTGTGTGCCGGCGCCAGGCCGAGTCGTCTTGTCTGTCTTGCACAGGCTCGGGTGCGTCGACCTCGTTCAACGAGTGCTGGCCGTGTGTCGAGGCTATGAGTCTGCTGCGCTCGGGTCTGGAGGCATTGCGTTGGGGTATGCGCGCACGATTGTCGAGATACGTGGGCTCACTCGATTGCGACGCAGCCTCGCTCATGCCGTGTCACGACGAGGAGAAGTTCGAGACGCCGTCGAATCATGCTTGTCAACAAAGTACCGCCGTACCTTCCGCACTGATGCAAATCTGCCTCCAGCGACCGGGCCGTGCCTGCCCTCTTCGGTATCCACGGCCCGCAGCTCTGCCCGCCCTTGCCCCAAGCGTCAATGACCCCGCCATTGATTGCGGTTGCCCTCGTTGATAGCTCCATGTCGGCGACGGCCGCCCTATCAATCCATCACATGCCTTTGTCGGCCTTCTTATCTTTGTTCATGTGAGCAAACCACTGAGCTCAACTAGGAGTCTTCTCCTCTTCATACTCCGTGTCCTTGAAAGCGTGACTGCCTCTTTCTACAGCGTGCTCTCTGTTCATCTTCCTCGTCCTCGCACTCGTTCTCTTTGACCATTGACCTCCGTTCACAGCCAGCCATGTCCTCCTCCCTTCCATCCAACGTGCACATAGCCCAACATCCCTGTCTCCGCGCAAAGGTCTCGCAGCTCCGATCGCAACAGACGGGAGCTCGTGATGCCAAACGTCTTATCCACGACATTTCGACCATGCTGGGATACGAAGCCCTTGGTTCCGCTCTAAAGTCTACACAACAAGGCACAGTATGAGTTCTGCCTTCCCTCACAGGGCTCGCATAGGACTAATCCGTGTCTTTTGCACCCACAGGACCAATCTCCGTTAGGTTACGATTTCCCCATTGACTCCATCTCGCCCTCTCACGTATCCCTCGTGCCCATCCTGCGTTCCGGCTTGTCAATGGTGGACGGTATGTTCTTGCACCAAAACCCCCTGATCGAAACCCGACTTGCAAAGTCTGACCTGAGGATTCTCAAGCCCTGCTCTCTGTCCTGCCAGACCCAGTCCCCGTCTTTCATCTGGGCATGTACCGCGAAAAGACCACACTCCAACCCGTCGAATACTACAACAATCTCCCGTACCATTCCGCCACAGCCACATCACAACAAACCACCCCTTCCGATATAGCTATCCTACTCGACCCTATCATTGCCACCGGTGCTACCGCGAGTGCTGCTATCGATACATTGAAAGATTGGGGTGTCAAGCGCATAGTCCTCTGTAGTGTTCTGGCCAGTCACGAGGGCTTGGAAAAGGTCAGTCGTGTCTGGGAAGATGGCGTACAGATCTGGGTTGGTGCAGTGGATCCAGGCACAGATGCAAAGGGAATGATCAAGCCTGGTCTTGGAGATGTTGGTGACAGACTCTTCCTCACTATCGGCAAATGATGTTAGACAAATGCTTTTTCGCTTTTGATTGTGGTTTTCTGTTTTATTTTTGTGATCCTTTTGGTCAGCCTTCTCTGTTTACGAGTGATGCTTCGTGTTTATTTTCTCTCCAAAAGCCATGCGTCAGCTTCCTCCCAGACCTTCTTGTCCTTGGCCGAGACCAGGTTTTCGGGGGCGCTTGCAACGGCAGCGTAAACCTGTCCATGGTATTAGCACAGTCGTGACTATCTCGCGTGACGAGACTTACCGAGTCCCAAAGTGCAAACGCTCTCTGCAGATCACCCTGGAAGTCAGTAGCGTGAGGGAACCACTCGTTGGCTCCCTTTGTCTTGACAGCCTGGCGTGAGGCCTCTGCAGTGGGCTCGCTCTGTGCTGACAATTCATCCAAGTACGACTTGACAGCAATGCCGAGAGCACAGTCTACATCGTTCAAGAATGGCAGACTGCAAAAATCGTCAGCGTCTGAGAGTGTGAGCACGATCAACAACACCACTTACCTGTAACTTATCTGGGCCAAGTCGCTAGGGGCCATGTTGCGGTCCACGTGGTAATTGGCAAGCAGACCGAAGAGACTCATCTCAACCACATTGCGTAAGCTGCCGCGCACTGCAGAAACCATGGAGGTGTAAGCAAGCAGGTGTCTGCTCAGAGGTCCGGTAAATCCGATGCTCTTGTGACGAAGTCCAGCGAAGCAGGCCACCCTACTGACCAGCAGTGTGTTGCGCTTGTCGGTTTCGGAACCACGTTGAGGAGAACCATTGTAGGGGAACATGTTGTTGGAGTTGAGCAAGTTCAGGCGGAGCATCTCGAAAGCAAGCAGTGTCGGCTCTTCCAGATCCTGCTGGCCATGACGTGCAAAAGCGGTTTGTAAACATTGGCCAAGGGTACTGAGTTGATGATCTTGCTGGATGTATCCACGCAGTTGGAGGAATCTCCACAGCGCGTTCGATCGTACCTCTTCAGGTGAGCCTAGCGGCTTGGAATCTCTGGACTTTGGTGTGACACTACTCTTAGCAAAGTCCGCGTCTTGCAAGCTGCCCACTGCAAAAGCCAAAGACGACACATCACGTTCAAGCTTAGTCGCCTTTGCTGTGATCTGGTCGAGTCGCACGTTCCACCCAGAAATCATCGTCTTAGGATCGGGAGTGTCTGCGACGTTCAGTGTCTTTGGCGCGGTAGGGTTGAACCAGCATCTCAGGTAGATGGGCTTGTGCTGGTAGAATCGAGCAAATGAGTAGGTAAGGAGTGATAGAGCAGATGTTCGCAGAGGAGTAAGACCGTCAGACACGAGACGGCGGTATGCGTCGGCCTCACCTCCGTCGAGAGGTGGGCGCTCGATGATCTCGTTGGATGCTATCCAACTGAGTACTTCAGGACTGATGACGCCACGCGAAAGATACGTGAAGGCTTCCTCTGGCAGACGATGACCCATGATGTTGTTCAGATCGCTAGGTGCAGAAGCCCCATCGACCGACTCGATCTTACCGTTGGGTCGGATACAAACGTAATGCTTGATGTAAAGGCTTGCTTTACGGTAACGATCCAGGTAGTTCATGGCCATCATGGCCGGATCGTCTTGATATTGTAGACAGAGAGCGTTACCGTTGGTTTGACTTCTCTTGAGCAGATCGGCGGCGGCTCTGATCTTTGGGACTCTGGCAGATGCAGTCAACTCATTCTCCAACTGAGGGAGAGTGGGCAGGATCGAGCAGCCAGAAAGAAGGCAAGCATCGACAAACATGCCCGTCGAAGTAGCTCCAAGAGCCTCCATGCATTCGCGACGGGTCACCCAGGAGAATTGAACCTGCTCAAAGTCAAGTTTGGTGATGAGTTGGTCGATCTCGTACATGAGAATGTCGCTGGAACCTGCGACAGCATCGCAGAACTCGGTACCAGCGATGGACGCGAGCTGAGTTTGAGGTTAGTTTCATGATGTAGACTGAATGGCTGCTGTCCCTACCTGAGCACATGCGCTGTGCGGCGCAACGAGAAAGTCAACGTCGTTCTTGCGCAAGACATTCTGGACGAATCGATAGATGTTATCAACGTTGATAGTACCAGCTGTTGAAAGATATCAGTCTTCGTCATTTCCATCATAGAAGAAAGTCAATACTCACACAAAGTGCCAAACTCGGCAACGGCACGTTCAGGTTCAGATGCACCATACAACTCCCAAGCATTCGCGATGCTCTTGGTGGCGCGAATTGCGGCTTGGAGTCTGTCTTCCTGACCATTCGAAGTCACTCCGTTGAAGATGAAGTACGGCTGGCAGCCATGTCTTCTCAGAACCCCAACGTGGTTTGTGATGGTCTCCTCGAGAGCAAAAGGAAGGCCACCGAGTGCTGGGAGTAGCGGTTCCTTTGTGGGAGATGTTGTGAGTATGTTGGCAATGAAGTCTTCGGCCTCAATTCCGAGTCGGCGCTCATTTAGCTCTGCAAATGAATCGGTGTGGCCCAGCTGGGCTGAGGCTGCCCATTCGTTGAATCCGGATATCATCGTCGTCGCAAGTGGTTCCAGTGGCAGAGTATTGTAGCAAGGAGAAGATACTATGGCCAAGGTGATGCGAAAAGGCCTCCTCCGATGTTAACACTGAGTGTATGTGGTTCAACGTAAAGCGAGAATATAAGGAGTCTTTGGACGACTGAGGTGGCATGTGAAGGAGGGTCCGAGCGCCAAGCTCCACTTGAAACACACTCAAGAGCATCTGCGCGTTTGTTTTCAGGACTCAAGAGCTCAAAATTAGATAGTAAATGGAACTCAGAATGAAGGAGAAAAGACAATGAAGTAATCAAGTAAAATTATTCGTGTCTATTGGGTATCTCTCTGTGCCTCTGCCGTATACTGTCATCTCTGATCTGGGTCGTGTTCCTCAAGAGTGCCCTCCCTCATATCTAATCTAAATCTAAAATCGTCACTATATATTATTACGCATCCTCCAAATCTCCATATTGCCAGCGGTAAGATTGATAGAAAGCAAAAGCGAAGAATGCAACCACAATGGCTCTGACAAAGTTTGCTGACTTGGTCTCCACGGTCTGTGTTGCTGCATCCCCTGGTAGAGCAGCCCGTGTTGGTGTCGTCCTGAGGTGTGAAGTTCCATGTTTGGCCTCCCGAGCAGCGAGTGACTTGACAAGTTCGAGATCGGTCACGAACTGCTTGTCCAGAGCTTCAACAATCGCAACACACTGTTCAAAGATGAACTGAGCTTCGTCGATAATGTCCTTGCGCTCGTGTACGGTAAGCAGCTCCTCGGCTTTCTCAAGACGAGTCTTGAAGTCTGCCTTGATGTCTTCTCCGTCTCTTGTGCCTGAAAAGCAAAACAGGGTGAAGCCTGGCCTCAGAGTCCCGTGAATCCAGTACTCGGTCTTGTCAGATTCGTGATTGACACCCCAGAACTCGGGCCCGGACTCCGTCAGCTGTTCCCTGATCCAACGGCCGCCAGAAAAAATTGCCATGTACATGATCCAAGCATAAGCGACCAAGACGTGGGGCTTTTCTCGAGTCTGGCGATATATGTGTTCTGTAAACGAGTGAAGCTGCTCGTTTGATACGGCCTCCAAATCAGCACCGGTAGCTGTCTCTAGATATTCCAGATCTTTCTTGATGGCATCGGAACGCCAGAGACCAGGCGGGACTAGTTGCGAGAGCCATTGGCGCAGTTTGTTGTCGTGCGAAGCGTCATTCGCGTCAGACTTGTCGGCTTCTGCAATGAGGACCCGCCAGCAGTTCTCAAAGACAAGGTAGATGTCGCCAAAAGTGTTGATGCCGTGAGCGTATAGTTCGGGGGTTTTGGCTATCGGAGGCAGAGCGAGAGGAAGGCGGGCAACGATAAGCTTGTTCAGCCGCGTATGAACCGATCTTGAGCCATGTCAGCGACTGCACCACGTCTCTGCAGAGGGGGTTCGTAGAAAGCGCACCGTGTGGCCGTGTTGATCTCGGTGGACAAATTCTGCGGGGCGGGAGAAGGCGGAGGCGAGAGAAGTTGAGGGGGAGTTTGCAGCGACGCCATGCTGACTGTGAGACGACCGAGCAGTGCCGATGTTCTCTTTCTTTATGCGCTTGCTGCAAAACTCAAACGACTATCTTCAGATCAAGTCACGAAGAGTGAACCGTCACATGGCTGCGACCAGGAAGCACATAAACAAGGTAGGGCGGCAAAGGGCCTGGAACTGTCCCCGTCTGTGCTCTTTTCCGATGCGATCGATTTCTCGGACCGTTTGGATGGCGACATAGATTTGGTATTTCTTTTTTTTTTCTTTTCTTTTTCTTCGTGTCGCATGCACATTCAAGAACACACGACCATGGCACAAGAGTGCCATGTACCTGTACATTCATCTTGATTTACATAGCTGCAGTCATATCATGGACCTGCAGCAATCTTTCCACACCGTCGTCTGATCGTTAGTTCATACCGGATTCTTTGCGGTTCGCTGGCGTCCACGCACCCGACCTCCAACACCAGTGGTACCGCTTGCATCAACATCGCGGACGAGCCCCGGGCTCTCTACTCGTGTACCGATGCTATCATCCATGAGTCTTGTGCCCATCTTCTTGCTCATCTTTGCGCGATATTCTTGAGCCTCTGGCGTCTCATATGTGACTTGTTGACTTGGCGCAGGTGCTTCGCCTTCCATCATGCTTGCGAGTTGGCCTGAGTTGGCTGCATCCATACTTGGTTGCTGTCGAAACGAAACAGATGTCGACGAGTTTGATGTGTACGAAGGTGCGCGTCCAAGTCTTTTGTCTTTTCTCCATCTTCCTTTGACTGGTTGTTCGACTGGCGATGGCCCTGGATGAGAATGCTGTCGCTCAAGCAATGATTTGATTTCTCCGCTCAATCGCACTTGGTTTGCCAATACGTCGGCGTTTTCGTCCTCTGCTGTCGGCTCTACTTGTTGTCCGTCTTTTCGTAGCGATGAAGACGCTGGCCGGTCTTTTACGTCTTCTGAAGGCGTTGATGTTGACTGCTTTCTGGCGGCATTCACCTCTGGCGGCATGTCTTGCAATGGCTGCATCGGCTGAGCAACGTCTGTGGCCGTCATATGGTCGTTACTCATGACTAGCGGTGGGTCGTTTGACGGCATATTGTGCTCGTCTGGTTCTCGAGGGTTGTGAGTTTCGTTATCTGGCACCGCTTCTTCCTCGTCTTCTTCAACGAAGGGTCCCCTCCTCTTGGAATCTGTAGGCTTTTGTTGTGCTGGTTGAATAGGACCCGACTGATACAGGTGCAGTGAAGTAGCTACGTTTCGTTTTCGAATAGCCGAGAGGCGCTGAGCGGACGGGACATCCTTTCTACAGACTTTTATCAGCCTATTTCTCACTAGCTACACCAGCTCATCCTACCTCTTGTCTTGTGGAGGTGCAACACTTGCTTTTCGAGAAGAAGCATGGTCAAGTGGATGGCGGTCAAGAGTTTGTCTTGGTGGCCCAGCCACCATATAATCAGACAGAGACATTTTCCGTACATTTTGCAGACTAGAATAAAGCCATGCGTCTGAAACGACCGGGATCTTATGCTTCGCAGCATACGATATCTTATCTGAGTTGGTCACATTGCCAGGAACGACCAGAATGGACGTCTTCGGTAGCAATACTTCATCGTATGACCCGCCTGTAAGAGTTTTAGCCCCAGCGCGCTATCGTCATGCTCAGAGAAGTCTCACCTGCGAGTCTGACTACTTTCGAAATGTGTAGCACGTCATGGCCCATTCCCGAGGTCGCTATCGTTAAATCTTTGAAGTCTGAGGCTGTTAGCGGATAGCAACATACAAAGGTGAGGTTTAGGCATACCGTTGATTGGCAGACTTAGGTGTGGCTGACTGAGTATATCATGATCGGGATCGACAATCGTCTTCTGCTTGATACATCTCTCTAACCACCACTCTGTCGCCAGCCAGGTTCCAGGAGGAACTTCGGGCAACGAGCCCTTAGTGATTGACGTCCACTCACTTGGTAGTACGAGGACTTTTTGTTGGCATGAGTCGCCAGTTTGAGTCGTGTACAACGCGTCAGCAGAGCGAGTGACTTGACCTCCGTTCGAAGTTATGATGGCGTCAATCTTCGCTGCCTGTTGGGTGAGTTAGTAGGTTCCCGGGTATAGGCATGAACTTCAGCTCACCTTCTTTTCGTCGTGGCCGTGCACAAGACACAAGACGCCTGAGAACAGACCCGGCTCTTCTTGATGAGGCATAGGCCCCATTTCCCGTGAGGGGTGGCGGGAAACGATGTCCGGTCGATGTGGAGGAGTGACGCTTCGTGATGATGTTGCATTATGTTGGCTGTCTGTCCATTGATCATTTGCGAGTTCGGATGCTTCTTCGCCTCCATGTGAGAGAAAGCTGGTCATCATGTTCTGACTGTGGTCTGCTAACTTGGCGCTCGTGGTGCGTCGCATCTTGCGCTTGCCAGTTTCTTCCTTTGATGTAGTAGCAGACTCTCCACGGTGTCTTTTTCCAAGTACAGGAGGTCGCTGATAACCACGGACAAACGCGCCTCGACCCTGATCCTCGGTGGGCATCAACGGATGATACAATGACTCGTCGACAGCCATGCCTCTATCCAAGCCTTCTTCGAGCCATTTCAAGGAAACGGTCTTGATACTCCAAGACTTTGCGCGCTCATACTTTGCGCCCTTGGGTTTGGCCACGATCAGATGAGTGACTTCTCTTGTGAGGTCTCCGTGGTAATGTGCGCCATTGTTCCTGATCTTCTCTATGATATGTTGCCTTTCTTCAATGTCTTCAAAGCCCGTAACAGAGATGTGCAAGTTGTAGAAGACGGGCAGACGGTGTTCTTGGACGAGTGCGTCGACGTCGATTTCCTGATCCTCCATGTAAGACTTGCGGATGGCGTGAATCCATTCGGGCTTGAGAACTTGTATGTCGGGTCTTTCCTTTGCTGTATGCCTGCATTTGGGGGTATCGATGTTGCCGACTATCAGATGGGTCACGTCGGCCGTCAAGTCGAGACGGTGAACGGCACCCATGCTTCTCGAGAGCTCGTTGAGCTTGTCCTGTCGAGGGCAGCGTGTGAGCCCAGGCGTTGTGGTTCTTGTCTAGTGGTTACTGACTCTGAGATCCTGTGATAACGATGTGCTGCAGAGGACGACGCCTCGGAGAAGAGCATTGTTGCCTGTGGAAGGAGTCAGTCATAGCCGCAACACGTCTCTGTGGTATTTCCAGGAATCTTACCATCTTCTGCATCGTCAGGCATGATTGTGCACGCGGTACCTTTGACAGACGCCTCTGGTTTACTGTTTGCCTCGAGGGGACGCGAATTCTGTCCCGCGTCGTCGCGTTAAGGCCGAATTTCAATTTAACCCCGCTTCTAATATCCATCTTGAACGAAGTCGCGGCATCGGAGGTCAGCACATCCGCGGACACGTTTTCCGCCAAGTACCCTACTCGATCCTTCTACTCAGCAAGCCGGGCAGAATCAAATCCCTGTTGTCTCTACGCTGTCTTGCAGCAGTGACGTTCAATCTACACATGACAGAGCATGCGATTCTGTCGTCTCAAAAGTCGGGATTGTCAAAGACCAATCGAATGGTCACTGCTCCGGCCGACCCTCCACGATCTGCCATTACATCAAGAGAGCGTGCGGATCCCACATCCGACACACGTAACACAAACACTTCAGGAACGACGAGGGCCCCACGAACGAGAGAATACTCCGGGGTCGGAGGGTGCGGAGGTTGAGAAATATATCAACCGGAAGACTCGGATCACCCACCTTGTTTTCTCGTGTCAGGTGCCGTTGAGTAATAACCTGATGTCTCCGACCAAAGAGTGCCCAAACGTCAACGCAGTTTTGTCTTTGTAGAGCCGCCAAACAGAGACCGGGGAACAAGGCTAATGCATATATCCAAAGCTTGTGGCCTCGCCCAAAGCCAATCACGGAGACTGCGGATAGGGTCACTGAATCACTGCAAGAGTTGGGTGCAGAAGCCGCGCAGCCAGGCAAGACAAGGCCGCGGCAGATGTTCTTTTAAAAAATAATGACGAAAGTCAAAAACGCCCTCGACGCTTGGTCATGTAGTTCACGGGCATAGCCCAATAGATAACCCAAACCCTTGATGCTGCTTCGCTCGAGTGATTTCTCATTGTGTTTCACCTCGCCCCCGGACCCACGGACAAAACTCGACACACCACTGTCCCTACATAATCCAGCACCGACAGGCGGTTGGTCAGCACTTCCCCCCATTCTCCCCATACCGGCATCGAGTGCATCAGCAGAGACACTCGATTTGGCTTTGCGTGCCATTTCCGCGACAAGTTGGCTCAGACGGCCTGAAGCCACACGCAGGTTGCACCCACAATTGCCAACGTTACACGTGAAAGAGACGTCGATACTCGCTCAATTCCTTTCTGTGACCTCATCTCTAACCTTGCGGAACCACCGACCTGCGCATACATTGCTCTCAGAGGTCAGGTCACGCAGTACGTACGCGCGTAGCTGGGATTTGCGCACTTTGAAACACGCTTGATTCGGTGAGTCTCTCTTGCACATGCACATGGTCGACGAAAGGAAGCCTCGCAAATGCTGGCTTGCAATTTTGGACGCCATTCCTTGTTTTGGCAGGCACGACGAATCTGCACGACCTAGGTCAGCGACATCGCAAGCCTTGACTATCTCGATGCACCTCGCTCCACACCCACCCACCGCAGAGTGCCTGTCAACATCCATAGCTAATATACAATGGCAGACGTCCACTCGAGGCATCACCACGACAGCTGGGCCCATTTTTGTCCTAGCAGCTTTCACGAAGCCTCCGATCGCTCGGGTTATTTTGAGCCCCGCAGATATAGAAGGGGGTCGATTCGCATCAAAAGCGTCCTCGAAGGCTACGACTTCTACCCTCCACCAAACGGCGACAAACCACGACGCCATTCCAGCCATTGTCTATCCAGGAAACTCTCGACCTCGGCAACGCACGCGAAACGCATAGTTCACTCAATCGTGTCTGCACCATCCAGATCTACACGTAGCTCTTCAGACGCTTCAGACTTGTCCACATACAGTCTAGAAGGTGCAACCACAGAAAGAGGACAGAGACCGGCTTTCTTCGGAAACATGAGGGCAAACATCCGTGGATCGATTGGAGGTCCAGTGAGCGGCATGATCTCGAGACCCTCGCTGTCAGACGATGTGAGAGCTGCCTCGGATGCTACAGCCCGAGCACAGCACATGAATACCATCATGCCTGGCACAGACCCCAACGACAAACCGCTCGTGTCCGGCAGTGGCGTGAACGTTTCCATCAACTTGGCCGAGCCTGCTTTGTTCTTGCAAGGCTTCGAGCAGAACGACATGGCCAGCGGCAACACGGCCATGTTAAGAGGAACGCTCCACCTACGTGTGACAAAAGCTGCCAAAATCAAGGCAGTCACTCTCAAATTCAAAGGCAGAGCAACTACAAAATGGCCCGAAGGTGATTTTCTACATTGCATTCCGGTCCGAGACGTACGACTAACAACGCCTAGGTATTCCTCCGCGTAAAGTCGACTTTGAAGAGGTTGACAATATCATGAGCCACACTTGGCCATTCTTCAATGCTCAATTCCCAACAGCCGAAGCAGGACCTTGTGCAGACCATGTAGAGCTTTTCAAGTCCGGCGCATCATCCACTACTTCGTCTTTCGGAATTGGCAAGTCGCCGAACATCTCGACAACCAACCTCACCACAAAGGACCAACGAAGGCTATCATTACAAGTCAACCAGTCGCGCAGTTTTGGCAAGGGTGAGTCTTCAACTGGCGGTCCCTCGGTAGCACAAAAAGGCTACCGCAGCTTCAACCCAGGAGACTACGTATACAACTTCGAGCTCCCTCTTGACAGCAGACTGCCCGAAACTATCGATGTGGATTTAGGTTCAGTCAAGTACGAGCTTGAGGCCGTCGTAGAACGTGCCGGAGCTTTCAGAGCCAACCTGGTCGGAGTTCGCGAGGTGCAACTAATCAGAGCCCCAGCCGAGGGTTCTCTTGAACAGGTCGAGCCAATTGCCATCAGCAGAAACTGGGAAGACCAGCTTCACTACGACATTGTCATTTCTGGAAAATCCTTCCCCTTGGGATCACAGGTTCCAATTGCGTTCAAGTTGACTCCGCTGGCCAAGGTGCAATGTCATCGCATCAAAGTACTTGTAACGGAGAACATCGAGTATTTCTGCAGCAACAAGCGCGTTCATCGTATGGAGCCGATAAGGAAGGTGCAGCTATTCGAAAAGCGCGCAGACACACCACCGACCAGCACCTTCCCCGGTAGTTCAATGCGTGTGACCTCAGGAGGTGGTGTACCGTTTGACCAACGCGCGCGTGCCGCAGCCGGTGAGACGGTGCAGACATCGGATCCTACCAATCTTCTCGGCAGCCTAGAAGGTGACCACGTTGGACCTACTGAGATGGAATTCAATGTACAGTTGCCAAGCTGCTCTTCGAACCGCGAAAGAGAAAGAGCGACCAGGCTGCACTTCGACACTACCTACCAAAACATTCAGGTGCATCATTGGATCAAGGTATGTGGACACCGATAGCTAGACCGTGTGTAAACAGCTTACTGACACCACTCAGATCGTGATGCGTCTCTCCAAACCTGACGCGGAGAATCCAGGCAAGCGTAGACACTTTGAAATTTCCATCGACTCACCCTTCCATATCCTCTCGTGTCGCGCAACGCAAGCAAACACATCTTTGCCCGCCTACACCAGCCCAGAGTCTGCATCCAACGGAAGCGCGCTGTACGAGTGCGGCTGCCCCAACGCACTACGCCGCCGTAACTCTCCCACCTCATACGTCCCAACACTCAATGCATTGAACGGCATGAGAGAAACAACCATACCACCAACAATCACCACGCCCAGCTTGGCTCGTCCGCAAGCCGCACACCTGACAGGCGCGGTTCCTCACAATCAACTCGACCGACCCATCCATCTGTTGCGCGCCCCCTCATTCAATCCTCCAGCCTTCGAAGACGAGGAGCCCCCGCCGCCACTCATCACTCCTCCTCCGCAGTACGACAGCATCGCAAGTCCGACATCCGGACTGGCGGACTATTTCGCACGCTTGTCAGACGCGTACGACGACGACGAAGACAGCGACGACGCCAACGGCAGTCGCGGCCGTGTCGACGTGCCTCTGACACCCGGCGCCAGAGTCAACAGAAGCATGGATGTTTCGAGGAGTTGGATACCTCTCGGTGCCCAATTACACGGTTGAATGGCCCTCGATCGAATTGGAGAAGAGGATACGAAAAAAAAAGGGACCAGTCATGGGAGAAGGAAAGAAAAAAGATGCGAATGTTTACGACAATGACCATTTTGACGAATCAAGCTTTTTTTGCATAGCGGAAAACAGATGCATGGAAAAGAGGATGATCTTTACAGTCTGACCAGATAGGGGATATATAAAGGGGCGGCTTGGAGTATGTGCTTTGGGGAAATTTCGTCTTGTATCAGTTGCGTATTTTGGAAATTCACAAAAAGTCTCATGATAATGTCTCTTGAAACCATTCTTGATTTTTGTCTTGTTATGAAAATGGTGAGGAGAGTTGAATTGGGAGAGTCTCGGGGCGGGTCTATTCTTCTTCCAACATAATCGTACACTCATCCCCCGGACGGAGCAAGCTGCCCTTGACATCAAGATCTACTGATCAAGCGAAAGAGTATTATTAACCGTCGTCATGTTGAAAGCCGGAGCGGTAATGTTAGCAGGACCGGCAATCAAGCCATCCAAAATCCTCCTCGTCACATTCCCCTGCACAAGATCCAAGTCCGCCTGCACAACAGGCTTACCAGCAATCAACTTGAGCACAACCCAAACAGCGCTGGGGCCAAAGAAATAGACGACTTCTACAAAGATTAGAGTCCAAAACGCCCATGTGACGACCGATTCGATGATGTGGAGCTTCAACTTGAGCTTTAGCAGACGGATGTAGGTCTTTTTGTCCATGGTGCGTGCGGCCTGGATGAAGCCGAGGGGTTCGGGTTGTTGTTGCAGGATCCCGCCGGATTGGGGGCGTCCTTGGAAACTGCGGTCCATGGGTACGACGGGGTCCTCGTCGTCTCGGAGCATGGAGGCGTAGACGCGGGTCTCGATTGCCTCGAAGGGTCTGAGGAGCACCAGACGGATCAGAGGCTTGATCTGCCCGCGCAGCATGGATTTGAAGAAAGCCCAGAGGACGGCGGCGACGGTTATGTTTACTAACGGACCATTGCTGAGTTGGAATACTTGCTTCTCGCCTCTCGTATCGATTCTGGTGGAATCGGGCTTTACGGTCGGTGTGAGGTAGTAGAAGGCTGCTTCGACGATCTTGTCCGCCAGGCCATTTACCAATATAGCAAGCCAAGCTGTACGCAGGACTCCGAACCAGGTCATGGGCATACGACGGAACCAAAACTTGAAGCGAGGCTTGGACATGCAAACGTGCAGGACGGTGGCGATCATCTGGCACCCGATGAGAGTTGTGATGTGATTGGAGAAAGCCTCGGAGACGTGGGTACTCTTCTTGAGCAATGGAAGTCTGTGGAAGACAAACTCGATGCACAACCACAAGGGCAACATGATCAAGAAGGAGCAAGTGTACGCGCCGATGCCACGGAACATGCTCAAGTCTCCCGCTTCGGCATTAAGGTGTCGTACTGTGGCGCGGATGCTCGATGTTACGTAGGCAGACTTTGGTGCCGCTGAGGGAGTTCGCTTCTTATCCTTGTAGTCGTCTTGCTCGAGAAGGCCATATTTCTCTGAGCCCACGTCTTGTGAGTCGACACCGCCTGGAATCGGAGTCTCGACTTCAGACAGGTGAGTCAAGAGGGAGAAGAAATGATTCATCTGCTCATTGTTATTCGGGAGCGTCAAAAAGGACAATTAGGTGAGACTCTTACCCAGTATTGCCCAACAAAACCGAGAATTAAAGTGAACATGGGCAAGCCGCCTTTTATGATGGTGAGCCAATCAGTACTTGTATCAGAGCCCTTGTCAGTATTGTCATTTGCGTGCGTTGTGTGGTTTGTCGAGATCTGAGCTGCGCCCGCAAGGGCTAGCAGAGCCCATTGACCAGGAATATCTCCCATTTAGAGGTGGCCAGACAGATATGTCGTCGGGTTCCCAAAGAACAAGGTGCATTGGTCTGTTGTCGAAGGAGGCTCAGGGTGTGTACGACTGAAGGAGCAAAGTCACGACAAAACCGATGGTGAAGACTATCAAGGCAAGTCAGACCTTTATACATTCAGTTGAATGCATCATATCTAAAGATAACCAAGCTCTTTTAGCCAAGCCGGATTGCTGGAATGAACATGAGGCTAAGCGCTGGCTTCAGAATCCTTCAGAAGGTGGTTGGTGCCTGGTCTCATAAGGCTGAGTGGTGTTTTTGGGACGATCAATCCATCAGACAGTTGCTGTGCTGGCTCATGACCCTCTCTGGTTGTTATTCCCGTAGAGGATGCAAGTACTAATGTATGGTGACAGAACCTTCATGGCGATGGTAGTTTAAAAGGCCCAAGGAGGAAGGAGCTACGACCATCAGGTCGGTTCTCTCGAATGGCATGCCGTACAAGCCACGGCATCGCCTCACACATGTGTCAGTAGTCCGGTAACTAGATGCATCTCGAAGCGGTCATGGTAAATTGGCAGTAATGTAGTACTACAGAACAGACTGACACGGCGGAACGGCAAGCCTCGGCAGGCGCGGCGGTTTGACGGGGCTGGGCAAAGCACCGATGGCGGGGCCGAGCGGTCGCCGTGCACGTCACTGGAATCCCAGAATTGATTTGTTTCGCGAACATTGAACATTTCAGCATCCGACAAGCAAAATGGCGAGCGAAGCATCAACGACACGACGTCCCGTCAGGATTGGCACGCGCAAGTCTGTCCTCGCAAGAGTGCAGACGGACATTGTGTGCAAGGAGCTGCGCAAGGCATGGCCGGACCGCCAGTATGAGATCCACGCCATGAGCACCATGGGCGACAACAACCAGACCACTGCGCTGCACGAGTTCAATGCAAAGGCCCTGTGGACACACGAGCTCGAGGCTCTGCTCGAAAAGGGCGACTTGGATCTCATTGTCCACAGTCTCAAGGGTACACCACCTGCATACCCCCCTACGCGCAATCGACACTGACAGCGAGCCAGACATGCCCACTCAGCTCCCCCCCTCCATGAGCATCGGCTGTATCTTCCCTCGCGAAGATCCGCGTGACGCCCTCGTTGTCAAGCCTACCCTCCCCTACAAGTCTCTCTCCCAATTGCCCGAAGGCTCCGTCATTGGCACCTCCTCCGTCCGCCGCTCCGCCCAGCTCAAGCGCCTATACCCGAACCTCAAGTTTGCCGATGTCCGCGGCAACGTCGGCACCCGTCTCGCCAAACTCGACAACCCCGAGGGCGAGTACACCGCCCTCATCCTGGCCGCAGCAGGCCTCTCCCGCCTCGGCATGTCCGAGCGCATCACCAGCCACCTCGACAGCGCATCGGGCGGCATCCTGCACGCGGTAGGCCAGGGCGCACTGGGCATCGAAGTCCGCTCCGATGACGAGGACGTCAAGAAGTTGCTCTCGGCCGTGGGCTGCGAGTGGACCACCCGCGCCTGTCTCGCCGAGCGCAGCCTGATGCGCACCCTCGAGGGCGGCTGCAGTGTCCCCATCGGTGTCGAGACCGAGTGGGTGCGCAAAAAGTCCTCTCTGGGCACCACCATCGGCACGGGCGTCGGCGTCGGCGCAAAGCCCGCCGCAGAGTACGACAAACTCAGCGGTGTTGCCGTGACCGGCCGCACCACCGAGGAGGATGGCGAACACCAAGACAGCGGCTCTGAGTTTACCGAAAACTTGATCATGCGCGCGCTTGTTGTCAGTCTGGACGGTCAGAGGCACGTTGAGACCGAGATGCAGAGACGCATCACCAACAGAGAAGAGGCCGACGAGTTTGGCTGGGATGTCGCAAAGAAGTTGGTCGAGCTGGGTGCCGAATCCATCCTTCACGACATCAACTTGAACAGAAAGATCATCGAGGAGCAGGGTGATGCATAAGTGTAGAAGACGTAAAGCGATAGAAACACATGCAACGCAAAGCAAATCAAGATACCCACGAAGAAAGGCCAATCAACTTGAAACGGAAGAGATTCGTGTTTAGAAGAGAAGCATATCGTATCTGCCGGTGTAAAATAGGTAAAACAAACTTATTCGAAACTCCAGGGATTCTAGGTGGAAAACACCAATCTATCCATTTCCTCAGTCGTCGTACAATGAACCAAAAAGAGCAGGAAAACGCCTCATGCCGAAACGATGCATAAACATTGTCCCATTTATGCAACCTGGTTGATCTTGCAAGACCAGCCGCTCTCTTGGCTGAGAAGGGGAAGACTGCAGACACGTTAGCATTGATTTGACCCGACTTTCCGGTCTTGAGAACGTAGACATACCTGGCACCCAAACACCAACCCAACTCATTGCCCTTGATCTTCTTGGCAATCTTGACTTCGCGATCAATGGGCATCTCGTATCCAGTGTGCAAAAGCGCGACCATGAAGTTCAGATCCAGACACGTCTCCGGGCGACCCTGGAGCTCCTTGATTGCACCAGAGATGGGCTTGAAGACGTCCCAGGCCTTAGTCTCGCTCTTGGGGCCTTCGCAGACACGAGCGGTCAAGTCCTTGAGCTCGGAAAGAGTAAAGGATTCGGGCATACCGAGAGGCTGGGCACGGTCGTAGAAGTAACTGAAAAGGTAGACGTCTTCGCGGGCGAAGGTCTTGGAAAGCGAGGGCTGGTGGACGCCGTTGAAGGCGCAAGGGGAAATCTTGCACTCTTGCTCCTTCTTGAGGGTTTGCTCAGCAATGGCGCGGCACTGGGGGGCAGAGCCAGTGGTGGGGCCGGTCATGTTGACGGTGACGGATGCACCGAGTGGGTGGTCTTCACCAAGAGGAACCTTGATCTCACGAGTAGTGCCAGGAATCAAGCAAGGGTTGAGGACGGGCTTGCTCAGCCAGGCGTTGGAGTCGGGGTTCGACTTGTGCATGTTGTCGATGACAACCTTGTGCAAGTTCTCGCGGGCAGCCATGAGACCGTAGCCCAGGTACGAGTGTTGGTATAGGGTGAAGTCACGACCACCGAAAGAGAGTTCGTATCTGTGGTCACCCTTTGCAAGCTGCTCGGGCATGCCGCCGTCCTTGGCCTGAGCGAAGGTGGGCTCGAAGACGATCTGAGTGCTACCACCACCGAGATCGAAGACAGCAGCGGTGGGGGTCTTGTCAGGGCCACCAATCTTGCCCAACAGGTAGTTGGTTGTGATCCAAGCGTAGACACCCTCATCCTTGCCGTCCATGACCTCGACACCTCCCTTGGCGTCGCTGACAACAGGGAAGGGGTATTGGGTCTCGAGACGGTTGCGTACAGCCTTGAGGATGGCGTTGCTCTTCTCAGGGCCCAGCTTGCGCAAACCGGCAGTGGCCTTGACGGCGATCGGAGTGCAGCCCTTGAGCTTGTCAGGCACGTTCTTCATGGCAACTTCAAGCAGCACATCCAAGCTCTTTGCGGCACCTTCGGCGTCCGAGCCGTAGGAACTCAGACCAGAGCCGCCTTCCTTGGGCTCGGTCATCTCGAAGTCTTCGTTCTCGAGTTCAGGTGTGGGACCGCAGTTGTTGAAGCGATAGACGTGGATGCGCGAGCCAGTGCTGCCGGCGTCGACCATGAGGGCGTACTGGATCAATGGCTTGCTGGACGAGTACGGGCGTGTGCATTTGGCGGTGCCGATGGAAGGGTCGGAGGCGACATCGCCGCTGGGGAAGGTTGCCGCTGAGCCCGACGAGCCCGGCAGCAGGTAGTACAGTACGAACAAGACGAGGGCGACAATGCCACCCGTCTTGATGTAGCGCGATCGCTGACCTTGATTCATCCAGCCGGCCTTGTCCTGCATTGAACCAGATTTTGTGCTAGGCGCGAACGGGTCGTAGTTGGACGAGGCTAGGGGTATGGATTGGCTGTGAGCGCGGGAGTGCGACGAGACTGATTTGCGCCGCCGCGGCGACGAGGAAAAGCTGATATAGGACCAGAGGCTGGGTCGTTGTTTGACGTCGCTCCTATTCGACATGTGGAAGTTTCGCTGGCGTACAAACCGCTCGCTCTCGCCGAGTATTACACCGGCCGATGTCTTTGTGGGGGTCCTCCCGACTCTTCTCTGGCCAGATATGCGACTATTCTTGGGACGTCAGGACGGTCTGAGCGATTGTTGTTGTCTGCGCCTTGCAGCACCGCTTTCGATGCTTCGGACAAGGTTGCGAAACAAACTCAAAGCCTTTTCGCTGAAGAAATGTCAAAATATACAACCTCCCTTTCTACATGGCTTCTGCCTTCCCCTTTCACAACTCGTCGACCTTGCAGGGCTGAGACCCCTGATCCCTGATCCCTCTGGCGTCGCCGCCAAATTCAACCCTCTTGGCCTGGTCCGCCACCAGCCTCGCTGTCTATAGAGTCTCTGATCTTGCTCACTATATTGTGGACTAGATTGCTCGGATTAAGTTGTGTAGGAATTGTTCTCCCAAACAGTGGTTCAGGTCAAGTATCAAGACATGTCATCTCTCGGAGGTGCCTGCGGAGACGTATCACAGAAACACCTGCTTGCCTCTGTTTGTAGTACCTACCTGCATCACCACTTCACTGACAATTCCCCCTGAGCCTTCTTTCAAAACAAGATTATCGTGATGCAAGACAGCAGTTGATGTTTTGCTTGTGCATACGGAGATGTATCTGTTCGGTGACACGGACCAGAACCGGCCGACTCGAGCGCGATGCGCCAGGCTCCTGTGATGACGCCTCCCAGAAATTCCAACAACATCCAGCATTTTCCATGCCTTTGTTCTTACAAGATACATAGTCACCCTCTGTTTCCCTGACCATTGATCTTGATATACAACAAACTCTTCACATCCATTTGACGCCCATACAAACTTGCCACCATCCGCCTACAGAATCGTCTGAACTCGGCTTTTACGATGGATGTCGAACTATACGTCTACGACCTGAGTCAGGGCCTTGCGAGGATGATGTCGCAAGGTCTATTGGGCATACATATTGATGCGGTCTACCACACATCGCTAGTCTTTGGAGGCGTCGAGTACTTCTATGGTGCTGGCGTACAGACTTGCTACCCTGGCTCGACCCACCACGGCCAACCTATGGAGAAGATTAAACTCGGCAAGACTGAGATTCCCTTGGATGATATTCTTGAATACCTGGACTCGTTGAAAGAGACATATACCGCCGAATCATACGACTTGTTCAAACACAACTGCAACAATTTTTCCAACGATTTCTCCATGTTCTTGGTTGGTAGAGGTATTCCGGATCACATCACTGCTCTGCCCGAAACAGTACTCAACACTCCCTTCGGATCTATGATGAAGCAACGCCTTGATGCAGAGATGAGACACATTACACAGGCTGCTGTACCTCCGGAGAACAACCCCATGATTCAGCGTGAACGCAAGGAGCAGAGAGATGAAGCCAAGCGTGGGAGCCAGAACGGTACCTCTGCTTCCGCTTCTGCCCCCGTGCAGCAGAATGGATCAGACCAGACTCCGCCCAAGAAGAAGCCTAAGAAGCTTGAAGTCCGCAGTGCTGGAAACGCAGATCAGCCGAATGGCAATGCTCAGGCCCAGACCCAGTCACCTCAACAGACGCCGAAAAAACATCCTAAGAAGCTAGAAGTTCGTGATGGCGCTGCTGCGAAAGCAGACGGTGTGCACGGCTCTGTCTACAACGTGACGCAGCTGTCTTCTGTTGACAACCTTCTTTCGGGCGCAAAGGACAAATGTGCTGTCATCTTCTTCACATCAAGTACGTGCGGACCGTGCAAGATGGCATATCCCACGTACGACTCTCTTGCCGCTGAGCACACCAAGGTGCCTTTCATCAAGATCGACATCAACGAGGCTCACGCACTTGCGTCCAAGTATCAAATAAGAGCAACGCCGACATTCATGACCTTCTTACATGGCAGGAAGGATAGCGAGTGGACCGGAGCAAACCCTGCACAGCTAAAGTCGAATGTTGAGTCTCTTCTTCAACAGGCTTTCCCTCCTCATGCTCATCTCCAGGTTCGCGTGCCTACTCTGCAATTTGGAAGACTCAGTCCCATCACATACTCGAAGATCCCACCTCTGGATAAAGTTCTGGCCAAGATGGGTGATCAGTCAAAGGACAAAGCTGTGGTTGCCATGAAGAACTTCATTTCTGCTCGCTCTTCCAACACTTCAGACCTTCCCGCTCTACCAGATCTTCCCGCTTTTGCACGCTGGCTTCGCCATTCGCCCAGCCAGCTGTCACCAGATGTGCTGTTCACAGCGTATGATGTACTGCGATGTGCACTTGTCGATCAACGCGTCAGCGGATGGTTTACGGAAGAATCTGCTCCTGGTGATTCAGAAACACTCACACACTTGATCAACCACATCTTGACGCTCGTAAACAACGATACCTGCCCTTACAATCTGAGGCTTGTCACAATCCAGTTGGCCTGCAATCTGTTTACGTCGGATCTCTTCACCAAGTCGGCATTCAGCAGCGATCACCACAGCGGGCTACCCGCCATGCTTGTACAGGTAGCAACCACGAGCTTGCTCGCTGAACCCGACAAGCCAGCTGTCCGCGCTGCTGCTTCTTCGCTTGCTTTCAACATTGCTGCAACCGTTTACCGAACCAGAAGAGAAGAAAACCGTGAAGCGTTGCAGGAGTCTTCACAGGTAGAGCTGGCTGCCAGCTTGCTAGAGATGATGACTACCGAACTCGAGAGCAGAGAGGAGAAGAAAGACGCTGCTGGCACAGATATGCTCAAAACGGCAATCTTCGCTTTCGCTTATCTGATCTACTGTGCTCCTCATGGTGGAGAGTTGCATGATCTCTGCAGCGCCCTTGATGCCAGGGCTTCGATTCTGAAGCTGAAGGGGCTCAAAGACTTGGAGAAGGTTGCGAGTGAAGTTGGCGAACAGCTGTTGGGCAAGAACTGGTGATTTGACAGCATGATCCAGCCATGACTGATACAAGATAGACACTCTATGATAGATTTTACCACGAGAAACGAAATCCAAGACCACAAGACACTCTCTCACAATATTCGAAACGATCTAGTCTCTTGTGGTGCTAGATGATCGCTCATTTTGCTTCAGGCCCCCACAGCCGGGCCTGAGCGTCACTTGCCAAACAACATCCTGGCATTGGGCAGCAGGTGAATCTTGCCAGCCTGTCGCATAGCAACGACTGAATAACAGGTAGATTGACCTTTGGCATCCAAGGGAGTGTGTTCTGGAAAATGATCGTGCCTGACAGGTGCATTGAGCACTCACGTATCTGAGGATGTTCGAAGCTACAGTAACGGCAGACTATGACATCTTCCAGAGACAATACCTGCTATGCTCCCACCATGGTGAATGACGAGGGTGTCATCGGCTTTTTGCTCACGTACATATAAACAGTGGTTCTTCGGTGCCCAACTTCTGATATACATAACCACAAACTCCATCTGTTCGCTCGCACGCAGGTCTGGAACTCATACAACAATGTCAGCAACAAGGCGTCCAGGCAAACTCAGCACTCGCTCTACCTCGTGGAACTACTCGAATGCAGAGTCCTTTAACGATGACATGTACTCGAACATGACATTCTACGACACACGCAGCCCGCCATCCCACCCACACTATGCAACCCTGCCCAGAAACCTGCACAAAAGACAGCGCAAGGCCGAAGCACCACCACCATACGACGGCACAGAGAAGCTGCTAGAGTCTTACACACCAAGCGACTCTGGCTACAGCTCCACGGGCACCACATCTCCAGAACCGGAAAGCAGACTTCCGCCAACCCGCCAAAACACACTCCTCAGACACCCCACCAACGACCGCCGCTGCAGATCCGACTACTACTTTATCCAGCGCCCTTCACCAGACACCAGCACCGCACAACCCAGCATCGAGCACGGCATCGCCTCGGACCCAACAAACCCCTCCATCTCCTTTGTCTGCGCCATGCAACCACTGTCCCTCTACCCCCTCACCCTCACACCAAACAACAAGAAAAAACGCCGCCGCATCACCAACAACGATTTTTCGAAACACGATGCAGATCCTCTAACCTACATCCGCGACAACTGCGAAAACGCCACTAGAGCCCTGTCCAGCCATCGCAAACTGCACAACTGCGACTGCGACTTTGCCTACTTGGACAACAGAAAAAGAGGCACCGGGACCGTGTGGAGGCGAGGGGAGGCCGAGCAAGGCGAAGTGATGGTTTCGAGGGCTGATCTCGGGCCAGCGAGGCCGTGTAAGAAGACTTGGTTTACGGGGTGGTTTGTTAGACAGCATTTGGCGTATCACGATCGCTATTGTGCGTGTGGGTGTTTTGGGATCAAGCGTTGATGATGCTTTTTCTACCCACTCGTTAATGAAGGTTCTTGTTGCCTCTGAACGTATACTTCGTGTGCAGATTGTGAAAGACTACCTTGATATGAGATTTTTTTCGAATGAGCATTGTCTGGAACCTTCAAAAGTGTTGAGCTCGCTCTCTTGACGCCTGTTAAGATTGTCGTCCATGGGAAGCTAAGGTACGGGCGACTGGTGCGGTATCAACCAATAATTGTTGGTCGCATCGGCCAGACGTTCGTGTCCATCGAGAAAGGAGGGCAGGATTGAGTTTGAGGAACATTTGTGCTTTTTTAGATTTACATGGTGTTACTGTACAGAGGATGAAGAAGGAAGAAGAAGAAGAAGCAGAAGCCGAAGCATTGGGAACACACGGCTTAGTTCTTGCTTGTCCTTCTCTTGCCTTGGTTGCGTTCGCGCTCTTGCACAACGTGCTTGTTGGGGTTGCGCTTTGCACGCGTCTTGTAACCACCCTTGGCCGGGGTGCCCCAGATGGAGACGGGGTGGACGTTACCCTTTGATTTACCTCTACCACCACCGTGAGGATGGTCGGCTGGAAAGAGAGAATTGTCAGACGAGGAAGCGTAGCATTGGGAGGAAGATGAAACTTACCAGCGTTCATGGCCAGACCACGGACAGTAGGACGGATGTTGAGCCATCTGCTGCGACCAGCCTTGCCGAGCGTTCTGAAGTGGTGGTGGGGGTTGCTGGCAACACCGATAGTAGCGCAGGCTTCGGGGCTGACTCTTCTGACTTCACCACTCTGGAGGCGGACTGTGACCTCCTTGACCTTCTTGCCAACCTCTTCCTTTGAGACGACAACAGCGAAAGTACCGGCACTGCGACAGAAGACGGCTCCCTTGCCTGTGGTAGATCCAACGGCGTAGATCTGGGTTCCAAGAGGGATCATGCGCACGGGCAGGCAGTTGCCACGGAAAGCAGTCTTTGCGGCGAGCATACCGGGATCCATGACACCACCCATGCTCTTCAAAAGTTCGCCGGGAATGCCAGCACGGTAGCTCTCGATGACGTCTCCAGCGCGCATGCCGTCGGCAGCCAGAACGTAGCTCTTCTCCCCGGTCTTCTGCCTTGTGAGAAGGGCCAGATGGGTGCTGCGGTTGGGGTCGTACTCGATGCGCTCGACAGTGTGCTTGCCGGGCTCCATGCGTTTGAAATCGACGGTGCGGATACGTCTCCTGTGACCACCACCACGGTGTCGCACCGTCACACGACCTGTGCAGTTACGTCCTCCCTTTCCGTGGCCGACTTTGGCGAATGTGAGCTTGGCCAGCGGCTTTCCCTTCCACAGATGGTCGTTGACGGGGCGGCGCAAGTGTCGTGTACCTGGTGTGCGAGGCTTGTATGTTTTGAGTTCGAAGCCACCGCGTCTTCTGCTTGAGACAGCGGTGGGGGGGTTGAAGGAAACGGCATCGGTCGTCGTCTCACGGGTTGTCGTCGCTACTCTGGGAGTGTCGGTGGCAGAGGCATATGTGCGGCGGGCGAATGCGTTGGTCGAGGCGCGGAACAGGCATTGAGCGTGCCTCCAGGACTGCTGTTGCCATAGCCGTGGCTGTAACATGTTGGCTGCTCGGGGTTGGCAGAGCACGAGGGCACGTCGAGAGAGGTGTGAATTGTTTCAACGCCCGTGTCCGACTCTCTCTCTCTACAGTACGAACCCTAAAGCTGGTGCCAAGACGTGGAAACATTTCTGGGAAGGAACGGCTGAAGTCCGGCGGCTTCCCTCGTCCTCGTTGTTGCTGCCTGGCCGCACCTTTTTCCCTCGACTTTCCCTTGCAAGCGCGCCAGACGTGTTGTGTTTCCCCAGTGATCACTCTGACGAGACCTTGAGCTAAAGTGTTCTTTTCTGTCAGGCTGTCGCCCAAGGCATTCCATGGCCTGATTGTCGTCTTCTATACCACACAATGCAACCACGAGTGAGAAGCTGTCCAAACTACTATAATCGTAAAAGTGCATTGTTTTATGTCGTGTTGTGAAGACGTTTTGTTGGTGATTAGACGCGAGGCTGGGATTTGTGCTCTTACACGCCAGTCGTCATCTGCATTGCATGTCTGGGCCAAAATCGCGAGACGTGGAGCGCGAAGAGTCCGAGCTTTTGATGTTCAAAGCCAAAGCAAACAACATCTCTTCCAGTTCTCTCCGAATCCCTTCCCTCAGCATCCGCCCACGTCGTCCACGACATCTCTAATACACCCACCGACCGGTCGACGCAGAAGCGCAGCCGCGACACCGAGTCCCTGCCGAATTGACAAGCCCGCCAGACCCGACCTGGTCCCAAGCCCGTCCTCGCACAACTCCTACCTGGCGCGTCAATTGTTTCAAGAGCATCAGTATCCAGCAGTCCGCCCTCTTTGCTACACCTGCGCTGCCATTGCTCCCATCGTATCCGCCACGCACGCATCTTTTCCCGTCCGGCTCTGAAAGGTGCGTTCTCTCGCGTGTCCAAACGCCCATTACCCGATTCGGACGTGTTTGTTGTGCCCGCCGAGCCTGACTCGACCAAACCAAAGACAGCCGCTCCACCACTTCTTCAACAAGACCTTGACCAAGTCTTGACCATCTCATCCTCATATCAACATGCCTCCTGTAAGTACCACTTCACCCTACCCTCACTATCGCTGTCCCTTCCTCTCTCTCCAATCATGCCAAGCCTCCCTTACTCTACCTTGACGCGTCCACAACTAACCACATACCATCCAGGCCAGAGCTGTTCGACGCGCCGTGACGAACGAGAATGACGAGAACGCCGCCACCACTCGTCTGACACGCGCAAAGGCCGCCGCTCTGTCTCAACCCGACGCGCTTGCCGCCGCCGACCCACCTAAGAAGGCCGCCCTCGGTGTCAAGCGTGCCGCTGCCACCAACACCACCGCTGCTGCCACCCAGCCTACCAGAAGACGCGCCGCCCTCGGCGATGTCAGCAACGTGACCAAGAACGAGACCATCGACACAAAGGCTGCCCCTGCCAAGGGTGGTAAGCTCAGAGACGCACAGAAGCCTACTGGCATCACCAAGCCCTCGACCCGCACTTCGTCGGCCCGCTCTGCCGCTTCCATCAAGAGCGATGGTGCCGAATCCAAGGCAAAGAGGCCCATGCCTCTCTCGGGAACCTCGGGCAACGTCCCCAAGGCCAAGAGACACATGACGACCAAGATCCCCAAGGTGGATGAAGACATTGTCAAGGATGCTGTCAAGATTGAGGCTATCGAGGAAGAGGAGGAGAGCACAACCCCCAAGGAAGAGGACGAGTTGGACGAGCCCCTGCACAAGACTCTGGAGCAGCTGGCTGCCGAGGCCAAGGACCTGGACCACGAGGACCTTGACGACCCTCTCATGGTTGCCGAATACGTTCACGAAATCTTTGACTACATGAAGGAGCTTGAGATCACAACACTGCCCAACGCCGACTACATGGACAGCCAGGGCGAACTCGAGTGGAAGATGCGCGGTATCTTGGTCGATTGGTTGCTCGAGGTGCACACGCGCTTCCGTCTTCTGCCCGAGACTCTGTTCCTTGCCGTCAACATCATCGACCGTTTCCTCTCGACCAAGGTTGTCCAGCTCGACCGTCTCCAGCTGGTTGGTGTTACCGCCATGTTCATCGCGTCCAAGTACGAGGAGGTTCTGTCCCCCCACGTCCAGAACTTCCGCCACGTTGCCGACGACGGCTTCACCGAGCAGGAGATCCTCAGCGCTGAGCGCTTCATCCTCGCTGCTCTCGACTACGACCTGAGCTACCCCAACCCCATGAACTTCCTTCGCAGAATCTCAAAGGCCGACAACTACGACATCCAGACCCGCACTCTTGGCAAGTACCTGCTCGAGATTGGCTGCCTCGACCACCGCTTCATCAAGTACCCTCCTAGCCATGTCGCCGCCGCTGCCATGTACCTCGCCCGTCTCGTCCTTGACCGTGGTGAATGGGTAAGCGTGCTCTGTCCCTTGTTGTCTCGTCGTGTTTGCTAACCATCACACAGGATGCCACCCTTGCCACCTACGCTGGCTACACCGAGCAAGAAATCGAACCTGTCTTCAAGCTCATGGTCGACTATCTCCACGGTCCCGTCCAGCACGACGCCTTCTTCCGCAAGTACGCTAGCAAGAAGTTCCTGAAGGGTATGCATCCTGAAACCATCCTCCTCTCAACATCATCCCTTGCTAACATGCCTCAGCCTCCATCGTCCTTCGCCAGTGGGCCAAGAAGTTCGCCCCCATGTACCTCCACGACTGCGATCGTGACGGTAGCGAGACCCCTCAAATCTAGGCGTTTGAAGGTCCTCCCATGAACGCTTTTGGCTTTCCTGTCTGGCAGCCTTTCCCAAGCACCAAATGATCATCCTTGTCTTTTCAACTTGCTTTACACATGGTCCGGCGTTCCTCGACTTGCGGCACTTTGCACCGCAACTGGCATGGCGTTCAAGGCGTTCAAATCGATTCTCCATTCTGGATAATGTCGTCATCCTGCACCAGCTTCCTCACGTCCACACGCAACAATAAGAGACCCCGTTCATCGCCTGTGCTCCTTTTTCCTTTTTTTTTTCTTTTCGCGAGCACCGAGTTCAGATATGAACCTTGTTCTTGGACATCATGGCTCTTATGCTGTTGCACTATGGGATTCCATCCTAGCAACATGTCGCCATCGTCAGGACATACCAAGGGCCTCTACTACAGGAGGTCCTTACTGCTGATTTTTACACACGGATGGCTCTTTGCTGCTGCTTTGTTCTTTTACACTTCTGCTGCTCTGTTTGTTCTTCTTCTTACAAGTATCAACTAGCTTTTTTATGCTACAGCTCCTCGTCGCTTGTGCGCTGCTGGGGAACACGTAGAACGATATCCATGGGAAGCCTGCTGCTGGTGTGCATGGGAAATGGCAACGAACTCAAGGGGAGGAAGATGTTGGATGAGAAGGAGTGGTCAAATTGTATTGGTTGTTCCTTCTACCGTGTACCCCTTGTCCTTTTTTTCTTTCCAGACTTGTAGTAGTGCAAATAGCGACGAGCATGTTGAACGAAAAGAGTCAGTTGCACCAAGTTCATGTCTGCGGTCTAGTGTGTATTCGTATGTGAAGCTTGATAATGCAAAAGGGTCTGCAGGTATTAGCAACAATCACGTTCGGAGCCAATCGACACAAGAAGTTGCTTACATGATGTTTCTTTCCAGATACATGCTGCTGCGGTGGCCATGTATCTTGAACATTCCTCATACCAACTCGAGTTGAACGGTCTTCTTTGCCCTTGGTACTCGACACACATCGAATCCAAGGCTCTCTCATGCGCCTTGTTTGCAATAGCAAAGGCGCGACACGAGACAACTGACAATCCACCTCTCGTCCCGACGAGTTTTCTATTCCCTTCGATGCTTTTGCACGACAAGCAAGGCACATGATCCAAGCCCCATTACTCCCAAGACGCTACTCTACGCAAGATCTCTGGATTTTCTTTCTGCCGTCGACTGGAGAGAGGAAAGGAAAGGAAAGGAAAGAGAAGGGGTTAGCTATGTATATCCTTGTAAGATCTCTAGTTAGATCTACTCTGCTGTTTTTCCGAGACCGATACTCGTGCCGTACTATAAGTGGATGTCAAAAGCCATGGAGTAGACAGAGGTACGTATCAATCACAGCAAGGACGGAAAACAACACCACTCCCTATGCGTACCCTCATCACAAAACAGATAATACAAATGCGGCTCTTTGACCCATTGCCGTGGAATGGTGAAGGTGGAAAGAAAGCAAAGCAACTGCATGCATGCATGCAAGAATGTCGATCACCCGCGCCAACCGAAAGGAGTGTCATCATCAATTCTGCATTTTTTATTTTTGTTTGCCGGTTGATTGATAATCTGTGTGTATACTTGTCCCTTCAGAGCACGTTGTTCGAACATCCAAAGGTAATTGGATGCGGGATGGGTGTGGCGGCAGGTCAGACAGAGATGCTATGTAGATTTTGCCCATTGCTGCCCGCACATGCATTGCGTGGTGTTCTGTCTTGGTCGTCATGGGACGGCAGGAGATTTAGATGGGAAATGTTGCTGTTCTTGATAAATAGTCGTGCATTGCAGTTGAAAGACTCTCGACATCCAGGCATTTCTGAAACACAGATTCATCAAATCGACTTTTCAGAAACGAACACTTCAACCTTTGTTTCGAAATCCCGTCATGCGTGCCTTTACCACCTTCTTTACTCTTCTCCTCGCTCTGCTCTTTACTTCGCAAGTTCTCGCAGGCCCCGTCCTCGAGGTCAGTATAACCGATTCATGTCGATACTGAACCTTGATATTAACGTTCGAGTCCACTAGGCTCGTCAGGACTCCAGCAGCGCAACTGCTACCACATCCTCGTCTTCCAGCACTTCGTCGTACAATGCCGCTACGGATACCCAGAGCGGCGTTCCTGCCGGTGTTGGAAGCGGCTCGTCTGGCTCGGGTGAGGGTTCCTCGGGCCAGAACAGCAACACTGGCAGTGGCACCGGCACCAGTGCTGGCGTTGCAAGATATGGTAATGTTTTACTCGGTCACTGTATGTAGCTGGTGCTGATCGATTGCAGTTGTCCCTGGAAGTGTTTTGAGCGTTGTGGGCTTCGGCGTTGTCCTTCTCGCGTTGTAGGTAGGATGGACGGTTATGGCAGAGCGTAGAGGAAGAGAGAGTAGACGTCAGTCGTTACAAAGGGTGTGGAGACCACACTAGATGTAGGACCGGTGTGCAGATTATGAATACATGCATAACGAAATGATGTTTGATCTAGAGCAGGGTGTAGCCGCCGTCGATGACCATATTTGTGCCAGTCAGATAGCCTGTCTCTGTCAGTAACATTCTACCAGTTTGGACACATGCTGGAGGGGCACTGCCGCATAATCAGGACTGGGCGGTAGAGAGGCATTTTTATTGCTGATTAAGAAATGATTCGGTGTTGAGTCTGTTGTGAGCAGGAAAGGGCATGAGGAAGAAATGCGAGAGAGAAGGTACGGATGGATACTTCATCATGGCGGATCAAAGCAGCCATCGTTTAACGACAGTCGCGACTTCATCTTGTTCGACAGCACACCTGCTTGCGGAAAACGCACACCCCACTGACTTTTGAAGTGGAATGAGTGGAGGAAGGTGGGAAGGATGGTTTCGGCAACCGGTACACAGTCACCCTGGCCAAGCTTTTTAGCCATGTTGATCATTTTTGGTTTCGTTCTTGCTCGTAAAACATTTCCATCTCATTAAGTGGTATCATCGCGACAAAGGCAGCCCAACCGACCGAACGACTCCAGATCCAACATTAATAACTTGATCTCGTGGAACCCCGTCGGTCCATGCTCTTGACTGTCACATCTCTTCCTTTGCTCGTCCGGTTGATGAATTCAGCATTGAAGACGTCGTTCTCGTCATATCTCGTACAAGCAGCCTCGTAATCTTTCTCGAACCCGGTGTCGAGAAACCGCTTGACGACCCTTTGCCTGCCCACTTCGGGCTCGACCTCGACGAACCATCGCTCATCTACCAGGCTTTGGATCCTCGCCCAGGGAAGATCTTCGCAAAGCACATAGAGACCTTCGAAGATGACTATGGAGGCGTCGCCAGCGACATTCAGGTTGTGAGTTTCGACATCCTCCACGTGCATCGTAAATGGTGATTTAAGGTCGGTTGGTTCTGTGGTCTGTTTTCGGATCTGCTGAACAAGATCGACGGCTGCTGCTCCTTTGAATGTCCAAGACGGGCTTTTGGGCGATATACTGCTGGTGTCGTTGTGCGAGTCTTGTGAGCATCCGTCTACTGATATTACGGAGCAAGAGACACCGCTCTGGTTGACGATTTTGGCGACCTTCGAGGCGATCCGTCCTTTGCCTGACCCTGGTGGGCCGGCAAGGGCTATGAGTAGGCGTTTGCTTTGTTTTCTGGATGCATCCGGTTCTGGTATAGCCTGGTAACATGCCAGGGCACGTGTTGCCAGATCGTAGTAGCTTTGGCCCATGTGTTGAATTGCCGAGATGTAGTAGAACTGCCGGAGCTTGTTGGTTTAGGTGGAGGTAGGATTTACACTCTGAAGACGATCGAGTGTATAGAAGGTGAAAATCAACGTTACCGCAGCGAGATCTAGGGATCGGCCCAAGGGCTTTTTAAACGAGTCCAAACCAATAATGACGCCTCGCACTGTTCTGTAGGGCCTGGAAATTGCAACCCTGCTTATTTTCGCGATGCTCCAGTTTTCCCCATCTCGCGAGGGGTGTGGGGTTCAAAACCCGGGCGCGATGACACCAAAGTATCCTATGTTGTTAAAAGTTTGTCACTCGGACTCTGCTCCCGGCAGTCGCTTCTTCGGTATGTGTCTGCTGAGATGTTTGATGCTTTCAATGATGGACAGTTCTTGCGAAACAGCTGCTCATAGACGTGTTCCTGAGCATGCCTTTCCGATAGCCACGTGAGTGACAAAGTTTAGCACCAGGATAGACGTACCGGGAAATAGCGTCCCACGACTGGCTCTGGGCAGTGTGCAGCGGCCCGACTACCGACGGAGATGTGTCAAGCAACGTCTGGCTCTACGCTTCGTCTGGCCAAGAGAAACAAGTGACGGTGTGCACCGCTCCGTAAAGAGGCGGAGTCTCTGCCTGTCCATCATGTGAAGGTACACATCAGGCATTCAAAAGCCATGGATAGAGGTCGTTGCGTCTCTGCCGATGATCCCTTCACATTGAACCATCAAGCGGACAGAGAAACATTTCTCGGTCATGACTGTGAGTGGATTTCAACTTCCGGTCCTTCTCTGGCTGTTTTGCACGGCAATACGTCTGCCAAGCCACGGCAAAACAACACCCGCGGCGGATGCGTTCCGTGTCACTGACCTCTTCGACCGGAACCCATCCTTTATGCTGCGAGCAGTCAAGGACGTCGCATGTGAGGATAGAGAGGTTCCTGAACTTAGTGACGAACACAAAGTGTGAGTTTGGATCGCGCAAACTGGATTTTGTGGAAGTGATGTAAGCTCGAACTATGCGTGAGTGGGAATGTTGTGTTGTGTTGATGCTAAGAATCGCAGGTACACTAGTAAGAAGAATTGCTATTATCTCTGGAATCTGCATCTTAACACACATAGTTGCCAGAGAGGTCGCATAGGAGACTTTGTTCTCACGAGTCCCACTGTGCTTGGTCCTGAATCTTCGGTCGCCGCAGTTGAGGTTGGCGGAGCAGTCGAAACCTCGAAACAGGGTGACCGTGTCGCCATCAAATCGTGCACGGTCCTTCTGCATCGCGTGGCTGGGATGGCTCATGTTTGCCGTGAACTTCACCTTTCCTACACCACCTCACCTGCCTACCTTCCATCATCTTATACACTATCTAGGAACATTTAATACCCACGGCGAGATTCAGATCATAACGTGACAGATCGATGGCCAATTCACTCAATGAATTCTTTACCGAAGGCTTACCATCAACAAGGGGACACTCAATGTGGCCATATCTCTACTACCATACCTTTCACAGCTCCGATTCAAGGACCATGCGATGTATCTTCTAGTATCACATTCAAAACCTGGGCACGGAGAAGTTGCTAGTATCAGTTCGCTTTTGCTCCTTTTTCCCAATAGGTAAGTCTCTTGCGGATAGCGACATCTTCGTGGTCGCTTCGAGCAATTCATCTTCTCTTGGACAACGATAAAGGCCCAGAAAGGAATAGCAAAAAGAGTTCGCAAGCAAGTGGTACCTCATGGATCGTCTGACTGGAACCTTTGACGACCCTGCTTCGTGTCCGTTATTCGACCTGAGAATGGGAGCCACCTCAACGACCAATGATCTACCAGTCTCGAGTTCATATCTAAGAATGCAGATGCTGGATCACTTGAAACTTTTGATCAGGTCTCGCTGCACCAGAACGTTTTCTTTATGATACCCTGTTTCGTCAGTCGGATTCTTTGTATACGAATATCGTTCGCAATGCCGGATCCGGAAAAGCACTCTTTGTTCTCGGCAAGTTCGAGTCGATGCCATCAAAATAAAATTCGAGTAAACAGACCCAAACACTATGGGCTGACTTCTTCTTAACGCACCTTCAAGAACAGCAATAGCAGCATGGCGATGGTGACCCCTCATTGCGATCATCGCAACCAACACTGGCCGACAAGGCCTGCATGCCCACCCGATGTTGGACACGAACCTGGCTGGATGTTGTGTGAGCAGGAACCGACGAGTGGTCCAGCCACTGGGCTTCCCGATCATGGCCCTCGAACGATGTGTTTAGAGTGCTGGCAACATACTCTCCAACAACCTCCCCCTGCAGGATTCGACTTTCAAGGCCGAATTGAAGACGTCACGAACGGGCTTGCTTACCATTGGGCCCCACACGTCATAAACATAGATAACTCCGTGGTCAACTGGGGTCTGCGTCGCAACGCAGTGGTGCGAGGGTACAATCGGAATATCGAGACAACCCAAACACCGCTCTGCAAAACCTGCACCAAGAAAGAGATTGCCAGATGGAGACTCTGCGAAGCCGACTCAAACTATGCGAATGCCTTTTTGACAGGCAAGGCTCAATGGGTTGCTGATGAACATACAAACACTTGTGTCTGTATCAAGAAGTACATCACTCATCCGCATTACTGGTAAGTGTGTCACTCAAGCGGTGCACATGCGGGACACTGATCGCAAACCCCCAGTTACGAGTGCCTCCAAGGGGCCTTGGATGACCGCATGTACGCAGCCGACCACAACAAACAGTGGCTCCATGGCATAGGTCATTCATCTGCAGGCCAGCGCAGACTCGTTGGCCATCTCCATCGCAGCAACAGAAGCCAATACGAGTACACTATACCCTGTCGTTGTGGTCGGGATGTTGACAGAGATGCCGTCGCAGCTGCACCTCAAGCCACGTTCTGCCTCGCATGCAACGGCACCAAGATCTGGACGGCCAACGTCCCTGCTGCACGTTATCCAGTACGCGCAACTCGAAGACCACTCCCTGATCCAGCAGCACCATTTCCTTTGGAGATTACCGCTTCCAACGAATATAATGACCTCCCTGCTAACCTTCATGATGGTGCCACTGAAATCTTGCGGAGTCGCTTCTAAAGGCAATCTTCCAAGATCTGCCTTTTAGTCGCATGACTGTGCAAGGAACGGAGATACAGACGAGCCTGTCAGTAACAGGGTGGCTTTGTATTCGGAATCGTGCAAATCGCTGTAGATGTTTGGAGAATTAGAGTAGAAAATCTGGTATCGATCAGACAAACGTAGACATCAGAACACAGAATTCAGGATTCTTTTCCTTAGTTCGCATCAAGGCACAACCACAACGCAGATACGCCCATGAGAATCACTTCATTCTAAACAGTCATTGAATCCGATCCATTGTTGTTGCACCAGTCATGACCGTCTGAAGGTATGCGTAACGGATGTTTGAATGGTGCCAAAATAAGATCTTAGTATGGTGCAATTGCTAAGAGAACATAAGGGACACATGCTGTAGGAAGAATCATTGAAGAGTTTCGTGCTAGGAAGGATTTGTTCGAGGAGGATATAGGTTCATCAGGATAACTCTCGAGAGCAATCTCACAGATGAAGACATAGAGCGCATGCTGTATATCTACTCCTGCAAACCGTGCAGGTGACGATAAACTTTCCTCAGCTGCTCAAGAGTGACAAATGTGATGATGGTGGAAGGTGCTCTGCTGATCAAAGCAGGTGTCAGGCCTTTGAACATCCAAGCTGCGCCTTCGTTCCTCATGGTACGCTCAAGCATAACGGCCATGCTGTGAGCTGAAGATTTGCGAGTCATGAAGCGGGCTTTGAAGACATCAAGAGGGCTGCAGATGAAGGTGGATAAGAAGCCTGCCAGACAACTGGCGGTGATATGGGTAGGGACGTTGTCGCCCATCGAGGTTCGCTTCATCAATTCGCGTTTGATGACATCGTATCCAGCCAGTTGAGTGGCCGTAGCGATGGCTGCCCTGCCCGCTCCAAGCCAGACACCAGTCCAGATGCTGTTCCAGCCTTCGGCACGCACCATCTTTTGCACACCATCGGCGATGTTTCTGTAATTGCGACGCAACTCGGGGGGTAAGCCAGGATCGGCCTGCATGCGGAGACAGACGACATCGGCGAAATTGCTGCACACGCTGCCGGTGAAGCCTGAAGATGCAGCCATGAGGGCAAGAGCGAGCCCGGAGGGTGCGTGAGTGGATGTGCTTCCCAATTCCTTGAGCTTCTCGTACATGCCGAAACGGACACCGGAGTAGAAGAAAGTTCGCGTGAGCGAAGCGCTCAACTGTCAAAGCGTCAGTATGTAACTGTGATTGGTAGAAGGAGCCCACTCACGCCCTTCTAAAGCCCGAGGAAGCGTTCATGCATCCACACTTGGTGCCAGATTCGGATCATACCTAGCTGAGGAGCGTCGTGATGGAGGGTCTGTAAGCGGAGCTACGAGGTGTCAGCGCAACGTATGCAATGCCGCACATCAGAAGATCTTACGCCCGCTGTAGCCATGTCAGTCCCTGTCAAATCCATAAACCGATACAAGGGCGCTTACCGACTCCCAAGGGTTGAGTGCAAACATTCGAGACGCAGCTTGCCAATCCTCCGAACCAGAATGGGTAGTGAATGACACCATGCTCGGAGTGGATGGAGTTGTCTTTCTCGACAACGGTAGGATGGAGTTCGATGAACAGCTTCTGGGTGATCGGAGGAGGAGGTACAGGTGCTCCCTCAAGATGAGTCGCCGTCATGGTCACGGTTCCACCGGTGCTGCCGCTCATGATGAAGAAGCAAGGTAGTCGAAACGATAAGGATAGGAGTGATGAAAGGTGGGTGCAATTGGTGGATGGAAAAACAGAAATTGAGTCTTCAACGAAGCTTTGTTGGAGGTTTGCCTACCGCTTGGAATTCTCGAGGAAGGGGCGATGGTCGCTCGCTACTGCAGCAAGAACCACTCGTACAACCACGTAACCATGCAAACACAAGATCCAGCTTAATGTGACTCTGGAAATGTGTTCTTGTCAGATTCTGCGTCAGTATCATTCATCTTGTCATGCTCAAAACATATCCGCGAACAGTACAGCCAGACGAAGTTCCTATAGTAAACCGAGTACATATCCGGTCGCAGTGGTGGTCTTGACAATCATCCACGCACTCGTTTGTCTGGCAAAGCAACCATTCTCAGCAGACAGCTTGCGTTGATGCGACTCTCCATGCCTCTCGACCAGAGCGACCATCGTTGTGTCTCCCCTTTTGTACCGACTCCTTTTGCAGCTATGATCGTAGCACTCTATCGTGGGACGGCAGTGCGACGCGTCCTCTGATCTCCTTTACCGTCGCGAGCGATTTGGATTAAGTCGAGTTTCGCGTATCGCACTCATCCTTGAATATTGGGTTGGCGTCAAACAATATGGCTTTGTTGTTACAAATCGAAAGAGCTGCGGCGGACTTCGGCTTTCTGTCAGACGAGTTCTTCTGTTCCCGGCATCGCCTGGCTTCCCGGTGTCGGAGAACGTTGTCGTCAATGCGCGTGGTCGGTTGCCACACGAGGCTCACTCGGCGTGAGCATGTCTCGCACATGAGAGCATGCTATATAGGTGGGTTTAGTTCGCACAGTCTGTCGACGTCGGCAGTTCACCGTTCTTGATCTGTCGCCGATCGTATCTTGCAACAACAAGAGCCGCTTGTTGGTCCTGCCGATTCCTGCACGATGCTCATTGCTGTCCCCATGGGGAGGATGAGGAGAGAAGAAAAATATGTGTCAGAGTATCGTATATGGGAGATTTCGTGTGTCATCTCGAGTGGGGTTTAACATTGAGCTTTGACGACACCTCGGTTCCTGGGGTCGCTAGCTCATCGTCGACGACATCACATCGCCGGCGAACCATGAATATGATGGTGGAAAGAAGAGGATGACCTGTTCATAATCAAGACGGTGAGATATGTAGGAAGCGCGAGGATACAAAACTGTGTTGAATCAGCGGATCTGCCAAATCTTATGCTCTTATCGCCAGGTTTCAGTCGACGTAAGTCGCATACGTGCAAGTTGGTCGCAATGGGTCTTGGCCTCAAGAGAGAGAGGATTCACGATCCCTGACACAGCCGGTGCAGTGACACTCTCTTCGTCAAATACTGCCACAAGCTAGAAGATGAGACTTCATCTTGCTGGGATCGCGCGGAATTGACTCGCGGACGATAAGGCAGGTTTGCGTTGAAGCGCTTCCATTGCCTTCAAACGGCTGTCCGGTTCGTGTACTTTTGGTACGGCTACTGCGTGTGTATTTGCAGTTCAACGGAGTGGCCGAACTAGTCATTTGTTATCGTGAAAGGCGCGAAGGAGCACCGAATCACCTACGTAGCCCTCTGTGTGATCGCGATGTCGAATGATATTGTTCCAAGATAGCCTCTGCTGGCGAACATTCGATCAGCGAAGAGCAGATGCGACTTCGACGCTGCCGTGCAAAGCTTACAGCGTGTCGCACAAGACAATTGGCTGGTCAAGCGAGCTTCGAGTGCTTGTGGCGTGTGCGACGCTCGAATAAGCTCTCAAACAAGCACACAAAGAACAAAAGGGGTAAAAGCGAACGACGTCTTCTGCTAGAGAACACCTCTTTTTCCCGAGACTGTGATGTTGGACACTTGAGATATGGCGTGACAGCACGAGCCACAAAGTCGCATTTCCATTACCCCTTCAAATCGTGAAATGAGAAGGTAATGGATTGCTCCCTTATCCGGGGATCTTTGGGGCGCTCAGATGGGGTCGGCCGGCCTGTTCTCCTAGATGGGATCCACTTTGCGAACCACGTCCAGAACCTCGCACTGAGAAGATCGTCGCGATTTACGAAGACTGGACGACCGAAAGTCTGCACAAAACTCGAAGTGTCCCGGTTAGTGTATGCCCGAACACTTTCTGGAATTCTTCTACTGCGGCAGGGGCGACATTGCGATTGAAGCATAATTTGATTCTTGCTGGTCATGGATGCGACGATAGGCCAATTTCCTGTCGTCGAGACAAGATTCTGATACCAACACCAAGCAAAGATTGAGAGACGCGTTCTGAGTGGTCTGTTGGCAGTGCCACTATCAATCTTCTTGCCGCTAGAAAAGTAGCTAAAATGTTTTGAGTTTGGGTCGAGACCCAGGCCGGTAGACTACGGGGGCGGCCTCGAGAGCAATGTGGAGGCACACGGAGCACGCGAGCCTGTATGAGTGCCACCAACCTACCATATAAGAGCATGTGTACACCCTCCCCAGTGGCGCCTCTGTTTCTCATCAGCGACTGTTGCATTTTCTCCTCGTCCTCCTTTACCTATAAGGGACTCTGAGAGCTTTGACTCTCTCCCCTTCGCTACCTCTCGCTTACCTCTCTTCATTCGTTATTAGGGAGATCAAAAACATAATGTCTTCTGAGAAGCCCGCATACATCGTCGACTCCGGCGATGCCCACTCTGACGAGAAGGCACCTCGCCGTGGCTCAACAGCCGTTGGTGAGGCTGCTGATCTCTATGGAGACATCGAAACTGCCGAGCAGCTCGGATACGTCTCTCGTGGCTTGAAGTCGCGTCACATCCAGTTCATCGCCCTTGGTGGAACAATTGGTACCGGATTGTTCTTGGGTATCGGCAAGGCCTTTGCCCGCTCTGGTCCTCTTTCTGTTCTTCTTGGTTATACATTCACTGGTATTGCGATCTGGGGAATGATGCAGTGCCTTGGTGAGATGGCGACCTGGTTGCCTCTTCCCGGTGCCATTCCTCAATATTGCGCAAGATACTGCGACCCAGCTATGGGCTTCGCTGTTGGTTGGAACAACTGGTACAACTCTGCTATCACGCTGTGTGCGGAGATTTCTGCCGCAGCTGTCGTTATCGGATACTGGAACGACACCATCAACCAGGCCGCTTGGATCACCATCATCATTGTTCTCGTTCTTGCTCTGAACATCTTCGCCGTCTCTATTTACGGTGAGGCGGAGTTCGTTTTCGCAAGTTTGAAGATAGTAACAATCGTCGGTTTGTTGCTTGTGGCCCTTGTCATCGACCTTGGGGGTGCACCTAAGCAGGGTCGCCTTGGTTTCCGCTACTGGGTCGTGCCCGATGCTGGTGGTATGAAGGAGTACATCGGCAAGGCTGACACCGGTCGCTTCCTCGGTCTGTTCGCCACTCTGATCAATGCCACTTTCTCGTACGGTGGTGTTGAGATGGTCGCCGTTGCTGCTGGCGAAGCCGAGAACCCTAGAAAGAACATTCCCAAGGCCGTACGTCGTGTCTTCTGGCGTATCCTGTTCTTCTATGTGCTCGGATCTCTTGCTATTGGTGTCACTGTCAGTTCGGACAATCCCTTGCTTACTGCCGGCGGCGTTGGAGCAAAGTCCTCTCCTTGGGTCATCGCTATCCAGTCTGCTGGTATCCCTGCTCTGCCTTCAATCATTAACGCTGTCATCTTGACCTCTGCCTCGTCGTCAGCCAATGCTTTCTTGTTCAGCGGCTCGCGTTACCTCTTCGCCCTGGCACAGAACGGCCAAGCACCCAAGGTCTTCCTCAAGTGCTCCAAGAACGGTGTTCCTTACTACGCCGTTCTTGTCACCGCTTCGGTCTCGCTCCTTACCTACATGAGCATCAGCTCCGGTGCTAGCACCGTCTTCAACTGGTTCCAGAACCTGTGCTCCATTGCCAACCTCATCACCTGGATCAATATCCTGATCGCATACATCCAGTTCCGCAAGGCACTGATCGCTCAAGGTGTTGACCGCAACAGCCTCGTCATGAAGAGCAAGTGGCAGCCATGGACCGCGTACATCTCTTTGGCCTACTTCTGCATGATCCTGCTGTTCAACGGATTTGCAGTCTTCACCAAGGGCAAGTGGAGCATCGATGACTTCATCACTGCTTACATCGGTATCCCCATCTACATCGTCCTCTACCTTTTCTGGAAGGTGTTCAAGCGCGAACCCTTCGTCAAGCCTGCTCAGGCAGACATCTGGTCTGGCAAGGCTGCCGTAGATGCTGAAATCTGGCCCGAGCAGATCCCCAGAAACTTCATTGAGAAGATCTGGTACTGGATTGCCTAAACGATGCGATCATTGATTATGTCCCTGATGAAAAATACATCCCTTCACTTTCTTGTCGATAGATAATGAGACCATACTTAATGCTTTACATTCTTCATGCAAATATCCGTCCCAGTGATCTATCCCTGTAATTCAGCTCCGTTGAGTGATGGAAAAGTGAGACTAGAGTAGAAATTGCCGATAACAGTGTTCTTTGAGAAGATACACGAGGACGAATATCCAAGGACGACCAAACTGTAAGAAGCTTCACAGCCGATGCCGCGTGTATTCATAGGTTGTAGATTGGTGATTCCTAGAGCCTGCGAAGAGAGGACTGCAAACGATGTTGGAAAGTCGAGTAGAGGAGAGTTGCTCTTTAGCCTGATAAAAAGTCGATGCCAAAGAGTTACTGGAATGGTGTATTTATATAGTCAGATCCCATAGAAGGACGAGCTGACTCACTTGTCATCCACAGGGCGCATAGGGAGTTTTCCGTGCAAAGTTTTCCGAACTCGACGGCAATCATGTCACTCGTGACGATTTTACAAAGCGACGCATATACTATTCTTCTTGGGCACAACTCACTTAAATCGCTACAGCTGAATACTTATAACTTACTATCAGATCGTTAATCTATCCAAGTGAGAATTCTTCGGCAAACTCGACGAAAAAGCGCAGCCCGGAAAACAGTGGGATCGCTTTTCCGACAAAGTCAGACTTTTACCGAGAAAACTCGACCCCAGTGCTTCCCTGAGTGACAGGCATTTATTCCATGTACTGTTGTTCTACAGCCTTGAAATAGCCACGTCAAGACGTGGTCATGAGATAACGAGCATCCAAAAGAAGCGAGAGCTGCCAGCAAATACACGATTATACGGGTTCAAGGAACATCATATTGATCTAGAGCTTCCATTCGGCACTAATAGCGTCTACGAAGAGCGCAACGCATCTCTTCTGCTACTTGAAGCAGGATCAAGGAAAGGTTTCTCACCCAAGGAACAGACACGATCACCCGCTCTTGCAGCTTCATAATCATATGTTGCCGTGTGCCAGGTGGATCTGTTGTCCCAGATCGCGAGATCGTTCTTGTTCCACTTGAAACGGACCTGCGCATCATGATTTTGCGTGACAAGCTGTTTCTATCAGTAAAGCTAACACGCAAGCAGGTGGTTGTATTATGCGACTCACGTTGAAAAGATACTGCAGCAGTAGGTCGGATTCGTCTTTGGTTACGCCATTGATGCGACGTGTGAAGCCACGGTTCACGTAAACGCTCTTCCATCCTGTCACTGGGTTCGTACGGATGATAGGATGAACAGCCTCTAATGCTGGTCCTTGGTTGAGAGGGGAGCCTCGAATTGTTGTGCGAAGTGGATTGCCTAGCCTTGCAGCTTCCTCGTGGAAGAACTTGGCTTCATGGGTAGCTGTAAGTCCCTCGAGGAACTGAGCCAAAGCAGGTGAAAGGCGGTCGTAGACCTCGTAGCCCGACGCCCAGAGTGTGTCGCCGCCGGCGGAAGGTAGTGTGTGGATTTTCAGCATAGCATAATCCGAGGGCACAGGCTCAAAGGTGATGTCTGAGTGCCATCCAGCACTAGCAAAGCGAGTGGTATCGCTGAGTTGGTGGGTAAGACCGCCACCTTTCTTCTGCTTCTCAGAGCTGATGACACTGATTTGATCACCCAGCTCACTGCCTTCTTCAGTTAAGGGGTGGACATGAAGGCCAGACGATTCAGGCTAAGATATCATATCAGTTAGCTAAGGCATCCCTGGAAGTCGAGATTAAACCTACACAACCCGAAAGGCTTGTTAGGCGTTCCATGAACGCTTGCATCTGTTGCGGCGTAACATCCTGGCTGCGCAAGAAGACTACACCACGCTGCGAGACTGTCGAGAGTTGTCAGGATCCGGTATGTTCGGGGCGCGTAAGACTACAAGACTAACCAGTAGCAGCGATATCTCGAATCAGAGCATCGCTGTTCTTTGCGGCAAGCACGTCTGCCACTTGAAGTCCATGGTATTCACGACCAATCACAGGAGTCAAGTCTGAGTTCTGGTAGGCATCCAACAGACCGCTGTACTCCAAAGGCTTCGTGAGGCGGGTGCGAGCCTCACTTGGTGACGGCACCTCAAGTACCTCCGGAATGATGTTTCCAGGCATGTCCTATGCGTGGTGGTTTCCAAGCTAACCTTTTGTTTGACTGGTCACACAAAAGGCGTTCCTGCAAAAAACGGATGGATGCAAGCCAAAGAAGATTAACCGGGAAGCTCTTATATCTACAAACAAGTCTACCCTCGGATGTCACGATCGGATACCACCGCCTGGACAGGTAAGAATCATTCCGCTCAATGCTGCCCCACTCGTGGATAGCTTGGAATAGCCGGTAGCGCAACGTGTGATCAAAGGCCATCTTGGTATGAGGCCGGAAACGAACAACACAAGCGATGACCCGCGGTGCTTTTTCCTCTAAACGCATGCGACTCTGCTTATTGGAGGAAACTGCATGTTATTGATGATCCTGCCCAACTAGTCAATGGCGACATCAGCTCTCAGGAGCACGACTAGGCGCCAAGCCATACCATTTCCCCTCACTAATCCACCAACCGCGCCACGATCTACCCATGGCCGTTACCGAACAGCTGCAAAATGCTCTGAGAAGCGGGATTCAATTGATTTTCTTAGAGTGGTGAAATGCCGTTTCCTGCATTGGATCCGCCCGGTCATCTCGTCTACACAGTTACGTGATTCTCCTCAGGCATTTCGTGAGGCCGGCCGAGGCCATCTGAATCCTTGATGTAACCTTATAGTATAAAGAGTGTACATCCTCTCAAAGACTACTAGCAGGTTGCAGTCCCTTCCAATCGCCAACTGTGATCTCTTGCTTTCGCCATGGACGATTCTACCATCAAGCCGGCTCTCTATCCAGCTTCCACCGTGGAAACGGATTTGAAGCCTACCGCTCAAGTGGGCAGGGATCACATCGACCTCCGTCCACATGAGTCTTATGAGGGTGCACACCGCTGGGACCCTTTGGCAGAATGGACTTCTGAGGAAGAGGCCCGGGTTGTGCGGAAGGTCGATGCCTATCTGCTCTCCTGGATTTGTTTGATGTTCTTTGGTTTGCAGCTTGATCGAGGCAACATCTCGAACGCTTTGACGGACAACCTTCTACCAGACTTGGGTCTGGACACGAACGATTACAACAACGTGAGACATACCGCGAAGGTGTAGGATCGTATATACTCACGCCTTCTAGGGTACTACAGTGCAACTTCTCTGCTTCCTTGCAGCAGAGTTCCCGGTTCAACTCTTGATCAAGCGTTATGGCTTCAAGCAGATTCTACCCTTGATGATGATGGGATGGGGCACGGTCTCGTGGGGTCAAGCATTCATGACCAACAAGACTGGCTTCTACATAACCCGTGCATTGATAGGTTTGTACATCCCAGCCGGGTCTGACTGGACGTAGTACTGATTGTTTGATAGGTTTGTTCGAAGGCGGTTTCATTCCAGGAACAATTCTCTTTGCATCTTACTTCTACAAGTCTGCCGAGTTATCGGTGCGTTTGGCAGCTTTCTGGTCAACTCTCAACATTGCGCGTGTTATATCTGCTCTTTTGGCTGCAGGTATATTGAAGATGCGCGGCATCCACGGCCGTCCTGGATGGTGTAAGTTGGTCCATTATCGTATGTGAACATGGCTAATGGTCACCAGTCTGGTTGTTTCTACTGGAAGGTCTCTTGACTTTTGTCATCGGCCTCATAAGCTACTTCTACCTGCCTCACTCCCCTACACGTACCAAGAGCGTGGTATGGCGTAAAGGGTGGTTCAACGAGCGTGAAGAAACCATTCTCGTGAACCGAATCCTACGAGACGACCCTGCCAAAGGATTGACGGCAATCGAAGAGCCAGCTACTATGCGCGACATCATCAACACCTGGAAAGACAGCTCAACATGGGGACTATACTTGATCGGTCTCATCGCATACATTCCTGCAGCGCCCGTTTCCGGCTACCTCTCTCTGACACTGAAGCGTCTTGGTTTCTCGACTTTCGACTCAAACATGCTTACCATTCCTTCCGCTGTTCTGCAAATTATCTTGATGCTTGGGTTGGCATACAGCAGTAACCACTTCCTCGAACGCACGTGGCATTGCATTTTCGGCGAGTTCTTCATCATGCCGTTACTCATTGCTCTTCTTGCTCTACCCTCGGGTGGCTACAATTGGGGTCGCTTCTCCATCTCTACACTCATCAGTGGGTATCCCTACTTCCACCCCATTGTGGTGGCGTGGATCAGTGAGAACACTTTCGACGTCAAGAAACGTGCCATATCTGCCGCCACGTACAACGTCATTGTCCAAGTCGGGTCTGTCATCAGCTCACAGATCTACCGAAAGGATGATGCACCTTACTACTACCGCGGCAACAAGGTTCTCGTGTCCATCTGCGCATTGTCGCTTGTCGCTTTCGTTGCTCAGCGTGAGTATCTGCGCTACTTGAACCGTCGCAAGGAGAGGCAGTGGTCTGTGATGAGTAAGGAGGAGCAGTTGGCTTACCAGTCAGACCAGGCGGAGAGAGAAAAGGATGGCAACAAGAGACTAGACTTCAGGTTTCAGTATTGATTCATGTGGTAGCAAGACTGGGAATTTGTTAATGTACATGCCATAGTAGACGTATATTTGCAAATATAGACCTCTCAACTTACGTGTTTGATTCAAGCGCTTCGGTCACTATTTGGTTTGTATTTACCGCTATTGATTTGAAGGACTCGTGCTTGTACTTGATTCTTTCATGCTTTCAATTCACTATTTACATCTAACACAAGTGATTGGGCAAACCCGCTCACTCATAAGCGAATGGGTCCCACTCTCCAATATTGCCTTTTTGTCCCTCATCCAACTTTTCAATCTCAGACATATCCTCACCATCAAGCGACCAGCCAAAGACATCCGAGTTCTCAGAGATGCGAGCATCGCGGTCGCTCTTGGGGATGATAGAGATACCCATCTGCAGGCACCAACGCAGAACAACCTGAGCAGCGGTCTTGCCATGCTTCTCGGCGATCTTCTTGATGACAGGATCGCCGAGACGCTTTCCTTGAGTCAGAGGCGAGTAAGCAGTCACCACGATACCCTTTGAACGGCAATAATCCATGATGACGCGCTGTTGGTTCCAAGGGTGAAACTCGATCTGGTTCACAGCGGGCAAAATGTCGACATCTGAGTGTGCCATGAGAGTGTCGATGTGCTTGGGAGACCAGTTGCTGACACCGATGGCTTTGGCTTTGCCGGATTTCAACGCCTCTTGGAGTCCGAGCCAGGCTTGATGGCGTGCTTCGGCACCAGGTCTGGGATTGTGAAGGAGGTAGAGGTCGAAGTGGTCGAGGCTAGAGGTCTGCAGACTTTTGTTGATTCCTTCCAGTGCTGCTTCTTTTGAGTATGTGGTGTGGCCGGCTTCGAGGCTGTTCAATGGCCATGGTCCAGAATTGCACAGCTCGTCGAACGAGGTTGGCATATCAGATCTCGAGAGGTCTACCTCCCACAGCTTCGAGCAGACGAAAATGTCCGAACGCTTGACCGAAGGGTTCTGAGATAGAAACTTGTTGACGGCAGTGCCAGTCTCGCGTTCATTGTAGTAGATTTGCGCGGTATCGACGCTGCGATATCCCTTTTCGAGTGCGGACAAGACGGATTGTTCACATCTTGAAGACACACAGACTCCGAGGCCAAGGACCGGGATTTGAGCGTCGCTTGATGGAAGAGGAAGTCTCGACTCCAAGGTGAGTTCGGCTGACATGGCGATGGAGATGGGTTATAATCTTTTGACAGACGTGGCTTTCTTCGACTGTTAGAAGAGGTGGAAAGTGTGTGAGTCAGGCGCCTGAGGCACAGTAGGCACGATCGGTCTGCATGACAACGTCGGCTATGCGTTCCTGCAGTTTAGCCGCCATGTTGGTTGGATAGCCTCGGTGATGGCGTGCTTGTGCTGCGGATTGACGTTGGTTGGCACCATCCACCTCGCGCTTGCCATTTCCTCATTCGGCGGTTGACTCGATTCACATGTCCATTGTCAACTTTATCAGCTCTCATCTCTATGATTGCAAGTGGATTCATGTTGCATCCCGGACTACGCGATGGAAAGTTAATACTGAGGTGTAATGCGAAATATGTCAACTGCATGTCACGTGGGTGTGATAGTCAACAGCTTCGCGTTTCAAGCTCATGCTCTCTTCTCAACAGAAACAACCAGAAAGCAACATATCCATCAAACATGATTCGGCTGCCAGATGAGATATGCTTGTATATTCTACAGAGTCTGCCAGACCTGTCCGATTTCACGCACAAGAAAGATTTCGAGGACTACAGACAGACATCAATTCTTCTCGCCAACGTTTGTCAGGTGTCCAGAGTCCTTCGCACATTCGCAGAGCCGCTACTATACCGAGCTTACATCGAGGACGGGGAGGATTGTGATCGTCGCCGGAGTAGAGAAAATGAATGCCACACAAGGCTCCAACTGTTTCTGTGGACCTTGATTCGCAGACCAGATCTGGCTACCAAGGTAGAGTACTTGAGACTGGCAGACTACACAGAGTACCCTCGCGATGAGACAGTAAATCCTTTCGGCGAGCTGTTCGTCAAAGCTAGCGAAAAATTGTCCGTCGCCTATGCCGAGTCTTTGCCCCTTCGTGAAGCGCAATTGCGTCGTATCTGCGCATGGCAACATGATTGGAGATGTCGCCTGCGCGAGAGAAGGGCATTACAAGGTGCAGAAGTCGCTCTGTTGTTGACATTACTTCCAAATATTAGCAATCTCGACCTACATGCTACAGAGAGAAATACTGGATATTTTGTGCAAATGCTTTGCCATGATGTGGTGGATGCAGAGTCATGGGAAGAGGAGATGCAAATAGAGGACAACGAATGGATTGCCATCCTCAAAGCTCGGCGAGCGCCCCTTTTCTTGGAGCTGCCTCTGTTTTCTCGACTGCGCGTCTTGACTCTTGACGCTGGGGACACTCTGTACATGGAGACCGACTTCGTGGAAAACATCATGTGTATCCCATCTCTCGAAACTCTATGCATTGGTGGCGCCATAAAGCCGCGCGAGTCTGAGATACCATTCCGTTTGCCGCTACAACACATTCGCAATTTGACACTCAAAGAATGCACCATTCCCGATGTGCAGATGCGATCCATTGTCGCGTCCTGTGGAACTCTGAGATCTTTTCGGATCAAGTTGATGCCTGACATGGACCTATTGGATATGGAGTGCAACCTGGAAACACTCTTGAGGTGTCTCACCTCCAGCTCTGAAACCCTGGAAGAACTGCAGATATACATGCCGAAAGCATTATCCGAACGTCGTGAGACCATAATCTCAGCCCAGTCTTTCGACCTCCGTTCCTTCACACACCTCAGGACGGTAGAGATCAACATGGGGTTCCTATTCAACCCGACGTCGGACTCGGAGCCCTCCTTCACCACACTACTACCCACTTCGATCGATGACATTTACTTGAGGATGGCCGACAAGAGATTTGCAAAACACCTTCAAGTGCTGGCCGAAGAGTACAAAAGCTTTCCGAATCTCAAAGTCCTGGACATTGGCATTGACGACGTACCAAGTTTCCACGCGATGGACCAGGCAGAGGTGGATTGGAAGTTGGCACTGGACCACTGTGCGAGAGAACTCAGGAATGGTGGCATCGAGTGCAACGTACCAGTCGAAGGCAAAGATTTCAATCTTGCCTGCGGCCACGACTAGGCGAAGCAGCATGGTTGTTGCGATCCATAGGTAGTGCCGGTCGCGCGTTTCATACGATTGACGAAGCTTTCTGTAAGTCTGCTAAGCTATATATCATCCAAAAATCTGATATCGAAAGTTGTAGAGTACAAGAGCACACCCTAGAGATCCAACTATTGCTAAAAACAGATCTCGCAACCTCTTTGACCGCCAAAGATCAGTACCTCTTATAAAGGAATAAGAGTAGGATTTACCGAGAGTAAGTCTTTGAGCTGTATTGGCTCTTTATTTCCCCCCCTCCATACCTCGACACAACTATGGCATCTGTACAGCCTAGCTTTTTCTTGATTCCCATCGCGCGGGACGAGGGTACAAAGATGACTTGAGCTTTTTCTGTAGTAGCATGGAACGAGTGTGGGTTTGGGAAATGCGGGAGGGAAGCTCCTTTGAGCTTTTGGGAAAAAGGAGAGAGCGTAAAAACGCATGGAACTGTATTGTTTCGGTCTACAAAGGGGCAGATATCAAGGCCCAACGACAAAGCCGGAAATACGATTGCAACCAAAAAACACATCGAGGGAGAAGCAAAAAAGAAGAAAAGAAAAAAAAAAAACTCATGCGTGTATTTTTAGTTTCTCATTAGGGGCTACAAAGGATAGGCTGTTTACACGTGCTGCTTGATGGCGGCCTCGAGGGCAGAAGGGTTGGCACCGACGACGGTAGCGACCTCCTGGCCATCCTTGAAGAGGACGAAAGTGGGCATGGCACGGATGCTGAGCTCCTGGGCGACCTCGGGGACCTCGTCGACGTCGATCTTGTAGAAGCGGGCGCTGGAGTATGTTTGCGACATCCTGTTGCGCGCCGTTAGTCGGTTGTAAAGGAGGAGAGGGTGGAGGCAAAAACTCACTTGACGACCTGAGGGGCGATGGCCTTGCAGGGACCGCACCAGGTGGCGAAGAAGTCGACGACCATCAGGGTGCCGGTCTCAGCGCGGGCAGAGTCGAAGTCGGCCTTGCTGTGGTGTCTGTCAATCGCGGCCCTTGCACGTACAAAAGCTTCGCTGGGTTTCGTCCCGAGCTTCGTTGCGTCGCAGGGCGCATACAGCCAGCTGCCGCGTCGCAGCCCGTAGAGCACACGAACCCCGCGACGAAATCGAGAAGCTGGAAAGTGAAGAGGAGAGTCGCTACTCACGCCTGGAGGTTGTGGACACCGGAAGAAGCCATTGAAGCGGTGAAGGATCTGGTTGCGGCGGGTTTGAAGAAAGCGGGCTGGACGAGGTGCTGCGAAAGGGCGGCGGGTCTGGTGGTGCAAGTTCTGGCGACGGAAAAGGTCGATGTGTTTCTTGCGGTGCGAAGAAGGCTGCGGCGGGCGCTGGAGGCAAGGGACATGTAGCTTGTTATGTTGTAGTCGGGCAGGACAGTCTTCACTTGCAACCCACTGCAATGACGACCCCCGGATGCTTTGATAAGCAAGCCCCTCCGCCGCCTTCGGCCCTAGCCAACAACGGAACATGCCGTCCTAATCAGCAACCATTCCAATGGTGCAATCCCACCTCTCTCGCGCACCATCATCAGTAATCATCTTCGCGACGTTTCTGGCACCTTGTGCTTCTTGTATCCGAACCCAATCACCAACCTTGCTTCATCATCTTTGCACCTTCCATGACATGGTAGAAGCATGACAAAGCATGCCGAATTCAGTCAACCACACTCGATCAGAGCACTTCCTGGAACCAGTCGTTCAAGGGGACAAACGCTTTCTGTAACTCTCTCGATGCTGTATCTCTTTCGTGTCATCTTCTGTACTGTACAAGTCATCCACCAAACAACACCTCGCTACTAGCCATCCCACTATGCCCCCACCTACAACAAATCTCTGCTCTAAACCCATGCACAGAGCCAATACGTTGCTCTTCATTCCATGCCTGCAACTCAACTAGGGTATCAAAAAACATCTCCAACCATGAATCGGAGTCATAAAACGAAATTGCAACAAAGAACACAACTTCATGTCATGCGTCATCATGCGGCGCTCATCACTAAACAAATGAGATGGTCTAAATGACGGTGGTCGAGGGAAGCCCCTCATTCAAGAGGCATATGAGCTGATGCCCGAGGACTCGTTTCTGTGAGAAGCGTTGTGACGCTCTTGCTTCTTTTCGGTGCGATATCCAGCATCTTAGCACTACCTGCGCTGAGAGATTTGCCATGGCCAAGCATTCGACCGTAGTTGACACTCTGCGCTTTGTGCAACTCGACCGGGGAGTGCTCGGTCGAGTCGCCACTTGTACTGCCCTCGCGGGATGGCGTTAGTGGCTCTGCTGCTTGGTACTCTGTAAGAAGTCCTTCGCGAGATTTAAAGCGGGGGTCGTTGTGTACGACTGTCGGTCTACGACGTGCCGTGGCTTGTCTGAGTGGCGCGGCCTCTTCGGGCGAAGGCTCTGCTGTCGGTGTTGTTTCAATCGCGTGTTCGGCTGATACACGACGGCTGCTGTTGTCTGGTGTCAAGGCAGTGAAATATTCATGCTCTGGAACGGGTAATCTATCGAAACTTCCAGTGAACTCGGGCTTTGCCTTCTTGAGGGAGCTCAAGCTACTGTGAGGATGTGAGGTGTGAGATGTGCGTTTTCTCAGGCGTCCACTGATCCAGCTGCCCTCGGAATCGACAGATCCATATGATTGAGACAGTACTGTCGACTCCTCGTCTTCGAAAATCGCGGGCGAGTCGTTTCTAACAAGGCCAGACTGATCTGTCATCTTCGTCTGCGTATCAGAACCGCGTTTGGCACGCCTTGCAGCCATCACGCCAGCTGTGATGACGCTTAGCTCAGGCGACTGGACGCGAGACGAAGGAGGAGAGATTGGCAGCTCAGGAAGATCCTCGCGGAACTTGCTCTGAGTGCGGGTGGGCACGCCGGATTGACGCGACGAGGGTGGTCCCACGAGGTGAGCTGGTATGGGCTGCTTGGCCATGGACTCTCTTGAAGTGTTGACAAAGGAGAATTCTGACGGAGCCTTGTCCTCTGATGTGCGACTTGAGCCGAGACCGCGGCGGAAGATGTTCGTCCAGGCACTAGGTCCTACACGACGACTGCCGCTTTCAGAAGGTCTGCGTCGGCTTGATTCGAAAGAACTGGCAGGATGACTAGAAGTTCTCACCGACTGCGGGTAAGAAACTTCGGGCAAGCTGGGAGACGGCTGGGTTTCGCGCTGGGCGATGGGTACTGGAGAAGTAGGTGGGGACATGTGACCGGCAGACAGTCTGACGGCTCTGGCGGTTTGCAAAACTGGCTCGTCGAGCGGCGTCTGGACAGGAGAATACTCTGCGCCTGGAGCAGTAAAGGGGTTGTCGGACTCGGGGTCGACGAATGGGTTCTGGGGTATGTCTTCGCCTGGTGGGTAACGTAGATAGGTGCCACCTTTGGTAGGGCTCTCCTGCATCTCGGGGACCGGCTGCTTGCCCTGTTTCTTGAGCGAGGCGGGTGTGATGAATTCAGCTTCAGGCTGCGATTCGCGGAAGGCAGGATGGATGGCGGTGGGAGGAGTCGCATTTTGGCGGGCATCGAGGGCTCTTCGTTCATCATCCTCGCGCTGTTTCTCTGCTCTCCTACGCAACTTGCGATCAAGACGCTCATGCTGCTCCTGAGCCTTTTGTTCTTTCCTTCGTTGGTCACGCTCCATAAGAATACGCAGCTCAGTAGAATTGAGGTCGTCGGCAAGGTCGGCAACCTTTCTTCGGTCCTTTCTTCCGCTCGATGCACGAGCAAGCTCGGGCAGCTTGCCCATCTTTTCTGGACGCTTTCCGAACGGCGAAGGGGGGTTCGTGAAGGTGCCCGAGACACGGACGGTAGGACGTGGGCTGAGGATGGACATGCCACCAATCTCCCAAGCGCGCTGCTCTGACATGTGCGATCTGTTGGAGCGAATTGATTCCGGCAGGGGTAGGGAGACGTTGGAGGAACGGGAGTCGTCGGGGCGTTTGATCAGGGTCCTGCGAGCCTTTTTACTGTCACGACGGAGCAGGTCATGGCCGGACGAGGCGGCGGGTCTCTTTGGAATCTGCATTGGAGCGCTCATTTGACGGATCTCCTCTTCGCGCAAGACCTGGTCCTTTTTCCTCTTGTTTGAGTGACGGCGACTGGGGGCTTTGTCATGGGTCGGGGGGTGGGTGACGGTCGGGGTGCGCGAGCGAGCAGATGATGGGCGGTCGAGGGTGTAGGGGTGGGCAGGCTTGGTGACATGGACAGGCCTCAGATGCGGGCTCTGCTCGAGTTCGGACAATTCAGGGAGGGCCGTTAGGTCGTGCTGCACGCTTCCCTGGCGCTCGAGGGCGTTTGGGGGAGTTGTGTGGGTGGAGCTGTCATTGGGCGGGCGGGCTATGGCCTGTGCCGGAGCATCTGAAACATCTGCAGGGCGCGCCTGGTTCTGTTGCTGCTGTTGTTGTCGTGGTGCTTGTTGGCGTGTTGTTGTTGTTGTTGCGGTTGCGGAGGCTGTTGGTGCCGGCGCGGTTGGAGCAGTTTGGCCTGTCGACGTTGTCGTTGCGGCCGTCGACGCGCTCAGACGCCGCTTCTTCCTCCCAAAGGGCCATAGTGGCATGGCGATATCTACACGGGGTCGTGTGGACTGGGCAGCTGCATATGCGACAGTCGACGACGTGTAGGACCAACAGACGGACGGGGATCAGGCTGAGGGAGGAGAAGGGAGCACAAGGGCAGGCACAAGCAAAATTCCGTGGCGACTTGCGCCTCAGCCAGAGCAAACCAAAGCAAAGCAACATCTGCAAGGCCGATTTACGACACAATGCAGCTCCCGCCGACATGCAGGCAAGACTCCTCGACGACGCCAACCTCGTTTCCGCCCGCTTTGTTTAGCATCAGAACCCACTATCAACCAAAGGGCCCTGTCAATCCTGCCAATCCTTGCCGCCACAAGCTTGAATTTATATTGCTTTGAATCATCCTGATCTGACTGCTGCAGCTTCCATCTTGCTGCTGCTCTCTACATGTGCCATATGACATCTGTCATGCTTCCGACGATTGGCAGCATCGCACGCGTCGGAGAAAACGGCAGCTGCTCAGAGCTGACGCTCCCTCGATCCCCCCCGGACTTCGACCCCCTTCCAGACCCTGCGCTTGCAGCGAATCGAGTCAACAGAGTCCCCTTTGAACCACGCCAGAGAAAGCCACTTATCCACCCATCGTGCGCCACTTACTGCTAGCCCCGCTCTGTCCCTGCTCAAGAGCACATCATCCCCGACTTCTTGTGCATCTGCAGCCGACTTCTTGTGCTTTGCTGATTGTGCTCCCACGACGAGCCCAACACGCCCTATCCAACTCCAATCTCTCAGCGCTACTGTCATTCCCAGTCCACTCCCAACGACCGTCTATCGGCCTGTCACCTCATTGATGCCGCTTCTTTAACTTGTCGTACTTTTGCGAAGGCCAAGTTCCGCTGCAGCGCCGTTCGCACCTCTGTGCTTCGGCTCCCTCGAACTTCAGCTGTCTTCAGCCTCAGTTTTCGGGTTTCAATTCTCCGACTTCCGGACCTGCTCCTGGCTGCAGCGCATCTCAACAGCATGCTCGAGTGCTTCCCCGGAACACAATCGTATTGACAAGTCTTTCACCTTTCAAGCACCACTCCGTTGGTGCCTTTGATGCCAAGGGTTTCGACCGAGAGGTTGTGCCACTGCCCGTCGGCTAAAGAGGTCCTCCGACGCAGGCCTGTCTATGCTTCATCGCCCATACGAGTTTCGTGGGATAGGCGATGGATAGGCGACGCCTTACAGTTGGCCCACTAACGAAGACCTCACTGCGGCATATCCATGCCGAAAACATGCATCTCTATATGGCCTGTGGAGTAAACTGATGCACATCGTTCCTGGACAAACCCATTGAGGCTGGAGAGAAAGATGAGAGTAGCAAGGTAATGACAAGTATAAAAGCTGAGAGGTAGGTCGTATAGATTCGAGTATCTGGAAGTTCATTCACACATACAACATGGAGTTCTCCTTGAGTCTTCTGCTTGTCGGTTCCATCTTCTGTGTCCATGATGCTTTGTCGGCTCCTAGTCCTGACCCCAAGGCTGCGTGGATTCGTTAGGGCAGGGCGAGAAAGGCTGCTTCGAATATTGGAAAACGCTGGCTAAACGAGACGTCAGCACAACCGACTATCGTCTCGTGTTCGGACGGCGACTATACCAAGACACCGACCCCCAAAGCCAACGCTTGGGGAGGCTTAACCGATCTTGAGGCCGCTTCAGCCACCCAACGGCTGTTTACTCAGCCAGAGTATCTCGATGGCGATCCGAGCCGTCAGACCGTTAATCAAATCCGTATCAACTATGGGGGCAATGTAAGTCAAGTAGAGGCTTTTGGACAAGAACGAGGGACTTGCGCTGTTGACTTTGGTCCTGTGGAAGTGGATCTTTGGGGTTACAAGGGGATGTGGTGGTTAGGAAGTTTCCATTCGATCCTAATGATCCATATTATGAGACGGATGCGATTGTCTGAGAGACGTTGTTGCACTGACTATACTGTAGTAGTTAGACATGGAAGCGCAATAACAGAAATGTCGCAAGGGGAAAGGGGGAGGCCCTGTCATGCTATACTTACATCTCCTTTCCCATGTCTCATCTTATCTGCTATATTCATTGCCGTATAACCACATCTCCTTCCTTGTATCCATCACATCACCTGGCTATACTCATTGCCGTATAACTACATCTCGTACCTACACATTCAAATGTCCAACCAACAAACTTGTCAAACTCCTAAACCGTGGTTACCGTCACAGACGATAAAGACAACGTCAATCGTTGCATCAATACCTATCGTGAGTCGAAGTTCAGTAGATGAATCGGGGTACGGTCCTATACTCGTCACATAAACACTCAACTCAACTGACAATATATGTATATCAAACCACCGCTCCGTCTCGTTCACCTACCCTACCCTACTTTATACCATTCTCGTTATCTTTACTGTTGTTTTTGCCCTGATACGCATGATCCTCAGTCGTTAGGATCCTCTTCGGTCTGCTCGATTGGCCTATACCTGAACACCACAATCCCTACCCTGTTATTGTTTTTTATTGGTTCTACAAAACTCCAATTTTCTGCTTCAGATCCCGATATAGAAGTACTGAGACGGTTCTTATTTGTATCTCACGCTCAAGAGTTCGCTCTCGATGCTGTTGTCTCACAGGCTGGGTGTTTTTTCTCTTTCCTTTCGGGGATGTTTTTGGGGATTTTCCTGGTGGTAAGTCTAACGTGCACTCGACTGACGGTGCGCGATTGTCATTGTGGATGCGAAGCCATGTAGACAAACAATCATGTGACATGTTACTTTCCATTCACAACTGCCGTATAGTGTACAGATAAAACCTTTGTCTTGCAGCAGATATCTACACTCAAGGCGTGTTCAGTAACAAAGGAAGCTTTCGTTTATTGCCAATCGGAAAAGAAAAAAGAAAAAGGTGTCAAATATTTACACAGTCCCCATGTGAAGCGCTACAGCATGATGCTCCAGTCTCTCGTAAGTATAAACGCCCCATGAATGTGATATAAAAAAGAAAACCAAGGTAGCAGCAGCAGCGATTTTACAAGCGTGGCGAAACGTTTACTTGCGGTACCACATTCTGGTGATCTTGGTGTGTCTCATCTTCTTCTGCAGCTGGAAGATACCGAACATGAGGGCTTCGGCGGTGGGCGGGCAGCCGGGGACGTAGATGTCGACGGGAACGATGCGGTCACAGCCGCGGGTGACGGAGTAAGAGTAGTGGTAGTAACCGCCACCGTTGGCGCATGAGCCCATGGAGATGACCCAGCGGGGGTCGGGCATCTGGTCGTAGACCTGGCGGAGGGCGGGAGCCATCTTGTTGGTCAGGGTACCGGCGACAATCATGACATCGGATTGACGAGGCGAGGCACGGAAAATGATACCCATGCGATCTTGGTCGTAACGGGGGGTGGACAAGTGCATCATCTCGACGGCGCAGCAGGCGAGACCGAAGGTCATGGGCCACAGCGAACCCTGGCGGGCCCAGTTTGCGATTTGGTCAAGAGTGGTCCTGTGGGTATGCTGTCAGCAACCGATTCGGCTTGCTTGTCCGTATCAGTGTACATACAAGGCGTATTGCATGACGCCCTGCTTGCCCTCCTGGCTGGGAAGAGGGACGTCTGTGGGCATGCCCTTCTTCATGGGTGGCGGGGTGCCTGGGTTGCCCTTGACCAGGCCGGGTCTCTCCATGGTTGCCGACTTTGTCGACGAGCTGTGGATGAAGGCGACGGGTGCGGCGCGAGTAAAGGGAACGAGGGCGGCGGTAGGCTTGGCTATACATGGTGGTCTTAGTCGCTGCGTGTCTCTGTCGGCGGCGATGAATTTCACATACCGCGCAGGCCCAGGGCCATTGTCGAGCGGGTGGCGGCGAACATGATGAGTCTCGTAGGTTGTGTGGATGGGAGACGTCGAGAAAAGTAGCGACGCGGAGTGGAGATTATGGCTGGTCGCTGTCGTTGCAAGTGGCGGCGAAAGGGACGAAACACAGCAGTTCAATGATGCTCATGTCCCGAAGTACAGAAGTCGCGATCTGATTATCGTCCAGCCCCCTGATTGGCTGCCGCCCATCGCGCTTACCCGGCCTTTGACCTCACCTCTACTTGACCATCATCATCGTCCTTTTGTTTATTTTGCCAAACCCAAATATTTCAAAAATAATGGCCACCATCAAGACTCCGGCCATTGCTTGCATAGGTGTAATTGGCAGACAAGTACGTGAACATCGGTTCCATTCTGCCATTCACAGCCTCTTTCCCTACGCGCTTCCTTTTATCTAACATTTCCCAAAGAACAATCCTCTCCACATCTCCATATTCCCCGCAGAAGGTGAAAAGGAAGAACGCAGCAAACTCGATTTTTCCTTCATGCTCTCAACCTGCCTCGACATCTTTGAAGCTCGTCTACCCGAAAAGAATGTCGGCCAAGACTTTGGTCTCCTTCAAGCCATTGATGAACGCCTGGCCATGTACGGCTGGCTCACCAATACCGGCGTGAAGCTCGTCATCATTGTAGACATGGAAGCTCGTCAGTCTCCTGCCAACGATTCTAAAACTCCTCCTGTTCTGGGTCTGAAGAATTCTGACCTCACTCCTGTAAGTTCTGCTATTCGTTTGACATGGATCGTGAATGCTGATCACCTTCTTCTGACGATAGGCTTTCCAAGCATTGCAGAAGGCATATATCAATCTGTTGAGGAACCCTTTCTACACGCCTGAAGACCACTCTCCCAATGCCAATGCCCATCAGCCAGCTGCATCGACTCAGATCACTAGTCGCAACTTCATCAACGAGGTCAACCGCATAGGACGAGTCTGGGCTCCTGCCATTGCTTCTCGCTGATTTGAGCCACGATGCAAATGCAAAGACGAGAAGCGAGATTCCTCGACAGTCATACGTCACCCGCCACGGCTACAGGTTGTCAGGCTTCGTATTGACACATATTATCGGGAAATTTTCGTACATAAAGAGCGATACATGTTGCTGTTCACTTTGGTGTAGCATATGACATGTCTAGAAGATTGTAGACCTGAGAGGCGGTCACGGATGCCAAAGGCCCGCAGCCAAGTGCGAATTGGCCACATGCACTAGAGACGCGTCTATCCTGGTTCGGACCGCCAGATGTACGCACCGACGCTTGCAGCATTGGGCGGCCCAGCGCAAGACAGCACAGGAGACAGGTTTTAACACAGACCACTGTCAAGATGATGGAACGGCAACCAAGAAAGTACCTGACAATATCTCGAATTGGAGGAGAAAACAGAATGCATTTTGTATCCAAGTCCGAGTATCAAACTCAGGACCTACATGCTGGAAATGAGAAAATTCGGTTGACGAAAGAAAACAAGACAAATCAACCCCTGATAACGCGCGCAAGAAAGAAATCCTGAGCCCCCCCTTGATGCTTTGTTATACGCTGCTGTGAGGAAAGTAGAGACGGCCAATCGATGGTTGAAGAGAGAGAAGACCTTTGCATCTCCGTCTACCAGTCCTTCTTGATGTCAAAAGACCACTCGAACTTCAAGTGGGTCTGCTCGTCGTCGTCGATGAACTTGGAAACGGCGTTGTAGTGGCCACGGGCCATCATGCCCGAGGGTGCGGTCTCTGCCTCGACTGGTGTGATCGTGTCAGTACAAGTGATCAAGGTTTGTGCATGAGAGAGGCAAGGACTTACACTTCTTCTCGTACTCGGGCTTGTCGGTGGTGTTGGGAGAGTAGGAGCCGATCATCTCCTGCATCTTGTTCGAGATGCCCATGCGCTTGACAACCTGGACGTACTTCATGCCCGAAAGGATCTGGTGCTGGACTCTGAAGCGGGCCTTCATGCGGAAGGTGGCACCCTCCTTGATGGTGAAGGGCTTGGACTTGAGCGACTCGAGAGCACCGGGAGAGGACAGGTCGATGATGATGTCGGGGCGGCCCTCGACCTAGATGACAAGCTAGAGTCAATAAAAGATTCATCGCACTGTTCGAAAGTTTGTCTTACCTCGAGTCCAAGAGAGACGATGATGACCTTGCGGGGGTCGCTGGCATCGCCAATGGTGGTTCCCGAGCCGATGCCCAAGCTCTCCTTCCACTTTCTCAAGCTCTCATCGTTTTGGTCTATCGTTTCATATATAGTCAGCAATCGGAGCCTTTAAAAATACATAGCAAAAACGATCAAAGCAGAGGCATCGTAGCGTGGCCGCTCACCGGACACCCGTCCAGCGAAAGAAGCGGCTCAATCCAGGTTTTCCACGGACTTTGGTCTGTTTACGAAGATCTTGGGTTTCTTGCTCGGTGATGTGTTTGAAAGTACGATGTTCCTGATTGTTGTCCGATCTACCGTGGCCAGGGGATATATCTCCAGAAGATCTGTCACTTTGCATGGCATTGTCTGTCGTTGCTTTGATTTGCTTGATCTGCTCAGAGATTGCAGGTCGGTTGGGCATGTTGCGTCCATCGATGGTCATCCAGAGTTCGGCCTCGCGGTACTTTACGCGGTACACTGGCGAATTGTGGAGCCACCAACCGACCTGTACTGTTGAGGGAGGGGACAAGACCTCGGAAGCGTGACGCTCGAGTACCGCCCTGAAGTGATCGGCAGTTTGTTCTTCGACTTGTCGAGTTGGTATGCGTGTGAGAGGGACTTCATACTCTTCGTAATCTGGCTGAAGCAGTCCCTGTCGGTGGATGGCCTCCAGTTGGTGTGTGACGGTTGGCTGTCCCGGAAGTTCCTGGCCGTATTGATCCATGAAAATCATCTCGCCATGACAAATGACAAGATGTACAGGGTCGTCCTTTCGCTCGAGTGCATGCCAAGTGAAGACATCACAGTGGGAAGCATCCATCGTAGACGAATAGTATCGTAAGACTTGTCGAACCCATTTTCGCTCGTCGTCGGTGGCTGGTAGCAAAGCATTTGGAGTCGAAGTCCGAACATACGACTGCTTTCGAGGTATCTTTGAATCTCGGTCTCGGCCACCAGAGTATTTGCTCAAGACACCCTTCTCGTAGGATCCCACGATACTGTCATGTTTGTGAAGGGCATGCAATCCATGAACAAGCGACCTTCGTCGATCATTCAGAACAGTGCGTCTCGAGGGTTTGAACTCCTCGTCCCCTGGCATCGCTCGAACAAAGACAGGAGGAGGTTCTTGCTCGTGTCGTGACGCGGCACGAGAGGAGTTTTTGGAAGAGGGTGGCTTAGAGAAGAGATCAACAGTGCTTTCCAGTGCAGCTCGGACGGACGATCTCCGAGCCTTGCGCTGTTCTTCGGCATCGATGTGTTGCTTCTTCTGTTCGTCTGATAGCTTCCTCGCATCAATCCATGGCTGCCTCCGGGTGCTAGAACGGTCGATGGACAGTGCTCTACGAGGCTCTGAGGGCGTCCTCTGACCTCCATCGTCCTCCTCTGGCAGCTTAGGGTGTGTTCCTCCTGGATGAGGAGGCCCGTTGGACGTTTCCAGATTGATGAATTGAATGCTCATAATGTGCGGTCTTTCCCTCGAGCTGACACTTGGGTAGTTTCTGTGGGAGAATCTGGAAAGAGGTTCTCAAATGTCCAGGGCTAGGGGCAATATGAAGATTTCCTCGGCCGCGAGCGGAGACACAGACGCAAAAGAAACGCGCGCCCAAAAGGCGCAGACAAGTCACGAGTGAAAAACGAACTCAAAGGTACTCACCGAGCTGTTGGTATTCCTCCATGGTTTTCTTCTCTCCAACCTTGAAACCAGCAGTGGTCTCAGGGCGGAGCTCGTCCTCGTGGAAATCGGTTGCGCCAGACATGTTCGCTGTGGAGATAGGGACGACTGTAGGTATGTAGGTGAGAAGAGAGAATAGAGGTAAGATAGGTAGACAGGTGGGTGAATGTGTAAGGTACTCCTAAGATGTTCAGGGAGGAAGCTTAGGGTGTCCAATAAAAAGTAGGCAGGCGGTGTGCTAGCGGAGAAGGTGAGGTCGGTCGACCAGCCACCTGGAAGGCCCGTGCGCTGCCGATCCTTACAACGACACTTTAGCAACCTCGCACCACTCTTTATGTATAACCACTATCAAAGTGTGATCGGGTATTGCTAGAATGCACTTCATGCTCTCGCAATCGACGTCACTGTCTATAAGAGAAGGCCGCCGGTCGGACGGCTTTGATGAGGAAGAATCTTACAGAAGCTGTATGTTTTTGGGGAATTTTTTTGTTTTCTATATTAATTTAAACTTGCGAGCGCGAAAAAAAATCAAAGGGGAAAATACATCAACAAAGGTAATTGCCTCTCAGGCTTGACAGGTAGAAAAGGGAGCAAAGGGAGACAAGGGAAGAAAGGGAAGAGGATGGGTGAGAGGATGGACGACTCAAAGGATGTGATCACTGTCGTCCGAGTCTTCCTTCTTCTTGCTGGGCTTATCATCCTTGGCTGGGTTCGACTGGTCTTGAGCCTTCCTCTGTGGCAACTTGAGAATGACTATTCTCGACTTCTTCTCCCCCTCTTTGACAGACCCATCATTCTTGACTTGGCCCGACGCATCTCCATCCTTGGCCTTCACGATATCGACCCACTTCTGCGCCTTTTTGGGCGTTGTGGGAAGCGCGGTTGTCTGTCCAGGCAATGGAGGAAATGATGCACTGACAGGTGGTTGCACAGCAATGGTTCCTTCTATTTCATGGCGAGCTCGGTGTCGTGCTACCATGGGTTCGAAACTGACCTTCTTTTCGTGCACCATGGTGGCCTTCACGGACTTTTGAAGAGTTTCAAAGGGTACGTCAATAAAATAGCCGGCGTCGTTATGAATCAACGGATCAAGGATAGCATACGCGTCATGCTGTTGCGAGGGCCAGAGCTTACAGATTGACGAGACAGGAGGATCGTTCGCGACATCTCGGGCAGCAGGTTGAGCAGACTTGGCTTCGTCCGCCCTGTGCAGGTATTGATGGGTTCTCACAGTGTCTCTCAAGCCGGCTTTTAGTGCGCGTTCTTTCTTTGTTGCCGGCCCAGTAACTATGGTCGGATTCGACCGGACGGCCTTCCAAAGGGCCTCGAAGTCGAGGTCGATCATATTGAATTCAGAATCATGGATGATTGGATCCAGCGCAAGGTATTTTGGGACATATGCAGCTACATCGCGCCAGAGACGACAAGGTTGTCTTCCTAGAACTCGAGAATCTTGCGGCTTGTCTTGGTTCTGGGGCTCGTCTTGGATTTGCGGCTCGTCTTGGTTCTGGGGCTCGTCTTGGTTCTGGGGCTCGTCTTGGTTTCGCGGCTCGTCTTGGTTCTGGGGCTCGTCTTGGTTTTGCGGCTCGTCTTGCTTATGGTGTTTAGATTGATGTCTTTCTAACATGACCCTAAGGTCCTTCTTCTGCAAGATTCTAGTCGTCTTTGCATTCGCCTTGACGACTTCCCAAACGTCATCTAGGTTGAAGTCGATCATTTCGAACTCAGAATCATGAATGAGAGGGTCGAGCAAAAGGGCTCTTGGAAGATAATTATAATTAGCTGCCCGTGCCCACAAACGACAGGGTTGCTTTCCCAGAACAGGCTCGTGTTGGTTTTGTGTGCCATCGTTATTGTCGTCGTCAGAAGAGGTTGTGGACGACTTTGTACCGGCCAGTGGTGGTACCCGAAATCGTGGTTGGCACGCATTCTTCAATTTCACGAAGGTAACACTCATATCTGTCACAGACAAACCTCAGAAGAGGTTCACCTTTTACCGGTGGCTTGACAGTATGGGTCCAGGATATGATGGTGTCTTGCCCGCACCAAGTACAAGTACGATCAAAGCAGTCAGATTGAGGCATGCATCGATCAACAACGGAATTGTTGCGGCCTGATCCGACTCGTCCGTTGTGGGTTTGCATTCGGATGAACTCGGGATCAACGAATTCGGCTGTCTCGCGCAAGCTCGCCAACGACATGTCCACCCTGTTGTAATACATGAGAGAATTGCTCAGGAGAAGCTTGCGGCATGCCAAGATCTGTTGGTGATGCTCCCAAGAGGCAGTAGGGCTTCCTTGGAGTTCGGGTGCGACTTGGAGTTGCTGTTGCGTGGGTGACCATTCGTCTGCCAACATAGAAATGTCGAACAGACCCCACACCACGTGCTTATGTTGCTTCCTCTGCTTTGCGGGAAGTAGACATGCCGGCTTCATAAAATCCATCATCGGTTTTTGACAGATAATGGGAAGCTCGTCTTCAGCGGCAGCACGGTCGTCAATAATCAAGATCTGCCCATCAAGTCGCGGGTATGCTTCTCTCAGTTCCGAGAAGCTATCATTGTTGCAAGAACCACCATCAAGTCCCGAAACGATGATGCGGTAGACGAAAGGCCCTCTGTGACGAGGATTGAGCTGGACAGTCTGCCTAGCGTATTCCGAAAGCTCTTCGAGTGCAGCCTTGCACTCCGCGTCCTTATGGAGCATCTGTAGAAGGGAGGTCGTAGCCTGTACGTTAGGAAGCAAGCATTTGATCCTCATTGGGTAGCTGTTTTGCAATGCCACTTTGTCTTTAGGAGAGGGTCTGTAAGGGGAAGTCTCTGGCTGCTGTTTGCGGCGGCCGAAAGCAGCGTCAACGGCCTTTGCTACATCTTTATAGCGAGCATCAGACGATTTGAGATGGTGGACTTCGATTACTCCGCTGTGCCTCTGAATAGTGATATGTAGCAATGCAGGGCTTTCAAGAGGTCCTCGACTCGGGGAACACTTCTCAGATCGCAAGGTGTTGAGGTAATGTCTGCTTAGCTGACGAGCAGGGATCTTCGTTGCGGTCCATTTGCCGCCTGGATGTGGTACAAAGTGATGAGTCTGTCGATCTAGAACAACTCTCAAGAGTCGTACAAGCACCCAGTGATCAGGAACGGTAAAACCCTCTGCCATGAGCATGCGATGGATGGGCAATTCCATCTCTTCGACAGTCAGGCCCTCAGAGTTTTGAGGTAAAGAAAGCAGCTCGAAGATGACATCACGAATACCGCTGAGGCGACTCTTGAGAAAGGACTTGTGCGAAACGAGTTTTCTCTGCTTCTTGTTGAGTCGTCGGCGGGTATCTCTGCGAATAGGCTGCTGCTGGTTGTTGCTGGTGTTCTTGACTGCTGGTGGCACTTGGTCGGCTCCAAGTGTACGCAGACGATCCTTTGCTTGCTGGATAACAGCAGGATCATGGCTGAAGTTGTTATTGTGGAATTGCTCAACACGGTCTCGAGGCTGAGGGTCGAGCAAAAGAGCTCCGCGGATTGCCTGGAGGAAGTCCCATCTCATATTGATAGCCCAAACAGAAGCATCCTTCTCCTCCACCACATGAGGCTCATTGCCTGTGACAAGCTGAATGCAGTTTGACGCGGCAAAAACCCCACAGTCGTCTGTGTTGGCCTGTATACCAGGCGTAGGGTTTAGGAAATTCTATTTCCAAACCGTCCACCCGCAAACCTTTGCACATAGTCTGGCAAAGTGGTCAAGAGTTTGTCGGACATGTCGGGTTCTTTCAGCGTCAGGCAGACTGTCGATGAAGGTGATGGTTGATGTGGGTTCATCAATGCTGAACATCGTCCAGTGTCCGGGAAAAGAAAGGACGGAGACAACACGAGTAGTACCTTCTGGGATGCGCAAGCTGGTGAAGTTGTTAGGGAGTAGAAAGCCCAAGAGTCGGGCAAGTGTGAGGGCCGTCCACTGCTCTCGGGTACCATGGGTACGCTCATCATAAGGTGGCATGAGCATGCTGGTCACTACAGGATCCAAAAAGTGTGCTCCGGGAGCAACACCAATCTGAGAGCTTATCAGACGAACAAGGATCTCGATAAGATTGTCGTTGAGCCAAGACCTCGTGTCTGGGAACTTGTGAGAAGAAAATTGGAGCGCGATGATTTCGTACAGTCTGAGCGCGCGAGCAAGTATACCATCACCAAGAGCGACTTGGCTGGAAAGGACGTCCTGCGCAGTTGCCTCAATACAGTAAAGCACATCGATTGACATGATAGACTCAGCAAACACGCCAAGCAGTGTGTTCGTGCCAATCTCCCCGAAAAGTTGAACGAGACTGGCCTCGAGACGACGCTGGGCTTCTTGGACCAGTGGATCTGCGGCGTTTGACTGGCCTGGTGGCAGAGCGTCGACATCAATGGCGGCATCGGCATCGGCACCGGCATCATAATCAGGTAGTTTCTCGTCGTCATCAGAAGCTATGTCATCGAAACCCGTGTCATCAACAGCCATGTCGTCGCTGTCTTCATCCTCCTCTTCATCGTTATGATCTTCCGGGTCATAGCCGAAGTCAGAATCCTCGTATTCGGGCTCCGAATCCTCTGAACCGTCCGAGTCATGTGGAATGCTTGTGTCATCGCTCTTCAACTCCTCTGGCCAGTCAGGGCTAAGGCTGGTCCGTAAGGCAGGACCAGGAAGTATGATTGTGCTCGCAGAAGAGGTGTTGGTAGATGATGAGCTAGAGGATGAGCTAGACGAAGTTCAACGCGGCTTGGTGTTGTGGGCGGAGCGCGCATCGGAATCGGGTTTGGGAGGTGGCGAGAGACGCGCCTCAGCGCCCTGGACAAGTCCCCTTGCCTGTTTGTCCTTTTCTATCCTCGCGGCCAACTCAGCTTGAGTGCGCTCTACATTGGCTCTGTGGGCTTGTGCTTTGAGCCTCTTGCGTTGGTTACGCCCTGGGTGGATTCTTTTCGGTCCCATGATGAGCGGTGGAACCAAGATCCAGGGGCGTGCAGAGATGAATGTTGTTGACAAAGGCGAGCAGAAGTGGCACGTAGAGGAGGAAACGCGCAAGCGGACGAGGCAATGCGCAAGCAGAGGGACGTGAAAGGTAGTGTGAGGGTGTAGACGCGAATTGATGCGCGAAATGGATGAAGGGGGGATTGAAGATGTGGGATGGAGACACACAAAAGGTGGACCCGAGTTGGTAGATGCGAGTTGGTAAACGCGAGTTGGTAGACGCGAGTTGGTAGACGCGATTTGGTACGCGCCCAAAGAAGGCACACAACTTGAGAGCTGACTCGCAGGAGTGTCAATGGATGAGGTGGACACAAGGAGCGAGAGGAGATCCACTAAGTGGTAGTCGAGTTGCCTGTCCAGTTGTTGATTTGACAAGCAAGTGCATAGACACAAAGAAGGGGAGTTTTGAGATGCGATACAAGATTTTCGCAAACAATTCGACAATTCCGTAGACAGTCGTGTGCGGCAATATTAGTCTTGGCGCTTGCGGATGGGTAAACAAGGCGCGGCAGTGGACATCTCCGGAGGCTTGAAAGTTGCTGTTTACCTGACTGACAACAGAGAGTCACATGCAGTTCCGGACCGGAAGGAGAGAGTCACCCTGCCTAGCGGCTCTCAGACAAGGCGTAGTACTTTCAAGACCAACAGAGTTGTTCACAGACGGCAGCTGACACTCGTGCAATGATTGAACAACCCTCTTCATTGTTCAGCCTATCGATAGCTGTATATCAGCCATATCCGATCGAGGGGGCTTCAGCTCCACGTGTAGTAGCGGAACAGGTCCAGTACAAAGCAGGTAACCATAGAACTAGCCAGAATTTCTGTCGGAAACGCGTTCTTCTTGGTTGGCCTGCACTAGAATGATCGTGAGCGGCGTGCAGGAGACTGTAGAGTGGATAGTATGCAGAGGTGGCAGCGATACAACGATTAGCACTTGGCACACAGGACCCCTGGAGTTGAGATAGTCCGGTATTAGAAAAGAGTCTGGCACCAGGAAAAGTTATGCAGTATCGAGAAAGATCCAGTGTTAAGAAGATGTAAAAATCGTGAAGTCCGTTATTCTATTCTTGTGGGCTCTTCGCTTCCAGGTTTGGGCACCTACAATCTACCCTAGAATCGAAAATTCACGAGTATCGAGGCAGGCTCGACAATGATGATGGCCAGGCAGAAAGAGAAGCAGCAACAGAAAGACGTCCAGCAACTTGGTACGATAAGTCTGAGAAGTTCCTAGGCAGGCTGGGAAGAGAAGTTTTCAGACCATCCACAATCTCAGGATTCATTATTAGTAGAACTTCTGCGATAGCATATTGTTAGTAAGACTAACATGTGTTGCTGAGGGTATATCACAGCATTATTGCTCAGGTCTGCCACGGAACGTGACATTGTCTTCTGCATTGTCTTCTGTTTGAAGTGGCTACACCTAGCAGTATGGTCAGTTCTCAGCATAATTTAGAGGAAATATTGAAAGTGCAGTTTGTCTCCTCCTAGGCTTTATGGCCCATCTCGAAGGATGATCCAGGTTGGGCAACATGCATGGGCCAGCAAGGACGAGAGACTTCTTGAAAACGGTGTTGAGAAGGGAGGCTTGGCTTCGCTGCACCTTGGCAGTCTCGTGACTCAACTTTCCGTGAAGCATGTTGTTTGAGAATCCCATGCAGCACCCTTTGACCCTCCATCAACTGAATTTAGTTGATGAGAGCTTTGTTCGGCCCTTCCATCAACTGGATCTAGTTGTCAATACGCTTGCTGATGGTTCTATCATGGTCGGCAGTACTGTTACCATACTGAATTTCTTCGATTATAGGATATCGTCAAATGAAGTCAGTGGGCTGTACTGCTTACACATGCCCTTTGCAAACGAGTGTTCGTTCGCTAACCTGACTTAAAAATCCTGCTATAGCCATGCTGACCGACCTTCGAGGCTAGTGCAGTGTCAGTCGCTGCCTCGAAGCGTGGACCGGCACGCGTCATTCGTACTAGGCTTGCAGTCAACTCAGTTGCACCTTGAGACAATCTCGAAGAGAATACAACCTCGGTGTCTTCTTTACGGGCTGTCATCGTCAACACCAAGGGTTGCTTCGCTGAGAAAGTCTGGACGGGGACAATAAATAATGGCGCAATTGAAGAAGTTGGTCTGAGTCGATCGGGACTGTTCTACTCGATTGATTAGACTGATGCTACCATTAATGCCATGCTGGACACAACGTGGTGCAAATCGGGGACGTCGGGTCGGAATGGCCTAGAGATGATTTGGTTGTCAGCCTGGAATCGAGAATTTATGCCAAATCCCTTTTTCAGAGGATGTTATCACAACAATCAGAACAGAACCAAATGATACCACATCCTACAGCGCATGCCGACACAATCAAGTTACAGCGATTGCCGACAGGAAGAGGACTTCCTTACAGCGAATGCCGACAGAGTGGTATCTTGCCATCCAACGATGCCGACACAATTGAGCTACAGCGAATGCCGACGAGAAGCAGGCTTCTTTACAATGAATGCCGTTTGGGAGCCATGTGGCTGATCTTTCATCATAAAAAGGAACCGGGTATTTCTCTTGACGGCAAGGTACAAGGAAAACAGGAAACGACTGGATTTGCTTACAGAGTCGTGGCATTCCAGCTGATTTCCTAAGGTTTGACAAGGATTGCGACCCAGTAGACCAGAAGAGACACCAGGAAGAAAGGATCTCGGCTCCAGAATGGATACGCAGGCAGGCAGTGCACAGGATGGGAAAGACAAGTCTAAGAAGGGTTAACGCCACGGTTCGGGGGTTATGGATGTAAGAAATGGTAAATCTTCCTGCGTTAGGATCAAGAACGAGGTCACTTGAATTGAAAGAGAACGAGTTACTCTGCGCATAGGGTTCAGAGGAAGAAGGCCTTCAAACTAGGAAAGAGCAGTGTAGAAGTTGCCTTTTCTGTAGCGAGGAAGGAACGACCGACAGCAGCCACATCCATCTGTAGATGCGGAATTGCAAAGTCTTCTTATGTCTGTACAAGATTAAGAATAGGCTACCTGACAATGCATTGTCACCAGAAGGAACCATAGTTTATCAGAACTCGTGCGTTCTCAGGATTGAATGGAGGAAGTAAGGTGCAGCGGTAGGTGCACATTACAATCACGGCACAAGAACTTTGGCGATTGTCTACCATACGAACTACTCTTATTTGGAAGTTATAGACACTATATTCCTCTGACTTGGCAAGCCATTCTTATTACACATTATCGATGTTGTGGATTTCGAAATTCCAACCTGCGAAAACGTGACATCGAACCCTCAGACGCTCGAACGAACGACGCTTCGCGTTTCCGTCCGTGCATTTTGAGTGAGTGAGTGACGCCCGCATTCTTCCCGCCAGCGGCGCGCTCGCGTCTCTGACCATTTTTGACCTCACCACCATCTCCCACTTTATTGCTCGAGCACTCACCCCATCTCGCCCACACCCACGACCAAATCGCTCTGTCGCCATTGTCGCATAGACACACCTTTATATCAATCAGCTGCGCGCGATCGCGAAAACCAGCTAGCCGACGCGCTTGACCTCTACCATGGACGCGGAACGCGACTTGCCCGAGAAGAGGAATCCTCTCGTCGAGGACAAACACACTCCGCAGAGTATGTCGAGAGCTGTTCATGACGCGATGGTCACATGGCTGACGGGGGAACAGTTGAGATTCTTGTCGAAAGACGCCGATTGGGACAGACTGAGCTCACAGTGAAGGCTGGCCAGATTGGCACTTCCAATGCGACAAAGCCCTCCAACCTGGGCATGTTCGACTATGCTCATTTGCGCGTACCTCTTCCCAAGGATCTGCAAGGAAGCGGCATCTTCGCCCCGTCGCGTCGCAACCAGTCGTACCCGGAAGCTTACTTCTTGATGGTGAGGGCAAAAGGAAACACGCGCAACTACGCACATTCGCTGACGTAGCATTGACAGAGACGCTCCAACGACGGTTATATCAGCGCGACCGGCATGTACAAGGCAGCCTTCCCCTGGTCATCGCTCGAGGAGGAGGAAATCGAGAAAAAGTACATCAAGTCGCTTCCCGAGACCGACAGCGAGGAGATCGCTGGCAACGTGTGGATTCCCCCAGAGTCGGCTTTGACTCTCGCCGAGGCTTACGGCATGCGCTCCTGGATTGAGGCCCTGCTCGACCCCGAGCCCATCGCAAAGGGCACCCACGACCCCAACAAGAAGATCGCCACGCCTCCACGTTTCCTCATTCCTACTTCGGAAGCTACCACTCTCCCTCCCCCGACAGAAACCACCTCTCGCCGCCGCACTCTCCGATCCGCTTCCCCTGCAAAAGCTCCTCCCACTCCCAGCCGCAAGATCGCTACTCCCAGAAGGACCCGACGCGCAAAGCCTGCAGCATCGAGTGCACTCGCTCCTACCGCTGAAAGCGCTGAAGAGTCTGCTGCACCAGAGACTTCACTCGAACCCGAGTCCGTCAAGTTCGACTCGATAATTGCTAATAGCGAAGCGGCAGCCAAGGCAGACGCAGAAGCCGCGCTTGAAGATGAACTCGCTGTAACTGCCAGTGTCCGCTCCAACGACACTGTTCAGGTCGACATTGAGACCACCACTGTGCCCGACATCAATGGAGGCAGCCCCACCGAGAGCGTGCGCGCTATCGTCAACGTACCGGCCAGCCACCCCGACCTCAGTCAGCCCAGCGATCCCCAAGCCTACCTTGACATGGCCAAGGAATCGATTGTTGCCGCACACAAGCTGACAGCCAGCCGTACTCCGGGCAAGAAGCGCAAGGCTCTCGAGGCATTTGAAGACGACGATGAATCGGTTTCTTTGTTCCCCGAGTTCGACGCAGTCGGGTCATCTGCCGCAGTCGCTCCTATAGAGATTGATGAACGCCCGGCAAAGAGACAACGTTTCACCGAGATTGAGCTTCGTAAGGAGAAGATCAAGAAGAGAGCAACGTTGGGAATACTGACCACTATGGCCATGGGGTATGTTTGTGTCTATTTGAACTTGGACTATCATGAACCCTTGACTAACTTTGTTTCAGTGTTGCGGTGCCGTTTTTGGGAACCTACTTCCAACTGCTTTGAGATTGATCGTCCCGGGAACCAGCTACCCTTGTGATGTTCTCCTGTTTTCGAGATTAATCTGTTTTCCCCCTCGTCCTTTTTGGCGCCTTCCAGATTTTTCTAATTCAACTTCGACTTTGTTGTTGCCGGTGCGGCCTCCGTCTTTTCGATCTTGGAAGGTTTTGTTGTTGATCGCAGTGAGAAAGGTGGAAGGGAACAATCAGAGATGCGTTCAGTGAAGAAGGGAGATTCGCCGCTTGGTGCTGATTTGTTTCTTGCGCGCGCGCTGGCTCTGTTTTTTTTTTTTTCTGAGAATAGCAACAGTATATGTGAAGGGCATCTTTTCTGACATTGCACAATGCTTTTCGCGTGTTTGTTGTCAGTCCGCATAACCGGTTGCGAAATCCGCCCAGCGTGCAATTGAGCCTTGGTTGGACCCGATACTCTTCTATGCCGAGGGACAATCTCGCCATAGGCTGCTCACGCGAGTGGCCGCGTTGCTGGCTTCCAGTGTCCAGGGCTTCGATCAGGACCTTTTCATGTAATATGTCGTGTTCTGTGTAAAATCCTCAAGAGCACTCTCAGACCAAGACACCTCTGAACTCGGCCCTTCCTCCTACCCCAGCGCCTTGCAGCTGCTCCCACTGCACCAGCACGCGGTCCACGACACAGCACAGCAATCGTCCACTCAGACTGAGCTTCTTGACCCTCGCCCAGCTTTCCACATAGATGGTGCGCATCTCTCCCTTGCCCTCTTTCCCTTGCAAACCGAGGAACCGCAGCAAAACAGACGCAAAGACCAGAATCGTCGCGGTGGCAGGGCCATTGGTGAGTATCAAGTCCGGATACCCATACTGCGCATCCGAAGAAGGCGTCAGACACTTCAAGCAGTCCCACAAACACAACAGACAACTCCAAGGCGCAGAGACCAAACTCTGATGTACCTTTCGCGCCCTCCTGACCTCCACAAGCCTGTAGGTGCCCGTGTGTTCCCCAAGCTCTTGCTCGAATTCTTTGGCAAAGGCGGCGGAGAAGTTGTCGCCGGATGAGACTAGCCAGGTGCGGTGGGTGAATTTGTTGCAGGTGGCGCTGCGGCGGAGCATGGAGATCATTTCTGCCGTGTGGCCGCCGCTGCCGAGGACGATGAGGAGGTGGGCGGGCGAGGCGCGCTTGCGAGGTGTTGGTGGGGGACGGCGGTGGGGGGCGAGGGCGAGGAGGCGCAGAGTTGTGAATTGGAGGACGAAGAGGGCGAGGGTGACCAAGATGGCGAGGACGGGGGTGTTGAGTAAAGCCATGGTGGTATGTGTGGTGGTGTCGAGTCTTGAGATGGACTGTTGTGCGCCGATGGACGAGAAAAAGGGGAGTGCGCCGCGGGAGTTGTGGTTGCCGGTGGAACAGGAAGTGGTCCCGTGTGTGTCGTCTTATATATGCCTCATGTTTGTGTGATTGATGGTGCTTGTCGTCGAATGGCTGGATGTCAAAGAGAAGGTGACGGGCCAAACACTGTGGAGTCGAGGTTGGCATGTGAAAGCAGTCGGCCTTTCGGATGACCTCGTTCCGGAAATCTGCCTCTACGACTTCGACACTCTTCACAGACCCTTACCCTGCCTATCAGCGTCGGATTCGATGCCGTTAAAGATAGCCATGGGTCTGAGGCGAGTCGTGTGTGGGACTCATGCATCGCGTTTCTGCACTTCTCCACCACCCCTACAGCATCATTCTCCTTTTCTGGGCGTCAGACACTCTCTCCACTCACTCTGGAACTCGTCATTCTGGCGCCTGTTCTCGGCTTGCCATGCCAAACACAACATTCCCGCAAATTCTGCACCAACACAGAGAGAGGACGAAGCTACAAAGCGTGCCCAGGCCTACGAGCGTAGAAAGCAGAGACTCTTCGCCGACCCTGAGTACCTGCGGTACTACAGACAGAAATACCGTACTTATATTCTCGTATGCAGAATTCGTGGCAATTTGCCACCCCCGGTCTCGAACTTGTTGCTCTCAACTGCTAGTTTGATGACTATTAGCTAGATTCGTATACAACCATAGTACTATTACCTGTTATACGCGTCGATATGGATTAATCCAGTGCTACTAATGCTCTACTCGAGGTAGTAGCCTCTTAAACTAGCGTACGTACGCGCTCGTAGAGCCGAAATCGCGAATCTAGCCTCTTAGAGCTACTAGCCTTACTAGCTTAACCACCTACCTATATAGGCTTAAGACGACGTATACACTTCGAGGAAGAAGAGGAAGACATTAGAGAAGGGCCCATTATAAGCACGCTAAGATCCACGCGCGGTAAGGCTCCTATTCGGCTTATTAACTAACAAACACCTCCCGAATCTACACCTCGCTAGGTAACAACAAAACGCGATACCTCTACCTAACAACTATAACCACTTCCAAAAAAGGTACCCCCTTTAAGGAAGCTACTTTCTAATGCTACGAACACGTTAGGAAAAAAACGGGGATCAAAAACTTTAAAAAAGACTAAGATATAGGCCCTAGCGCCCTAAACGCGACCCGCGAAGCTATATAACAACCTAGCTACATCTGTCCGTCGCTTAACCACCTCTACGAATAAGGTTACTAAACCTTCTAAGGTCACTTAGAAGGGTAAGGGGACCCTCTACGCGAAGAAAGTATTATTAAATTCGACCGCGATTACTACTAGTACTGCCGCTACGACACCACCTACCCTAATACTATTTAAGTTGTAATATGATAGTCGTTAGGGCCACTAAAAGATTTCTAATGGCGATACCGACCTTGCTAACACTAAGAAGACATAGGTAATAGCCCGTTAGGAGCTAGATCGGTCGATTATACCTTATCTTAGAGATTAGGAAATCGCTAAGTATCACCCTTAGAGGATTAGAGCTCTAATAACTTCGACAGGCTCCCGAGGTGTACGCTTAACTAAAGTAGTTACTCTATATAGACTTAAGCATAGTAATAAGTAGTGGAAGAAGGCTATAGACCTCGTTCGCTTTAACGCTTCTACCGGCCTAAGAGATTTGTCTATTATAATCGAGTCTATCTAGACAACCGATAGTAAGGAGCTAGCGCTAGAGCCTCCTCCTACGTACGAGGCATCTATAATAATAAGCTCTACTTAAGCTCCTCGCCTTGCCGCTCGAACTTAGCGCTTAGTCGAATAGACCGCTAATTATATAGGCGAACGAGTAGTGTTTTAGGATAGTATTATAAACTTCTATTAATGTCCTATACTAGCGCGATGTAAGATTAAAGCACGGAGAGGTCTTGCCTATTTTGTCTACTACGGACGCCATTATAAGGTGTTCTTGTCTATATTAGTAAGGTAGCGAGACGCTATTAGAGCTAGCTAGGGCACCCTCGAGATACCCTCGCGCGAGATACGTAAGCTAATCTAGCGTTAGCACTAGGCATATAAGGTAGAGCTTAAGAAACGCCGGAGGCCTCGGAATTAGGCCTTAAATAGACCGGCATTACCTAGTACTATTAACTACATCTATGTTAACTAAGGACCTTAGCAACCTTAGCAGCCTTAAGAGCAGACAGTTCCTACTACTCCCTCCGTCTTGCCGACTATTCCTACTCCTCGATAGGTCTTACCCTTGCCGACTAAGCTTAATAATGCTACGTTATAGGAAGCGTTTTAGGAGGCTATGAAATTGGCCTACCCGGACTAGTCTTTAGGCTTCGATAGAGTAAAGGCTACGCTCGAGGAGGACTACTAGAACTTAAAGATGCTATTAACCTCTTCCGATAAGAAACTCTCGAGGGTAGTTAAGCAGACTAGTCTCCGCGTAACTATTTATAAAGAATTGTCCAAATTCGTGGATATATATAAGCGCTAGTAGCGATAGTAACACTCCTCTCTACGCGTAGATTAAGGTCCTTCTTATACTACTAACATCGATGCCTATACTATCTCCTTAGATAGCTCGAGCTTACCGGCATAATTAGACTCTAGCTCTAATTATGTTAATTAAAGGTACCTAACTGCGACCGAACAAGTTCCTAATATTAACGTCGTTTAGTGCCTAAGTAACTACGCCCTCGAGGTGCTTAATCCACGCCGCTTTATAATCCGCGAGTTCTATGCCCTCTAGAGTTGGCGCTAGATCCCTCTAACGACGAAGCCATTGTTTTAAGAGGTAGAAGGTCTATTCTATAGGGTTTAGATGTAGCGAGTATAGCGGTAGGTATAGCAAATATACGCTAAACTGCCGACCTAGCTCGGTAATCTAGACAATGTTAGGCCCTAGCATTTATACGCAAATTTTGCATATACTCGATTAGAGTAGTAGGTCGAGCAATTGTCTATAATTATAATTAACCTTCTACCTAGAAATGGCTCGCATTATAGTAGTACTACTGTCTCTAGCTAGTGTTTATATATGGCTTAGGTAACCGCGCCTTCGACGACGAGGGTAGAGCCATATAGATACCTATGGACATCTAGAGCTAGTAACACTAAGTAGCGAACTTTATTAACTAGGTCTAACCTTATATAGGCCGGCAGACCTATCTAACTCTAAGAGCGGCGGCGAAACATTACCTTCTCGCTATATGCAGATTTATTAAGATAAACTAGCATATCTATAGGGTTAAGACTAGCTACGAGGCCTCGAGATATTAGATTAGCTAATTCCTTAAGATAAACTCCCTATTACGTAACAGACTAGCGACTTACGATACGTGTATTAACCTTGTTTAATAGCTCCTCTTTAGCTAGTAGGCGACTAATAGTCGACTAGTTAATAGCTATGTCGAATTCGCACTATAACTCGAACACTAATTCCTCCTACTAAAGGTCGTTCCTCGTAGAGAGTAGTTCTATAAGGTATTCGCGTATAACTAGTGTTATCTTCTTCGGAGCGCCACGCTTCTTTAGTGCTAAGGAAGGCTTCCTAACCTAGCCGAAGTGCTATATGTTCTTATATATGCGATATACCGTTCTACGAGCTATATAGGGAATGACTTTATAGACGGTATTAACGTCGCAGTCGTCGCGAAACATGGCCTCGATAAGGTCCTTATTATACTCGTTAAGCGGCATTTTATTGCTTTAATTGAGAGCTATCTCGCGCGTTAGATAGAGCTCTAATATCGCTTAAAGACTAGCAATATTAGAAGGACGGTCACCTTAAGCTATACCAATAACAACTAGAGCAGCACGAGGTGTATATAGCGATAAATCTAATGTACGACGTGTGAATAGCGAGAAATCAGAGGATTAGAGGAACAAGATCAGGACTGGGGGTGGCAAATTGCCACGAATTCTGCATACGAGAATACAAGGGAAAGGGAAGCCTTGGGACACCACCGGGAGCTCGCCCGTCAAAGATCGCGAGACTGGTTGGACCGACGATTGCAAGTCGATCCTGTATACGCAATGCACCGGGATATCCGGAGATTTCTAGTCGACGACCGCTACCAGTGGATCCGGCAAAGCCTGCCGTGGAAATCTCACCTGCCCGTCGTTTATCCTGAAAAGGTCGAGCATGAATGCACCAATTGTTTGGTCGCAAGACATGGAGGCGCCAAATTGTGGTGGAGAAAGCGAGCACATCCAGGCCAAGATGATCACGAGCTCTACAACTGTCACGCTTGTTATTTCACTGGTCCAGACACAATGCCTGAAGGTTACGAGGACATTACAAAGATTACACTTTCAGCGTTGAAGGCGCGGAAGATCGAGCTCGACGGGCCGGATTCTATACCAAAGCGAACGCGACGCAGAAAGACTACGACAGCTAATAAGGCCTAGTCATACCATGTTCTTTGCGTACCGGAGTTATGAATACGACAGTCTCTGTTCGAGGACTCCCAGCGCTCATGCAACAACGAATCCTCCGACCAGCCATGTGACTTTCCATTCTCTTGTCCTATCACCAGGAGGAAAAATCACTACCAGAATCTTGCTCGCACGACACGCGCTATCAGGAGTTCAAAGAATTCCTTGGTAGTAAACATCTTGTCAAATTTACAAGACCATAAGAGCACCGACCGACACCGACACAGCCGAGAACATGACCATTGCCAGAATTTCACCGCCTCGGCCGCTCATAGTGGAAGATGCACCCTGAAGTTCGGACTTAGTCGGGGAGTCAAAATAATACAGGATGGACTGATACTCACAGAAGCGCTGGCCACGGAGGCACCGCTCGCCGAACCAGCTGCCGAGGAAGACGCAGCAGTACCAGAAACAGAAGCTCCAGAGGAACCAGAACCAGAAGCAGGTGCAGCAGCCAACTTTTCAACACCGGCAGTCAGCGCCACAGCCACACTGGGCAACTCGCTGCCAGCAAAGGTCGTGGTGGTCGCGTAGGTCGTTCTCGTAGTCAGGACGCCTGGGACATCCGCCTCGATTTCAAACGTAACCTGACAGACGGCAGAGGAGGGTCCACTGATCTGGCAGGTTTCGGAAGCGGAAGCCTCCACACCAGCGGTCTCGGTCTTGAACTGGTAGTTGAGGTGTGAAGGGCCAACGGTTATGGTTTGCTGTGCGAGTCGTCAGGGTCAGTACGGCCTCTGCAAGGGTGGGGCGGAAGGTGGGAACTTACTGGAAGGCCCACACTGCCGCATCTAGCTGCTGTGCACATTATTTCGTAGACGGTCTCGCTGGGACCTGCGGTAACGACCGAGCCAGCCCACTCCTGCCCAGGAAGGGCGCTTCCACCCATGAAGAACGAGACGGTCGAGGTCTCGTGCGCAAGAGCACCGATGGCAGAAGCAGCCAGAAGAGCAACAGAAGAACGCATCGTGATATCCAATCGTTGAAATCTGCCGTGGTAAAATGTGGTAGAATCTCGGTGGTGAAGCTACATCCAAGGACAAGATCGAGGGAAAGCAGAGAGAGATGCACATATATATATCTCAACTAGTAATTTTAACTACCAATTTTTCCACCGAAGGATTCACTCTCACACCTCAATTTACTCAAACACAGAAGCTACGCTGGGCGGCGCCTCATGATCCAAGTTTCTACTAGCCACAGCCACAGCTCACCCATTACTCTCGGAATGTCTAGACCAAGAACCCCAGTCCACAATCGAACTCCTACAACTCCACTCAAACAAAGAACAACAGAATACACCAAACACCATAGAGCACAAGTCGGGCATTGACTCACCGTTCCATGGTTTGGCGTGTTGCTCATCTTGCAACCTGAGAAACAGGGGCGGGCTAATAGTGCCAAAAGCACAGCACTGTGCCACATGCAGTACAAAGAAGGATGCACATGATCGACAAGGCTTCACCTTCCCTTTCCGGTGCTGTCTCCAAACTCCAAATCAGGCAAACAAGACAAACCTGGAGAATCGGGACAAGAAACGATGGGAGGGGTTCAAGGAACCACACTACTCTCCGTCTTCTTATTCACCCTTTGGCCGTGAATACAGAACACAAGAGTTACTATTAGACATGGGGGTTATGTTTGGCTCTTCCATGCTTGGATAAAACCCCTGCATATCCCGCACTCTCATGTGGCACTTTCACGTGTCACTTTCAGGCACACGACTAGAATGCGCAAAGAGAGGGCACGTACCTCCTGAACATGTGTCTAGCCAAAAACGGCATGTTGAGATGAGTCCAGCCAGAAATATGGCCAGAAAAACGTGGTAATTATATATAACCAAAGGCGCCCCCAAAATCACAGAAGCGCCTCACGAAAGATATGGGAAATGAAAAAAATCGCTCATGATGGATGCAGTGGAGATAGAAAAAGAGAGTTGATATCATGTACGTTCCGCTTGCCCAAGCCGTAATGCCAAAAGAGCTCGTACATCCGTCACGTACTGCAGGCCTTCGAGCAGAGGAACCAGATGCAAAAGGTCGTTATCCGTAGGATCGCTTATCCAGCCTTCTATCGGGATTGCGTTGTCTGGGGATGAGATTGGTCAGAGACGGAATCGCGATATCCAAGCACAAGGCTGACTTGACTCACCTTCGTGAAAAATATAGCTCATGGGACTGTTGTCGAGAATCATGACTTTGCTCAAGTCAGGTTCGACCTGTGTCAAATCCTTGATGTATGCGCCATTGCGAAACGTGCAGTGCTGACGGTAATATCTGCCGCTAAAGTACTTGCGTTCGCGTTCGACCCAGTCAATGACGGGATCTGCGTACTCTTGCACGGATGCAGTAAAAACTATGAGGTTGTACCACTTGCAAACCTGACGACGGCAGAGTTAGTAAAGGAGAGGCAGAAAAGGCAGATGGGTCAATCCTCACCTTGCGCAAAAAGTCATGGCAGTACGGACGCTCGTGTACATAGTACAGTATGGGTACCTGAGGACCGAGGACCATGCCGTTCCCTCCAATAGGACCTTGAAGCTTGACTTCGACCATGTGACCAGTGCTCATTCTCCCACCCTTGGCCATGCTGTGAATCAACGTCTCATCCAAGTCGATGATGAGAGTCTTCTTGGGAGGGTCGGGATTGTAGGTCATGACATAGGAGGGTTGACGCCTTGGTACTAGAGGTCTGGGAGGAGCAGGGGCGCGTGGGTATCTGAGTTTTGTAGCGGCCGAGTTGGATGGAGATTTCAGAGAGTTTGCAACAGCTTGGACCTTGTCTTGTTCAGACTTGTCTGCATCCGAGGTGGCGCGTAGGCGTCTACGGCGCAGAGCGTCTTCGTTGTTGTGAAGCTTGATGCGAATGGAGCGTTTGGCGGGAGCTATCTCATCCTTGTCGGCGGCAGACTTGGAGCGGGTGTTGTGCGCAGGACCTTGGTCGTACGAGGTGGATGCCCCTCGTTCATCGTCAGAGGGAATAGAGGAAGCGGTCGAGTCAACAGAGGTGCCCCGTGGTCGCGTCTGTGGCTTTGTGAGTGGAGTAGGGGCGGTGGATTCACGGGGTTCAGGCGAGAACAAGCGGCGCATGGATCGCATGGGTATGAGGAGAGAGAAGGAGCCGTCGTCGGCGTAGAAGGCGGCGACAAAGTAGCGGAATGGGGACAGGATGAAGTCGAGAATGAGCCTGAGAGCTGTGACGAGCATCGAGGCTATACGCGCGGGAAGGAGCCATGGCGACGCGGGCGAAGGGGCAGGCGCCGACGTGGTCGACTTGGTCGGCGTGTGCAAGTCATCAAAGTAGGAAGGGTCGGGCTTCTCGGGCTGGCCGGCGTGGTCGGCATCGCTGATGGTGTTGGCGGTGCTTCCTGTGCGCGAACGGGACGGGGTAGGCGGAGGCGTGGGCGTGGGCGGAGGACTCAGTCCCGACAGGATGTTGAGCGCGTTCATAGCAGGGCCATACCCCCAGAGTCGCAGGTCAAGTCATGTACTGACTATCACGAGTATGATATAGTCGTCAAGCCCATCACGTCGCCATCCCCAAAACGTGGGGTGCCGCTTGAGCTTCATGGCCGCCCACTTTTCGGCCATCACATCTTGGCATGGTCAAGACGTTCTCCTGCTTCTACCACGACAGGAGACCCATCCATCGCCATGCCGCAAAAAGGCCATGACGATCGCGTAGCCCACAACTCGGTGCCACTGCTTCTGTGTCTCGCTGCATTGCCCGCTGCCATTGCCATCTGGTTCAATGCCGTCTCGAGTCAAGTCCGCGAGCCGTATCTCGTATGTCTTGGAACCATCACTTCCTTTTTCTTCCACCTAACCATACAATTCAGGACGAGGTCTTCCACGTTGGCCAAGTCCAGCAATACTGTCATGGAAATTACACGCACTGGGATCCAAAGATAACCACTCCACCCGGTCTTTATTTTCTCTCTGTCCTTTTTTACAAAATCACTGGCCGCTGTGACCTGGATGCTCTGAGGGCCGTCAACGCTCTTTCCCTTTTCGCCATCTTTTTCTTTCTTCTTCACACTGCTCCTCCCGTTTCGCCTCGTTCTACCAAACAGCTGCCTTCCCAAAGGTCTACTCTTTTTCTTCCTTTGGCCAATCTGTGTCCCCAGCAGATCCATTCCGCCCTCAACATCTGCCTGTTCCCACCTCTGTTCTTCTTCTGCGCCCTTTACTATACCGACGTTGCCTCCACTTTGAGTGTCCTCTTGTTCACAAGGCATTTGATCGAGAACAACTCCCGTGGCCCCAGTACCTTTTTCCAGGCTTGCGTGTCAATCGTCTTGGCCATCATCTCCCTCTCATTTCGCCAAACTAACATCTTTTGGGTTGGTGTTTTCCCCATTGCTCTACTGGCCCTCGGCGCTCTACGCAACAGCATCGAATCCACCAGACCACGTGATGGCAAATCTGTCGTTCTGCAGGCATGGGACAATGCCACTTTCTACGACCCTCAAATGCGTGATGCTATACTGGACGGTCAGTATACATACTTGTTCTCATCATCGCTTTCCGACTCTGACTTGGTGCAGACTTCTGGCTCACCTGCATGTCTACTGTGACGTTGGTCTTGCGTGCTTTGTACTTCCCTCGTACACTGCTAAGGGTCGTACGACTAGTGTGGCCTTATGTCATCGTCCTCGGGCTCTTTGGCGCCTTTGTCCTTTGGAACGGTTCGGTTGTACTTGGTAAGTCATCAGATGTTACATCAAGGTCTCGGGACTAATCTCTCAATCTACAGGTGACAAGGGGAACCATGTTGCCACGCTGCACTTGCCGCAGATGCTATATATCTGGGCCTATACCAGCTTCTTCTCTTTCGGCCTCACCTATCCATTTGTCGCCCAAGGACTGCTCTCCATCTTTGCGGCCATCCCAATTGCTACCGTAATGGAGCCGCTCTTGATCTTCAGCAGACAAAAGTTTTTACCCCGACCTGCAGTTCTCATTGGCTTCGTCATGGTCATTGCAGTGACGGTCAAGTTCAACACCATCGTACACCCCTTCACCCTTGCCGACAACAGGCACTTTACCTTTTACGTCTTCCGCTACCTGCTCGCGCACCCCGCCATCAAGTATCTCGCTATACCCATCTACATGTCATGCGCGTGGTCAGTTCTCCAAGCACTCGGTGCGCCCGCTCAAATGTCTGAAATCAAGGAAGATGAAAAAGACGATGGCAAGGGCATTGCATCAGAACAGCCGCAGATCAAATCCGAGGACGACGGGCAAGGTCAGCTTCTTCGACTCAACGACGCGCCCTTTGGCGAGGGCAGCACCATCAGCTTCGTTCTCGTGTGGATCAGCGTGTCCGCCTTGCAGCTCATCACCGCCCCTCTGGTGGAACCGCGATACTTTATCTTGCCGTGGATCATGTGGCGACTGCGCGTTCCGCAAGCACACCCCGGTGCTTCGCTGACGACGAGACCGACACACAAGAACTGGAAACAGTGGTGGAACAAGGAAAGGCAGAGGCGGAACATTGATCGCCAGAGCTGGGCCAATTGGTTCTACATTGTCTTGTGGGCCGAGCATGATCATCGGCTCTATCTCGAGACGCTGTGGTTCGTCATGGTCAACCTGGGCGTGGGCTACATCTTTTTGAACTGGGGCTTTGAGTGGCCGCAAGAGCCTGGCAAGACACAGAGGTTCATGTGGTAATGACCACTAGAGAATCAGTTTTCTCTGGAAAAATCTAGACTTGTAAATGTACACGAATAAATCACAATCCGAGTATCTTCTTCAAGACAAAGTAGGATAGAGCAAGTGTAGTATTGTCAGAGCCAGTAAAAGCTGACGAGTGTTCTATAAAAAATGATTATCGACAAATTGAAACATAATTCTGTACAGTTTTTGGCGTGTGGCCACGACCATCAAGGCCCTGGGTCCTCACGCCTTCAGCGACGGATCGAGCGGTGTACCGGATCTCGAGCCCTTTTTCGACGGCGGGCCGTCGTCATCCGTCAAGCCCAGCGCAGCACGTACGCGTGCGCCACCTCTCTTGCGCAGTTCTCCCGTGACACCCCTTAGGCATTCGGGAACCTCCTTTCCCATCTTGAGGTAGCACAACTTGAGGTTGCGAGCCTTGTCCTTGAGTTGGATTTGGTTCCTGTCCTTGAGCACCTCGCTGACGCTGCCGCCGCGGCCGTACAGACTGAGGATCTGTGACCAGTGGGGGCCTTTGACTTCGGCCAGACCGGCCATCAGCGCGTCCTCTTCTTCCTGCTTCCAGGGCTGCCGTTGCGTGGTGCTGCCGCCTGATTTTGGCTTTGCGCGTGCTTTTGGTGAAGTCTTGGGTTGACCGATCTCTGGTGTTCCTTGGACTGGTCGCAACGGCGTGGGTTGTCGTTGAGTGCTTTCCGAGAGTAAGCCACTCTGGCCACCGAGAGCGTTGCTTGCGTCTTGAGCCCCAGCTATCGGACTGCTCAAGCTTCCAAATCTACCCGATGACGGTGTTCCACGGCTTCCAGCTCTGAAGGACGGTGAGATGACTCCAGGTTGACTGACAGGAGTTCGCGCCTGGGATAAATTAGTCTTCAGCGCCTACGTGTATCGAACGAGCGATGACTTACGGGGTTGTTGATAATGGCCTCGACGTTCTTGCTGAGTGCCACGGCGAATTCGCGCAGGAAATCATGCCAACCATATTTCCTCGGCAGGGTTTGGTACGCGTCGTAGGAGGGTTCGTCAAAGAGATACTGTTTCCTAGCGCGGGCTCGGTCGAGGAAGTCTTGTTCGCTAGGTGCGAGGTTGGGAGCGTCTGGATGACGAGACAAGAGTTGGTCTGCCAGGTCGTTGGGGAACAATTCATCCAGCAAGGATTCCGACGGGCCGTCGTTGTTCATGAGAGCAGCAATGTATGCCTGCGTCTTCAACTCGAGGAAAATGGTGCCCTGCCACTTGAGCAGGCGCTGGCCAGGACAAACAAAGGTCTCCATGAAACGAGAGTCGAGGTCGAAAAAGCTAATGTCGTGACCTTCAAGAATGCTCGAAATGAAGATTGCGCGATTCGCCTTGCGGACGATTTCCTGCTGCGAAGCCGTAAAGGCGGGCAGGGTATGCATGTCAATGAAGACTGCATTCTTGGCATAGACCTTGCGCGTTTGGTCGAAGAGGGTCCGTCTTGTGAAGTAGGCTTGACTTCCTTCGTGGTCCCGGCCTGCGGTGAGCAATAGGATGTCGTTCAATGAGCCCTTGGCAAGATTGAGAATGATCTGCGTCGACTGCGGGGATGGTTAGCGGCAGGGCTGACGGGCGGGTAGATACAAGTGCAACGTACGAGATTGTCAAGAGTGGCTAGACTCTGCAACTTGAGATGTTGGCTGGCATCAGTACCATAGACGCACGGCTCCTCGACCTGGTAGTTCCAGTTGTCGAGCACACTGTTGCTTGGACTCGGGCGGGGCTGCCACCAGTCCGTGTTGGCAGGGTATGAAGCACTTTGCACGTGATCGGCAGGCATGTTGTAGTATTGTTGGGGAGTTTGGGGTAGCGACTGCGGCTGAGGCTGGAAAGCCGGCTGGACGTGAGGCTGCGACGGCAGCTGGGGGAGCGGTTGTGGTTGTGGTTGTTGTTGTTGCGGTTGTTGTGGTTGTTGTTGTTGTTGTTGGTGCTGGGGCAGGCGCTGGACGGGCAGGCCCCAGTACGAGGGCTGCTGCTGGTATTGCTGAAGCGACTGGCTCGCAGTGTGTGGATGGGCCGGGTCAAAGTGCAGATGAGGGCTCGGCTGGGTGGATGCGAGATGTGAGTGATATAGGGCAAGGTCGGTGTCCGGCAGTCTGTTGTATAGGGCCAGGGGGTTATAGGCGGCTGCAAGGTACGACGAGGGGTTCACGTCGTTGGTATAGACGAAGTCGGAGCGGGCGCGTTTCTGCGACACGGGAAGAGGCGATTCTGCGTCGAAAAAGGAGCTCGAGACGTCGTCTCGGAGGCGCTTGGTTCCATGGCCTTGTGCAAAGGCATGACCGAGGGCTTGAAGGCGCGAGAGGGCATTAGCGATGGTTGATCAGTCGAAGGAATCTCGCGCGCGCTCACCCGACATTTCCAAGGTGTCTGATCGGATCTCAAGCACCTGCGTCTAGGGCATCCAAGAATGACAACCGATAAGCCCTAACAAAGCCCTGCTTTTTTTGAATGTACCGACGGCGGCTTTTCTCGAAGATTGTGGTGTCTTGGTTCTTGCTGACGCTCTCCTGACGGGACGAAATGGCCGGCTTCAGAGAGTCTGGCACCCTGGCCCAGCGAGGCGCACACCCGTGCACACGTGCTATGGAGAAATAGCCGTCGCACGCCTCGAGTTCCCATCACCATCAGTGGTCTGTCTCTCTCACAAAACATCACAATGGAAGCAACAGCATTCACAGGTCACCGCAGCAGCGTTATAGGGCAAGATTCTGCAGTATCTTAGTACAACTATAAGTCCATCGTAACCCTAAGTTCCTGGTAAGCCCTCATGGATTAGGCTCACGAGACCACGAGGCGGAAAGCAGGGCTAAGTAGCCGCAACCCGTCGAGTCATTTTCCTGTGTGACTGCTCGTCGCTAGCCCTCGTTCCTAACGCGCGTCGCGTTTCCAACTGACGTGCAGCTCGACAACCGCCAACTGACGTGCATATCCATCCATCCAACCCAGACCATGGGCCCGGCCCTCTGTCCAACCACTCGACATTACTAGATCCATACCGCCGCCGTCGCCCTCGTCCGTCGTCGTCACCGTCGTCCGTCGTCGTCACCGTCGTCCGTCGTCGTCACCGTCGTCCGTCGTCGTCACCGTCGTCCGTCGTCGTCACCGTCGTCCGTCGTCACCGCCGTCGTCCGCCGTCGCCATGGCGCTCAACTACATCACCTTCAACCAGGACCACAGCTTCCTGGCCGTCGCGACCTCGGATGGCATGCGCGTCTACTCGACCAACCCCTTCGCCCTCGTCTTCCAAACCCCGCTCACCGAGAATGGCGCTTCCGGCGACATCGCCATCCTCGAGATGCTCTTCTCGACCTCGCTCGTTGCCATGATCCTCTCCCCGCGACTCTTGCGCATCGTCAACACAAAGCGCCAAACCACCGTGTGCGAGCTCACCTTCCCCGCCAGAGTCGGTGCCGTGAGGCTCAACCGCAAGCGTCTTCTCGTCGTCATGGACGACCTCATGTTCGTCTACGATGTTTCCTCCATGAAGGTCCTCAAGGAAATCGTCACTCCCTCGAATCCCTACGCCATCTGCGCCCTCTCCCCAGACTCTACAAACAACTACATCGCATACCCCATGCGCAAGAAAGAGTACACGTCACAACCTGCTCCGACCCACGTGCCTCCGGCTGGCCCACGAGTCACTGAACCCATGGGTGGAGATGTCATGCTTTACAACGCCAACGACATGCAAGAAGTCAAGGTCATTCCTGCTCACCAGACTCCTCTATCGTGTATAGCAATGAACAAAGAAGGTACCCTCCTGGCTACCGCCTCGGAAAAGGGCACCATCATCAGGGTCTTTGCTATCCCTTCTGCTCAGAAGCTCTACCAGTTCCGTAGGGGCAGTATGCCAGCCCGCATTCATTGCATGTCCTTCAACGAAGCGAGCACCTTGTTGTGCGTTTCGAGCGCTACCGAGACCGTCCATATCTTCCGCCTCTCCACCGACAATGCAGTACCAGATTCAGCCCTGGAAGCGCCGTCCGATGCCCCTACAACACCGCTGCGCTACCAACGTCAACGCAGCGAAAGTCCCGACGACTCGTCCGATCCCTCATCAAGCTCCGTCCTTGGCAACTCTTCCGCAGACCCGTCTGCGAAAACGCTGCGTTCTCCAGGTTGGATGTCCATGGTCCGTCGAACCTCTCAAAATGTCTCTACGTCGTTAGTGTCGCGTGCTGCGGGATACTTGCCCAATGCCGTTACCGAGATCTGGGAGCCATCTCGAGACTTTGCCTGGGTCAAGATACCCAAAGGTCGCAATGGTGCTCCTGTCAAAAGTGTAGTCGCCATGGGTGAGGCAGCTCCAGAGGTCATGGTTGCCACTAGCGAAGGCGACTTTTTAATTTACAACATCGATCTCGAGAACGGAGGCGAAGGCCGTCTGGTCAGACAACATTCCGTGCGGGAAAGAAGCGAGACGCATAGTGGTTTCAATGCTGACTAGAATCCCGCCTATGGAAGCCTTGCCGAGATGTCGACGTTACGGATCACAGGCGACGTTGTTGAACATGATGTCTTTAATGTAGCTATCTCGTCTCCCGAGCCTTCTCTCTTGTCTTCTTACTCGCGAGAAGCGGGCGAGTGAGAAGGGAGCTTTTACTGCGTTTTCTTTTTTTTCCAGCGACAGGCGTTTATTGGAGGTCTCAGGGATGGGCATGCATCTAGGAACGGCGTTCTTGTTTTCTTCTTTGTCTCTCGTCCCCAGCGGATGAATGCTGACAAGATACACGGGAGTCTCTGCCATCACTACAGCATACAATCTTTTTAACGTACCTTTTTTTTTTCTCCTGTTTACCGTGTTCTGACGTTGGTCTTCCGGTGTCACTCGTATCAATGTGAGATTCAAGAAGTAGGGATACCCCAACTGATCAAGCTCTGGTGTCGTCTCTCCTTCTCGGACCATCTACTGTAATCAGAGACAGAGTGTTCTAAGATGTGTAGCTGCATCCGTCGAATCCTGATGTCTAACAAAAAAACACACGTCACCTTTTTTCTCTCTTTTTTTTTTTTTTTTTGATGGCGTTTTGAGTGTCACCCTGGCTGGCTATATAATAGTGCCGTCTCTCATCTTTGGACCTGGCGATCCACTTGGATCCAGTGGAAACAAAAAGCGTGAAGGAGATGGTCACAATCTCACTCGGTTGGAAGGCGTGCTTGGGTGTACATGATCGAATCAACGGATCTGTAAATGGGTAATATCGATCTTTTTTTCTTTTTTTCAAAATCCCGGTTCCGTAAAAGGGAAGGCAGACGAAACAAATCATATTTCTACATTCCATCCAACCAACACCTTTGAGCCTCTCCCTAGAACTCCCCTGGATCGTCAACGAGTTCACCCAAAAGAGACATCCAAGAAAAAAAAAAAACAGCGTCCTCAAAAACCACTCAAGACACGCAAAAAGACCCTTTTGTTTCTTCACATCAGCTGCCCCAGACTCCAGCCATCCACTCCCTGGCACCGGGATCCCTGGCCCACGCGGCAATCGCAGCAGCCAAAGCCAACCCGACGGGCAGAGCCATCTCCTTGGCATTCCTCATGACAATCTCTGCAGCAGTCTCGTTCGTGACCGGATCAATGGGATTGTGATCGAAAATGTGGCGACGTTCGGTACCAGTGGGGGACCCAGGGGAACGAGCAGCAGCAGCAGCAGTGCGACGCGCAGACTTTGGAGTCAGGGGGTCGGCAATGTTGAAGCTCGAGGTAAACATGTCTTCGAGACCTGTACCTTTTTCTGCCGCTTCCATGTCGGATTTCAACGTCCATTTCCCGGGGTGCAGCTCAAAGTGATCTTTTGTTCTGTTTCTGTCCAGGCTGGAGATGTACGAGGCGGGTTTGCGGGGAGATTCTTCGTCGTCGTGGTCCTCTGTGACGGCAGGTTTTTTGGAAAGAGAAGGTACACTGGCGGACGACAGCCCCATCTTCTGGAAGAAATCGCGCTGTTGGGAAAGAGGAGTTGGCTTGAATTGCGGTTGTGGCGGAGGATTCCGCAGGCGATGTGCGGGTGACATGGGAGCTGGGGGCAGACGTCCGGTAAAGGGAGACTTCTCGCCAGTTGCCATACTAGCGGCTGGACGCAAGAACGGTGGGAGGGCTGAGGCTGCTTGGGGTTGAGCAGTGTGGGTGGGTCTGATGGGCGAAGACTGATTGATAGGCTCCCAGTCCATAGAATCCTCGACGTCCTGACCGGGACCAGGAGATGGCGATGGCCGTGCAAAACGAGATAGTAGTGGCGATGCAGCTCGTGTCGCTGATCGTGTAACACGATGGGAGCCCAGATTCTCGACAGGGAACGGCTGTCGCGAGGGAGACATGGTAGGAAGGTGAGGCGAGGCTTGACTGATAAAGTCGTCAGTCGGCGGATGGAAGCTTCCCGGCTCGATCAGAGGCTCCGTGCTAGCCTTCCATGAAACTCTGGGAGCCGAAGAGTAGGTCACGCTGCGCAAAGAAGCGATTGTGCTCAGGACAATGAAGAGGACGGTGCATCCGTGCATGCCTTTTGTGATATCGCTGGCCGAGCCATCGATCCAGGGGCTGCTCAAATACCACCAGGCGGTAGCTCTAAGAGCGAGGATTGCGAATTGGTAACGATAAAAGTCGGCAAGACCAACTGCATGATGGGTTCTATAAGGGAACCTGAGACGGTCCTTGAAAGTCGGGTTCCACCACAGAAGCCAGAAGCTCAGATACAAAGACTGCCTGACAAGGGTGACAAAGAGATGAGCGCAACCCGCAGGTAGAAAGTGTGAGCGGAGGCCATTGATTGAGCAGCCAACAAGCATCAGAGGAGTCAGGTCGGCGACCTCTTCGTTTTCTCCTGGAATGCCTAGGAAAGCCAGAGTGTGCCAGTAAGCCTGGAAGAGAGCACTTCCCCACCATGCCACAGCGACGACGCTCAGAGCAGAGATGCCAAGGGAGGACGAAGTGGGGAGGTTGTTGAAAGCATGAGCTTTCGAACGCTCGAGATTGCGTGTAAGAAAGTCGGCCTTTGCGACGTAGTTTGTCCTCTTGAGATGTTGCTCGACTCTCGGGGCGCATTTGGGGCAGACCTGGGGAAAGCGGCGTTCGAGGTCTTTGCGATATTGCGGATACTCGGCTTCGTACTTTTGGTATTGCGGATGGTTCTCGGCGGGCAGGTACTCTGCGAGGAGGGTCGTGACCATTTGCTGGTTCTTGAGACATGTTTTGCAAAAGAGGTTGGTGGACTCGGGCTGGACAGGGGATGTCGGTCGTTGAGGCGGGTGAGCAAAGGATGCGGCTTGTTTGGCGTTGGGTGTAGCCGGAGGATCGGTAATGTCTCCATTCTGTAGCGGAAGTCAGTCATGATGGTTCGTAGAGGGATGGTGATTGGCGCACAGAGTCGAGGTGGTTGGTGGCTTCACAGCTGGTGCAAACAAACTGTCGCGTGCGTCCGTCCTTGACATGGGGCGATCGCATGCCACAGTAGAAGCATTTCAAACGTGGGGCGAGCAGACTCGGCATGTTGGAAATGGCTCGTTGCGAAGAGGAAGGAGCGATCGTGTATCGTGTATCGTGTGTCGCGTATCGAGGTATCCGACGGGCAGGCGCGTGTCTTTGATTTCAGGTAGGGAACGGCGGCATGACTGCTTCTACCACGCTGGCCCGATGCAGAGTGACTGACGAAAAGGTGCAAAAGGGTTGATGGTCAAAATTGTCTATCTCTTGGACTGGTCGTAGACATTCTCGAACCCTCGGCCAACAACCAAATAGCAACGCCGTCTTGGCGTGCATCGGGAGAGACGCGGGTTGGCCGCAAATTCACAGCCCGTGCTGCTGCAGCCCGCAACTTGCCAGTTCCCAATACTTTGTCACCACCCATACCGCAATGCAGAAGGTGGTCCAGCGAAGGCTAGCCGCCGAGCACCAGGCCCTGCGCCGTGCTGCAAAGCAAAAGAGCAAGGTCGACAACGCAAAGGAATGGAGTGCGCGCTGGCAGAACGTCTCTCGCAACAAGCAAGAGTCCATGTACTTCAAGGAGGAAAAGTTCCGCAGACGCGAGGACTATGAAGTCGGCGCCCTGCTCACCCCCAGACGCGATACTGGCTATCTCAAGGACCAGTACGGCACCATCGACCCCTCGGTCATCCAGACCCCAAAGCTGCACTGGACCATGTACAAGCACTTCAAGTGCCCCTTCGCTGTCGGCGACAGAGTCCTCGTCACAAAGGGCAAGGATGCTGGCAAGATCGGAACCCTCTCAGAAGTCCAGCCCGACTCCGGTTTCGTACGCATGCACGAATTGCGAAAGGTACACTCTGAAAGAACCGCCACTTTTATCCACCACTGCTAACACCGCCCCAAGGCCGACTTCTTCGTCCCCGAATACGTGCGCAAGGAGAACAAGGATAACCGCTCAATCGTCCAACAATCAATGCCCGTCCGCTGGGATGATCTCAAACTCGTCTTTCCTCTTCGCGACCAAACCACCGGTCGCTTCGAAGATGTCGCTCTGGACAAGGTCGATTTGCGCAATGCTGGATGGGTAGAGCGCAGAAGCGGTCGTCGCGAATACGTCCAGGGTCAGCGCTTCCTCCCCGGTGTCAAGACCCCGCTCCCGTGGCCCAAGCCCGAAGAAAAGGACAAGCCAGAGGGATACGACGACGACACTCTTCGTATCTCGGTCGACGACACCACTCACCGCCCTTACTTGCTCCAACCACCCATGCCTCCGTCCGTCATTGACGAGCTGAGAAACAAGTACTCCATCTTCCGTTCCCGCCACGAGCCTGCATACATTGCCGCAAAGGAGGCCCAGGACCGCGCCGAACAGCACAAGGAGAACCTCGCCCGCCTGGTTTCCACTCCTCTTGCCGAGTTGAGGGAGCAAAGGCGAAAGGAGAAGCTCGCAAACCCCCTCGAGCTGTCCGAAGAGCAGCTCGCCAGAATTGGACAAGTCATGGCCCAGGAGAAGCAGAACGCCATCAACAAGCTCTCCCAGCAATAAGCTTGTTGCTTGTATTATGGATTACATGTGGTTTGCATCGATGCGGCGTTTTGGTTTCTTCTCCTGTAAAATTACACCCCCTTGTCAATTTGCCCTTTTTCTTCAACATGTGCCTTAGACTATCAAGGCAAAAAGAATTCCAATATCTTACGAGAACCCACTATTTCTTCGCAAACTCGGTTGCAATCTGCTCGTAAGTACAAAACTCAACCTCATCACCGAATGACTGCAACCAGTCCAAGAACCTCTGGATCATCCCAATCACATGTGCCATCCCAGACGTGTCCGGGTGAAGGACGAGAGCGAAAACAGTCATGTCCTCCCTACCGTCTTCGACTTCGCTCTTCAGCCATTCGAAACGGTCCATCCACATGCGTTCGATCAAACGAACATCAACAAAGCCTTGAGAGTTTGGAACGTTGGGGAAGAATTGCATGGGCGTCATGTCCTGAACACACGTCAGCAAGAAACATCATACACATTCTAGTAGGAGCCACAACCTCCATGTACCAATTGCAAGGAATTTCTATCAACGAAGACTTGTCCAATTTCATAAAGTCCTTGGAAGGTTTCATCCAGCTACTGGCCTCCTTGTCGGGAGAGAATTCAATCGTGTCGAGTTTGTCCACGTCCTTGGGCAAAAAGTATGGCATACTGTCCAGATGCGCTAGACTTGAATCCCAGAGAAATCCATGCTCTTGCAACAGTTTTATTGTACGCTCTTGAATCTGGTACAAGGGCGCCCTGTACCCTCTAGGCTTCTTTCCCGTCAACTCCTCCACCAACCCCATAGTCTTGACCAAAACATCTTTTTCCTGTTGTGCCGTCATCTGCGTACTTCCCTCGTGAGAATATCCATGTAACGCAATCTCCGCACCTGAATCCACAATTGCCTTTGACTGCTCGGGAAATGTTTCCAACGAGTGGCCGGGGATACACCAGGTCACTTTATCAGAGATGCCGAGGCGAGAGAACACTTTCAGGAGGCGAGGGACGCCGACGTAGCCGCTAAAGTAGCCGGAGGATATGTCGGCCATGTTGTTGTCAGGATGCTGGGATGTGCCCAGCCAGCCAGAGATTGCGTCAAAGTCGATGGAGAGGGCGATTTTTATCTTTTGCTTGGGTTTGGTGGTGCCAGAAGTGAGGGGGATGGAGGAGGCCATGTTGGAGTTGTTCTTGTATGGACCTTCAAGAACAGGTTCAAGAAGGGAGAATAAGAACAAGACCTGGACAGTACCTACTCTTTATAGCTATCTTGGAGAGGAGATGGTTGCTTTTGGCATGCAAGGCTGATATAGGTATCGAGGCCTAAAAGGGAAGGTGCAACCAGACAATTGATCATTCTATCTCCTCGAGTGCCTTATTCTGTAATGGTGTATCACAATACACGATAGTTCCAAGAGGCCGAGCAAAACGCACCGAGAGATGCTGTCTAGAGTGTGGTTTCGATATGTTGCGTGATCAAGACAAGAAGGGTGAGAGCGATGCGGAAGGTGCTTGGTTGGGTTAGCCGAGATGCAGCCGGTTGGAGCTGTGCCAAGGCGAGATTCAGTTTTCATATTGACAACGACGGGAAAGTTGGAGAGAACATAGCGCACCGCTTCGTACGCAATACACATCTCCATATCGCAAAAATGGCAGAGACTGCAGTGTAAGGAGGAAATGCCCAACTACGATTTTCACGGACTCGATGCTGACAGAGGAGCAGCAACGAGACCATCTTGCGCGAAGTGCGCGTCGACGCTCTGGTATGCGGCCCACGACGATAGCCACGGGATGAAAGAGAAGACGGGAGTTGACAAGAGGAACAGGTCGTCATGCGCATCATCAAGCACAGCTCGCAGGTCTTCCCCAGCATCGCAACCGGATCTCTGGTCGGTCTGGACATCGAGGGCCAACTGCAGGTCACCAACTCTTTCAACATGCCCCAAGTCGACGGCGGCGCTACCGTAGGCGATGCCAACGACGCACAACTGGCCGCCCAGATCGCCGCTCCCCGCGCAAAGGCCAACATCGCATACCAGGCCGAGATGATCCGCATGCTGCGCGAAGTCAACGTTGACGCCCAGAGCGTTGGTTGGTACATGAGCGCCAGCATGGGCAACTTTGTCAGCCTCGCCGCCATCGAGAACCAGTTCTACTACCAGAAGGAGCCCAACGAGCGCACCATTACCCTGGTCCACGATGTCAGCCGTAGCTCTCAGGGCAGCCTCAACCTCCGCGCCTACCGCCTGTCTCCCCAGTTCATCGCTGCCTACAAGGAGGGCAAGTTCACTACCGAGAGGTGAGCATACTGAAGAATACACTAGCCTGAGCTATCGTGCTGATTTGTGACATGCAGCCTGCAAAAGAGCGGTCTCCGTTACCAGGACATCTTCACCGAGCTGCCCGTTGTCGTCTACAACTCGCACCTTCTCACCTCTTTCCTCCACCAGCTGCCTACCCCTCCCCCGAGCAAGGCCCTGAACTTCCCTCCCAGCCTCGCCACCCTCGAGCAAGACCCCTCGCTCACATCCCTCCCCCTGGCACCCAACTTCGACTCGCTCGACCTTTCAATCGACCCCTTCCTCGAGAAGACCTGCGACCTCCTTCTCGACAGCATAGAGACCCACCACACCGAACTCAACAACTACCAATTCTACCAGCGTTCGCTCGCCCGCGAACAAGCCAAGATCACCCAATGGCAAACGAAGCGCAAGGCCGAGAACGCCAGCCGCACCGCCACAAAGCAGCCCCTTTTGCCCGAGGACGAGTGGCAGAAGCTTTTCAAGCTCCCCCAGGAGCCCTCGAGACTCGAGACCCTTGTCAACAGCCGTCAAGTCGAACAATACGCTCGCCAGGTCGATGCCTTTACCGCCTCCATCTCGGCAAAGATGTTCGCCGTCAAGTCAAACCTCGTCCCCAGCGACGACTAAGCTGTTGTTGCGTTGGTTGGAAAGGTTTGTAGATAACGGAACATCCTCGAAAGAGAGAGAGACAGCGAAACGTAAAAAGCATTTCTTCTGCAAAAAAGGATATCCGGGCATGATTTTTGATTTCTTTTTCTGGGGGGAACACAAAAAGAAACCATGGGCGTTTTACGGAGCGAGATTTTTCCAAAAGAGAAGATTCATCAAAAATCTGTGAACACCAAAAAAGCGCGCGGATACTTTTTGGGCATATTGCTGTAGGCTTTTTTAGACACGACGCAGGGCACATGAGTGACTAATGAATTCTTTTTTCAACTTTTCCAGGTGCTTGCTTTCCGATGCTCTCTGGTGGAGTGACGGTATCAAGTCGATATCTAGCGTCATACTATGGGCACTTTTCAAGTTTTTCTTTGGCTAGGACGCTGCAAGGATACCTGAGGTAGGTATGTTTAGCATGGATGGATTCTCAGAGCAGGAATCGGCACAAGTATCCCATCCCATCCCACACCTTCCTCACCCTCATCCGAGTAACTTCTACAACAACACTGCAAGAAGTAAACAAAGGCAGGTTTCACCATCATCATTTCTTCATCCTTTTCCTTCCTTCTGTGTTTCTACCCGTCCAGAGTGTACCACAAACCTCTTCTTATGATGCCACATCTACTTACCAGTTTCCTAGTACACTTCTCCAGTTACCATCAGATACCGCAAATCCCTAGTTTCCTAGATATGTCAATGGTGTATTCTATCAGTGGCCTCTGTGTAGAACAAGCATATAAGTAGGCGTAAGCAACGAAACTCGAGAGCTGGAAATACGTACTCTGCCGCATTAACCTAACCCAACTCAAGAGCCGCAGTTGCAGTTTTGCGTTGCGTGCTTTTGGGGGGGTACTGTACAGGTTTCCTAGCTTACTTGGGCTGGAGTTGGAGTTGGAATTGAGGCTTGCCTTTTTTTTTTTTTTTACGAGATATATTTGGTGGTTTAGTTGTTGTGTTTTTGGACGAAAGACGGCGGCCAAGAGACCAGACCTTTCTGTTTCTCGAGCTAGAGTGGGGTTTCCTTCAATACTTGTCTGAATTTGTCGTTCGCAGACTGTTATCAAGCACATCGGCGATGTAGCAGTGGGAAATACGCCATGAGATAAGGGAACACATAAAGAGACAGCTTTTGGAAACAAGAATGCAGGACCAAGGGACAAGTCGGCGAAGATGACGCACAAGATGGATTCAGCATTCTTTACGGACTCTGGGAGAGGGAATAGAGGCATTTGCTATACATTGGTCCAAGGTTGGATGGTGAGTGGGGTTATCTGGAGCACAACACGGAGAGGTTGGCACGGAACGTTCAGACCAGACTATGCGTTTCGATAGATATTCGTATTATCGACAAGCAAACCGCCGTAGACACTAGCTGCCAGAATTTGGTGAGTCTAGATGCGGAGTTCAGGTTGACTTTTTCTCGTCCTGAACACCTTTCTTGACACCCTCGACAAAGGCTTCTACAGCCTCGCCGCCACCGAGAGGTACACTACCACCCTTGACCATACCGCCGTTCTGCACCTTGACACCGAGAGCTTCCGAGACCATGGGAAGACCGCCATCTCTCAGGGCAAAGGTCAAGCTGCCGAGGCTTTGGTTCAGTTGAGGTGAGCGGAGAACGCGCTGTAGCAGCTCCCGCTTCTGCTCGGTTGCCATGGCTTCGATGGCAGCGCGTGCGGTTTCCTCGCTTGGCTCGGCGGATGATGTGGTAGCAGCGGATTCCTGGGCCAGTAGGAACAGCGATGGAGGCAGGTGCATGCACAATGCGTCGATTTGCTCGGGCGAAGTCGATGACAACCAAGGGATGGTGTTGTTGGTTGACAGAAGCTCGGAGAGGGTGGTGAATGGTCGATCGTAGGACGACTGTTGCTGTTGCTGCTGTTGTTGGGAGCCGAGCGATGAGCCTTGGAGGGATCTGAGGAAGTTCTGAACAGCATCGTTGGCATCGCCAGGAGGAGCACTACAAACGCACGAAAGACATCAGCCTAGGAGTTCTCGAAAAGCGCAATGACATAAATGCTTGTCCGATGGTAACTCAGATACATGCTATCCTCGCAATGCAGATATACCCATGCCCATGCCATTTTGATGGTATTGATCCCCTGCAACGCCTTTTGCTGCCTCCAAATGGCTCCAATGGAGAGGAGAGCACACCCGAGATCAAGATCGTAAAAAGAAAAGTAGAGAACCTACGCTCTGCCGCCATCGGCTCCACCTTCGCGGCTGGCTTCGCCCTCGTCCCTAGCATCTGCACCGGTGGCGTCTGCACCTGCACCGCCGCTACCCTGTCTGTGGTGTTCGGGCTGTGCGTCCTCCATGTCGACGTCGTCACCGTTTTCATCGTCATCGTCACCACCTCTCAGACGCTGGAGCTCGAAACCGACATCGACTTCTTCGCCAGCCAGGATGTTGTTGATGATTTCACCATAACGCTTGTCTCTTGAGCTGAACCAGCTCGCATCGCCACTAGGGTGTTGTGATTTGGATTGGAGCCAGAAGAAGTGGCGTTGCGAGGATGATGAGAACTTGAGCATGTAGATACGGCCGTTGGTGGGCGATTTTGTGTCGGCTGAGGAAGTGGTGCCAGTATAAGGAGTGAAGGTGGCATCGCCAGGGAACATGATCAGGTCGAGCTCGGGGGATGTGGGTGGGGCGGAACGGGGGCGCCAGCAAAAGTGTACGAGCTCTGAGAGGGTCTGGTCAGTAGAGATGGTCGAACTGAAGAAGGGAGAGACAGTACCATCTTCTTCGTAGAGGTAGAGGTAGCCGGGGGTGGCATCAGGCTTGACCTTTTTGCCCTGCGAAGCGCATTAGATGTGCATGTCGAAACATGTTTGGACAATGTCGGCATACATTTACATCGCACTGGCCAGCCTTGAATGTGATGAGAGCATCGGTAGCCATGGTGATTGTGTACTGATGGCTTGTAGGGTGATGTGATGAAAGGTGAATACAACAGAGTGCTGCTGTGATGAATCGCTGGAGAGATGGACTTGCGATGACGCCCGCCTTGTTGCTGATGAACGCTGGAGCTTCACGCCCGTCGGTCTTGCCAACCGCCGATCACGCCAAGCGCTTTCCCATCACGCTGAATAGAGTGAACCAGAAGGACACCACTTTTACAAAAACAAAACGGATTCATGTGCATTGATGCTTGAGATTACAGATGTGTGCAAGTTACAGGACAGCAAAGGAAGAGTTGCCAACATGACATGCCACGGGCAGCAACAGCCGTATCATCGAGCCTCTGGTCGTACCTGCCACTTCTGGAGCCATTTCAACACCCTAAAAGACAAAGTGTGCACTGCTTGAGTTGCATACATCACCCTCTGCAACTGTATGGAGAATAGACAAAGGATAACAGGAAAACATGCAGCGACTTTATCAATCGATAGTCCTGGCTGCGCACGGTATGATTGGTCGGACATCTTGGCTTGGCACACATCTCGCTTGCCGCATTTTGGTGGAATCCAAACGCACCGACTTTGAACATTTTCGTGAAGACGAGACACGACCAATCCACGACACCCACCCTTACCGTCGCCAAACCCGCCAAAATGTCCGCCCAGCAGACCAAGCAGTTCCAACAGGGTGAACGTGTCATCCCTGCTGCCGCAGAGAAGGCCCCCAAGTACTACCAGGCCGAGGACGACAGCCAGGCTAAGAAGGTATGCAACACATGCGACCGTCGAAGGCCCACACCCCCGAGAGAATGAGCAGAAAGAGTTGGACATGGCCAGGAAATACACCCTTGCGCGCACACCAAACATACGGCCATTATTGCGCTCTTCTCTCGCTCCGCCCGTCCTTGTGCACAATCAAGGGACCACAGTCCGCTGACACGTCCTTCCTCTTCAGGTCCGCAAGAACCAGCGCCCTTGCAAGCCCCGCGCTTCCCTCCAGCCCGGTACCGTCTTGATCCTCCTCGCCGGCCGTTTCCGTGGCAAGCGCGTTGTTCTCCTCAAGAACCTCGCCCAGGGTGTCCTCCTCGTCACCGGCCCCTTCAAGGTCAACGGTGTCCCCCTCAGACGCGTCAACGCCCGCTACGTTATCGCAACAAGCACCAAGGTTGACATCTCCGGCATTGACTCGTCGGTTGTCGAGAAGGTTGGTGGCGACGCCTACTTCGCCAGAGAGAAGAAGTCAAAGGCCAAGGGCGAGGAGGCTTTCTTCAAGCAGGGTGAGAAGCCTGAGGTACGATTGCTCCGCCAAAAGAAGGATTGCGACATGCCAGATGCTGATACAACCCCACAGGCCAAGAAGGTCGCCTCCGGCCGCGCCGAGGACCAGAAGTCCGTCGACCGTGCCATCCTTGCCAGCCTCAAGAAGGAGCCTTTCCTCATCTCCTACCTCGGCTCCACCTTCAGCCTCAGATCCGGCGACAAGCCCCACGAGATGGTCTTCTAAGCGATTTGACACGACACACAAATGGACTTTGGTTGCGGTCAATGAATGGAACGGGCGCGTGGTGAGCAAGAGCAATATTACTGCGGCGCTTTGAATGTTACACCAAAAAAGATCGGACATGGGCTTGTTCTTTTTTCTCTCCCCCCGCTACAAGGCACTGCGACTTTCTTATAAAAACATGAAAATCATTGCTCAAAGGCTTCCAAAATATCATGTCCGAGGCGCGCATAGTGCCGCAACGACCTTTTTTTCTACTATCCATAACCCTCTCTCAGTTTCACCGTCAGCCCGTCACTTGTCTACACTCGATCGATCGTCGAAAAGAGCCTCGCCAGGCGCACGCATGTCCAACCTCCCCTGGAATCTCGTCTCGAATCTTTTAGCAGTCACCACAAGCGCCTTTGGAAACCAGTCTATCTCTCCACCTCGAATCATCATGTCAACTAGCGCCTCTGCAGACTTGAGACACATGACCATGCCATGACCGTTGAAGCTGGCACATATGAAGACGCCTGGCATCTCGGGCATTGCTCCAACATATGGCAATCCATCAGCACTAGTGCCCATTACCCCTGACCATTCCTTGACGGTTCTACCTTCCTTTGCGTCCTCTCCCCAGTTGTCGCCAAAGTAGCTCGCTGTGCAGTCGTAAAGGTAGGTCGAGATTTCCTCATTCAACTCTGTATCGAGAGTGTTTCCAAACTCTGATGCGCCTGCGTTGGCCAATGTACCTAACCCACCACCGATGACAATGGTGCCAGCATCTGACGTATCCGGCGGCCGAGTGATCATGTACTCGTACCCCTGAGCATAGATGAACGAGTAAGTCGTATCCAAGCCCGGCAACTTGGACCCCGGCCTCTGAGCAGTGATTTGTCCGCGCAGAGGAACAATGATGCCCTGCATCTGCGGCAACAAATGCGAAGTATACCCATTCGTGGCTATCACCAAGTTTGCAGTTTCGACGCTGCCTCTCGGTGTCTTTGCTATCCATCTCGGTGCCTGCGGGTCAAAGTTCTCCACTGGTTTGATGGCCTCGACTGGCGTGTTGGTCTGCAGATTCACACCGCTCTCCAGACAGTGCTTTAGCAGTCCTGTGGTGAAGCGATACGAACTGATGCTTCCAGCTTCATACACAAACGCCCCCAACGCATCGGGAGTATGGTATTTTGCCTGTGCTTCTTGAGCAGACAGGACCTCGTACTTTGCCGCTGGATCATCGGGGCCCATGGTCTCTTGCATCCTGGCAATGGCTTCGTGGCCTCGTGCGAGGTTTGTCGCATCGTAGACAATATCCACAGTATCGCACGGCGTGGATGCACAATCGATATCCAGTGCGCGGGCCAAGGCGTGGGTTTCCCTGATATTGGCATACTCGAGACGAGCAATCTTGATGGCTTCTTCGAGCCCGTGCTCGGCCTCGTGGTCCAAGAAGCTGCGATAGCTTGCTGCTTTTGTGTGGCCACCTGACATCGTGTTCCATCAGTCTACCGTGGTATAGCGTGTTCAACAGCGATCTCGGATTACCGTTTCGGCCTGTGGCTCCGCTGCATGCTTGTCTCGCTTCCAGCATCAGGATGGAGCTGTGTGGTCTGTTTTTGATCAGGTTGTGGGCTATAGCTGCACCACTAATGCCGCTGCCGATGATGATATAGTCGGCATATTTTGGTAGCTCTTTTGTGCTCTGCAAGTTTGCTATCCCGTCTGACGGGTCTTGCCAATATGATGTGGTTGGATTTGGTAAAGGTAAGCTGACGGGTATGCGGGCTCTCTCTTCCATGACGAGTGAAGTATACGAATGCAAGGTTAGCAGATTGGCTAGAACATGAATGAATGTCGGAAATATGAGTTGCTGTTAATTCATGTACATGTATCAACCTTCCATGTCTCGTTTGGGCAAGTTGATCCGATGTCGAAGATAAGGGAAGCGGAGTAGGAACAGCCTCGGATCACGTTGATCTCACCAAACCTACGAGTTACGAGGGCATCTTTATTTTTTCAACGCCAATACCGTTGTTATAACTCATTGGCTTCTCTAGCTGTTGAGTTTGTGCAGCGAATGTGAATTTGGTTGGTTCGGTCAAGACAACCTAGGTAGCTTGGAGAAACAACTTGCTAAACTTGGAGTAGTGTACTACAGTAGTACAGAGTTTGATGCAGCGACAATAAAGCACATGGCGGAATGATGTTCAAACGAGAGGCGCTCCTCTCATAGGTCTACGGTTTATGTCTCGAATGAGAGCAATTAGTATCCTCTAAAGACGTCGTCGTTGGTTGAGAGGTGAGGCTCAAGCCATGGAGAAACTTCGGATGTTGGGTTCCCGACGAGACCAGCCGACGCGCCAATTTTCTGGCCTCAACATCACAGCCGGGCCTAATTCTCGGACACTGGAAGAAAGAGCACGGGGAAACACAAGAGCAAGAGATAGAGTCGGGAAAGAATAATACACGAGCCAGACGATGTGCCGGTATCCACCAGCAGCTGATCCGAACCCGATGACCTTGACGAATACAATACTATGGATACGCTCTCGGAGCGAGTTAACAACGACAACATGCCTCTCAATACCCGGCCCGCGGTTGATGATGTGAAAGGAGTGTTGGGCGGAGCAAGAAGAGACTGAGGTTACCCATCTAGGGCTAAACACCGACATGGCGTTTAGATCAAAAGAGGGTCGGCCTCTTCCTTCTTGTCCTTCTTGCCCTTCTTCTTGCTGCCTCCGGTAGGGGCTCCGTCGTTGGTTCCGGCAGTCTTCTTCTGGTGAACGATGAAGCGGGTGTAGCACTCATCCTTGTCCCACTCGAAACCAGCGAGGTAGGGGTTCTCGCCCATGTCGTCGTCCTCCTACATCACAGCAGTGGTTAGACTCCATACCACACACGAGTCAAGATGAGTGATACGAGGCATACCTTCTTCTTGAACTGCTTGTAGATGGCATCTACTGCATCCTTGATCGTCACTCCTTTGAGGTTACGAGCAGTGACGTTGAGTCCTAGTGGGAAGTGTAGGTCGATCTTCTTGATTGGCGGCGTCACGAGATACTTTTTCAACATGTCCTTGTCATCGATTGTGTTTGGGTTCTTATTTAGCTTCCTGGACGTCGTCAGCATCCGGAGGCCAACAGCACACGACATCTCAAAGCCATATTGACAAGGCATCAAGGCAACATCAACATATAAAGGAAGACCTACCATCCAAGTTTTTGCGTTTCCGGTGCTATTTGCAGCTCGACCTTTTCCTGTTCTGCAGGCATAGTCAGAGACATGCGAGGCTTGGAAGGGAAATATCAAGATTGAACTTACCTAGATCTTCGATTCTGAAAACTCCCGAGACGGTGCTGCTGGTTCGGCGATGCTTAATCTGCTTCTCATGTCCGGGTTCGTAGGTGGTGTCCGAGACGGCAGAGTCGAGTCTGGTAAGGGGGTGTTCAATCTCGGCAGACATGGTTGGAGCTGGAGGTGTTGAAGCTTAGGGATAAGCTTGAGAGCTGACAAGTTGTTAGGCAATTGGTGGGAGCGTTGTAAGACCGACTTGACGAATACAAGGCAATCTTGAGAAGAGAAAGAAGGAGAGCAAGAGCTGAGGGAGTCGACTGTACAAATACCTAGACAGCAGTCACGCCGTGCGGGGTTGTCTGACGGTTGCATGCCACTGGACCACCACAGGTCGTCCTTGCTCAAGCTCTGAGCCAAGCTGAGATAGCTCTGTACGGAGCTCCAAGGAGATCATCCCACTGAGCACGAGACCAGCGGCATCCGGCGCTCTTCCAGGCATGCCAACGTCGACCACCAATCCGGGGTAGTCACGCTAAGGCGGATTCAGGATGCGGGGAAAACCTTATGCTACCTTGTACCTGTGGACCATTGAAACACAGATCAAAAGCAATTATTGACGGATCTCCAGGGGGAATTGTGGTACAATTCAATGTTGAAATGATGACTATGGAATTGCGAATTCGTGGAGTTGTTTGAAGCTTCCCGGGATGGGCACACGAGCTTTGTCAGGAGAGCTTCGGGTCGAGTGACGCCGCAACACGCCGACCTGGAGAGCAACCACAACCCTCGGGAGTACGGAGTCAAGAGATGGGCGCTGACGAGGCACTAAATAATCTCGCATAACGGGGCGACAACTATCAAAAGGTACTTTGAGAATTGACCGGCATGTGACCATCTCACGGCCGCAACTCCAGAGCAAACACAAGGCAAACATCTCGACCCCTCGGTACCTCGACCCTCTACCATCACTCGGCATGCATTGAAACCATGTTTACAAGGTCCTCGCGGTTGTTAAGTAGGCTTCCTGCTGCACTCGTGAAGCGTCCGATGATAGCATCAAGACTCCCAGCACCAATTTCGTACTGAATGTTCTGTCCAAATCCATCCGAGCAGTTGTGCAACACGAGCATAGTGCCTGCATATGGTGGGTTGTAGCTGTCGGAAGGGTCCTTTTTGCTGTACAGCTCTTGTTTTGTCATTACCCGCACCCCTGGTGCAGCCGACAATGCCGCTCGCATCCACGAAACCCATTCTCCCGGAATATCAGGCACTTGGAAGACTCGCATCTTTTGGAGCTTCGTGGTTTGAAGATAATGCTTGAGTCCAGCAGCATAGATGCATGCCATCAGACCATCTGTGCTGCCGAACTCTTCGATGAAGATCTTCGGTGCCGAGAAAGTGTAGATATAACCTTGGTGTTTGCAGATTCTCTCGAGAGCATCCATCTCGTTGCGAAACTGATGATATGCAGTCGCGACCAGGATTTCAAGCGAAAGCAATGGGCTATCCTTTTTGGGCTTCGACATCCAGAACAGCCTGTTTCTGACCTTTTCCAGGACATCGCTGCAGGCAACTTTCAAGACCCTGTTAACAAGGAACTTTTTGGCTTGGGTGCGTGACATGGCGTTGGCGCTGCCCATCTCGATGCTTGGAAGTTCTCCATCCGCTGTAAGATTGTACACCAAGAGCCGACGCAGGGCATCATCGTACTTGTTTCGAACATCGTCGGACTGCTTCTCCTTGCTGGTGGGAATATTGAAGTCCACGGTGAGAGTCGTCTTGTTCTTTGTCAGAGCGGATACGTTCATCATCACCTCATCCGTCTCAAAGTCTTGGTGTATCATGTTGCTTATCAGGACTTGTCGACCACTCCTGAATTTGCCGCTCGGAAGGTATGGTGTGAAGGTGTGGCCTTTATTGTAGCCTCTCTCACCGTGTAACCAAGCTAACTCGATAGACGTCACGAAGGTATGTATGGCGCCCTCCATGTTTGTGATCTTGTCACCCTTCTTCCACTTCACCCCAAGAGCCGTTCTCTTCTTGCAGCGCATCAAGAATTCAACCATGGCCGGTGGTACGAAACCCGAGCATGATATCCATGGAGGCATGAGTTCCTCGCTGTTCGCAATCCAGTAATTGCGTGGCAGTTTTGCCTTGGGTACCGTCGTTTCTACCAGATTGTCGCTGGAGATTTCTGCTGGAAGAGGACGAAATGGATCTTTGACAACCACGGGCCTGACCCTTCTACGTAGGTTTTCATCGGTCTCGGAGTTTGCAAGCTGAACGCTTGGTCGGCGGGGCCGTGACTGCGATCGTGATGTCCTGGTTGTTGGAGGTGGGGTGGGTGTGTTCCTCCTCCCTCTCTTCGCAGCAGATTTGACTGGTGTTTTCTTGAGGATGCCACTTTTGAGGGTTGTTTGCTTTTCAGCATCTTTCGCTGGGCTGCCACGAACTCGAGCCATTGTCAAAAAGAAGGAGCGGTTAACTAGAGTTGAAATTGGCACAGAGGGCGAACATGATAAAGGTCTGTGTTGACTTGTCTGAGATTTTTCTTGAGGAATGCTAGTTAACCCTCACTTAGCAACGAAATTTCCGAGACAACGAACGCCACCTCATCGCTTGCCTACCATCCTTCTCAAGAATGACCGACAATGTTTCTTGGTTGATAGAGCTCCTCGAGATATTTCTCTTCTTCTTCAGTCAAGGTCTTGCCGTTGGCACCCAACGCTTCATCCATCCTTTCTACGCTTGAGAAACCAATTATAGGACTTGTGACTCGCTTGTTGATCCAAGCAAGGGCGACATGTGCCATCTTCCAGTTCTTCTTCTCAGCAAGCTCTTGTACTCGCCCAATGGTCTTGACATCGACCTCCGAGGTTCCGGCCAGGCCCTCAGCCTCTTTGGAAGATCTCGTTGTGCTTCCGGCCGCTGATGCAGGACGAGCGAGATGTCCACGACAGAGAGGAGCCCACTAGAGTCTTTTTAGCGACATTCAAAGAGAATTCATCGGGTTGACTTACAGGAATGAGTCCAACACCGGTTGCATCGCAATACTTGTTCATTTCACGTTCTTCTTCGCGGTACAGAAGACTGTACTGGTTTTGCATGCTAACAAACTTGGTCCAACCGTTCTTGTCGGCACAAGCTTGCATCATGCAGAACTGGTAAGTCCACATGGAACTCGCGCCAATGTAACGAACTTTGCCGGAGCGAACCAGGTCGTGCAATGCCTCCATGGTTTCTTCAATCGGGGTGTTGGGGTCAAAGCGATGAATCTGAAGCAAGTCGAGATATTCCAGGTCCAGACGCTTGAGTGATTTGTTGACAGCGTTGAAGATGGCATTTCGTGAGAGTCCTCCCTGGTTGACATAGTCGGGCGACTCTGAGATCTTCTGACCATAAGTCATGGTCTTGATACCAGGTTCCTCTCCGACATAGGCAAAGCATTTGCTCAAGATGACAATTTTCTCTCTGGGAATATTATACTTCTTGATAGCTTTGCCAATGATCGTTTCGCTCACGCCGTTGCTGTAAATATTTGCAGTATCCCAAGTCTGAATACCCTTGTCGTAGGCAGCCTTGAGGAGTGGGAGTGATGCTTCTTCGTCCAGGATCCAGGGTTGCCATGCTGGGTCGCCAAACGACATAGCACCGAGAATGGGCACCGAAACTCGCAGTCCGCTCTTGCCCAAACGCCTGTAGACAGCTTGGGTGTTCTCGATCTTCTCGAGCACGGGATCCTTTTGTTCTGGCATGTTGGTAGCGTAGATGCGTCTTAGGTTTTTGAAGAGCTCTCGGTGGAAGATACACAAACTCCTCGCGAGGGACCATCGCTGGTACTTGTACTCACGATGACGGCGGCTAAACAGAGGAGGGGCTATGTACATGAAGATGCGGACATACTGGTATGTCCGAATATCGTCATGGAGTTAGGATATACCATGATAACTACAATATCCTTCATTAGTGGCCTGGCTTGATCTGTAACTGAACCACGCAATGCTTTGACCGTAGGAGCTCCTTGTGTTTCACTCTAACACCACTCAAATTGACGCATGCGTTTTCCATATTTTTCGGTATGCAGTTGTGTGCTCTTCACCACGCGAATCGAACAAGAAATCATCGATAGCAAAAGGAGTTGCTATCAGGCTTATAAGAGTTGACTGGTGGACTGTATCATTACCGCACGAAAGTAGATGTTTAGAGATGCTATCCAACATATCATAATCAAGTCTGCCGCCATTCGAATAGATATTCCCACCATCGATAGCAGAAGACAGGGTCATCCTCTCAAAATGATGATGGAGCACAGACCACAAGGGGCCTAGGCTAAAATGCCATTGTTGACAACAGAAGAAGGTGAGACGATGGCATCCATTGATACGGACAGGCTGTTGCCATCAAGCATATCAGCCGCGTCACCATCATGAATCCTTCTAGCATTTCAGACGTCTCTGCAACAACAACCAGCTTCATCACGATTTGACAACCCCTGGGCATCCAGTCGTATCAACGGTTACCAAAGAAGATTTGAATCACTGCTCTTGACATTGTGGCAGAGAGTGATGGTTGATGCCGTGAACTTGTGGCGGTCGTTTGGCTACTTTTACAACGTCACAAAATTCCCACCCTCGAGTCTTCTAGACATCACCGGCAAAGAAAGACATGTAAGCCGAATGCCCTTGGCAAGCTGTCAAGTGACGACGGGTCGAAAAAGGACATGCATGGTTTCCACTTGCACTCCGGAGCAGCCGACACCGCTAGACGCCATATTACGTGCATGCATACACGATCGACGACCTTGCAGTCGGGATGGAACGTTCCACATTGTATGGTATCGTTTTCTGGGTCGGTGGAGCGGGCACTGCAGTAACCTCCTCCAATTTTCTTTTCTCTTGATCCTTGCGCTGACGTCCAATGCTCGGTTGACGGAAACATATATGGATGACTGCAGACCGCAATTTCAACACTCAATCTTTTCCGCAAGGATCCGGACTGAGGTTGGGAGTAGAGAGCACAATGACTAAAGTCCTTATGGGTCATGTCCAGAGGCTCGTTTTGATTCTCTTCTGCTTCTGGTGCGCTCGTGAATCGGAGAAAGCTCTGCCGGATTTAATCTCATGTCGTTACCAATATTCTGGAAACAGATGCTTCGGGTGCAAGCAAAAGTGATTTGCATCGCTGATCTGGCAGGTGACAGGTCGTAATTGACAGGTAACAGACAGGCACTTGGAATGCGTATATGAACCGACAGCGCCGGGCTTGTGCAGAGAGTTGATCGGTACCCGTGAGAAATGATCGGTTAACCAAAGATCAGGTCAGATTATGCTGATGTGCATCCAAGTGCCGGAGAAGTTTGTTGTCGCCGGAACGGCAAGTGTGCCCGTTTCTGGCTCTTTCCTTCTGGTTGTCGTTGGACACAGTAGCCGTCCCATGTATCTGGGATTCTCTCTGGCTGGTTCTCCCTGTCTCGTCTCAACTGCTGGTCTGAACGTCACTCGATCAATGAACGAGGTACGAACGGACTCGTTAGCATGACCCACGCACGATAATGTGTCGTATGGGCAGGGGTTTCTTATGCAGATCTGAGGCAAGACACACTGCACTTACCACATGATGTTAGCTCTGACTCTTGTGATACGTCGCACAGAAACATCGATCAACCTCCGACCATGCGAGAGTATCTGGACGAGACGCAGATTGAGATTGTGCAAGATCGCTGCTGATCGTTGTATCCCGGTTCATGGAAGTCTTGAAAAACCTGGAGATGAGAGTGATAGTCGAACAAAGCAAGTCCGAGGAAAGGAGAGATGAGAAGAGAATCATGATTTTGAATATAAGATGTGAAAATTGCAAGATGTCATGATAACTATAAATATCCTAAAAGTGACTGCAAATGAAATGGGTATATCTGCTCTTTTGCTGGAGTAAACCGACGTATCCAGTCCTGTGATTCCATAACCTTGTCCAACAGCCCTGCTGATAGGACACCCACGAAAAAAAAGGAAAAGAAATCCATGTCCTGTGTTCCGGTGTTTCGAACAATGTGCGAAAAGTAAACATCTACAAGTCGAGATGCACGAAGAAGAGTGAACGTGTTGATGTCGTGGTGAATCTCACTTCCTGCTGCTGGCCTTGGTCTTGTAATCATATCGCGGTGCAGGTGGTTTGCAGTCACCTACAAGAATTGATAGTCAGTACCTTCCAGGTTTTCCGAATTGTTGAGTGTTCGTATGAGTGGTCATCATACCGCATGGTTCCTCGAATCTGTATTCTCTGTAAAGTCGGCGTCAGAAGATGTCGAAGGCTACATGAGTTGTGGGAAGCCTTACACAGCAACGACGTTGGGAGGACAGCGTTTGTGTGACTCCTGATATCTGACGCACCAGGCACGTACAGTGTATCGTAGGTGGCCACAGCAGTATTCGACTTTGGTGTAATCACACATGATGTTCGATTGAAGGATGTATCGGTGTGACAGATGTGAAATTGAATCTAGCAGCTTGATAAAGAGGTGATGCGTCTTTGAATTCGAGTTTGGTTGAGTTCAGCTGGATGACAAGTAGAGGATATGTCGAGGGGACAAGCCAGGATGATATATAGTGCTCAGATCTGTTCGAGGATGGCTCGACCAAATCAATCGAACATCTGTATGCTGCCAGCCTTTCCCACAGATCGAGACAAGTTTGTTACTTGGACCAGTTTCAAATCACAAAATCACATGAGGTTGAAGCAAGCAAAGCTGGGAATATTGGTAGCAAGCAGAAACTTCCCACTGACCTGTTCTTGATGGACACTTCGAAACACCTCATTCCATTCATTGTGCCACCGACGTGCCCCGACCAAGCGAGAAAGTAAGAAGGAAACCAATACCGCTCCCCCTGCTCGCTGATGCAAGAAATCCAGACTAGCCTAGTAAGCCATTTCTCGAACAATTTGTTCCAATCACATACTTGACAGATCTACCTTTGACGCAGCTCTCACCGTTAAAACGATGGGCAGGGACGTCCAGGTCGACGCCAATGCAAAGCAAATCGCGCATCCTTGACCGTCGCACCGAAATCCGGGCCTGGAGATCTCTGCTGCATGCAACGTGCTTTTTGGCAAAGAGAGCAAGCATGGCATTGCTTGGGAGGCGTGCAGGATGGCGTATTAGATCGTGTTACCGTTTTTCGTACCGTACCGCTGAACCAACCACGGATGATTGGCATGTTATTTGGAGACCTGTCGTGTCAGTCTGCTGTCTGTCATTGTCAGGACTAGGTCCATTGGAGCTCCAGGTATAGGCGCGCGGACATGTGTTTAAGCGCCAATGGAGGTCGACTGACAGCGATGGCTGGGATGTAAGTGCCACCATCGAATATTTTGCATGTTTTGCGTGTGTTGACGTAGCAGTCGTACGAGGGTTGAATTGTCATGTGGTGAAACTCGGGTTTTGGCAGGAGCGTATGCTTGGAATCGGATTGTTCAGTGGGACACAAACTGTCTGTCATTTGTACCCGTAAGATGGGAAAAGTGTGCGGGATCTAACAGATATCGCTGGAGATATATTAGAATGCAAGATAAATCCACTCCAGCTGGACTTTTCTCAAAGAGATGCAGCTGTTGGCGTTTTTTAACCTTTCAAATCCGTTCTTCCCCTGGAAGGTTGCGGAAGAGGCGTCGGCGCCGTCGGGAAGGTCGACCCGCAGCGCCGTCATCCTGGAGCTTCTCTTTAACCAGCCACGTTCTAGGCGATATCGGTAGACAGCTGGGCAGAGATGAACTAAGATTCGATATCAAGTTTCTCAAGTAGCAACTACGTCTAGACATGATTGTTCTGTCGGCTAGAGGCAGACTTGTCACGCAACGAATCCCGATAGAAATCAAGACAATCTAATTTCTTCTAGTGTATCTTTATACTGTAAAGGCTTGACAAATCATCATGTGTATGCAACTCCAGAACTTCCCTTCGACAACGCGAACCCACAACAAGGGTATCGAACAGTATGCCAATCCGAAGGATAACCTCCAAGAACTCAAAAAATTATATCGTAACATTCCTCCTCATTACAAATGGTCATCGAGTGATGCTGCAGTTCTATGTCTCGGTGACCTCGTCAACGTCGAGCCAACCGCGACACATGCTGACAGCACGATCCCACTTCTTGAACATCTTTTCACCCTCTTCGGGAGTGACCTCGGGCTCGAAGACCATGCGGTTCTTTTGGTTGATGGCCTTGAGCTCGCTGAACTCCTTCCAGATGTCGACAGCAAAACCGGCGGCGATCGCGGCTCCCAGAGCGGTGGTTTCGCGCATGGCGGGGCGGTTGACGGGAATACCGATGATGTTCGCTTGTGTCTGGTTTGAGAGTCAGTCATGTGTTTTCTCTGTCGGGTTGACTCTTTAAAGCTTACCTGCATGCAAATGTTCGAGTTACTCATACCACCATCGACTGCCAAGTCTGACAAGGCATGTCCACTGTCCTTCTCCATGGCGTCGAGGATTGCCTTTGTCTGGAAGCAGGTAGCTTCCAAGGTGGCTCGTGCGATATGACCTCTTTGTGTGTGCTGAGTGATACCAAAGATGGTACCCTTTGCGTCATCAATCCAGTATGGTGCGAAGAGACCAGAGAAGGCGGTGACGAAGACGAGACCACCATTGTCATCGACGGTGGAAGCGAGTTCCGAAACCTTTTCGGCGTGGGCAATAAAACCCATGTTGTTCATCAAAAACTTGACACCAGAACCGGCGACGGCTACGGAACCCTCGAGGGCGTATACGGGCTTTCTGTTGCGTCCGAAATCGTAGGCCACTGTCGCGAGCAGACCGTGGGTAGAGATGGTGGGCTTTTCACCAACATTGTAAAGCAGGAAACAACCGGTACCTGTCAGGCGTGTTAGCATGTCGAACAGAGACGATGGGTCGAGCGTGATGCATACCGTAGGTGTTCTTGGCAGAGCCAGGAGTGAAGCCTTGTTGACCGACCAGCGCCGAAGACTGGTCACCAAGACAGCCAGCAATCTTCATGCCCTTGAGGGTACCCTTGGCGAGGGAACCGTATGCCTCTGCGCAAGACGAAGGAACAATCTTGGGCAGCCTAAGCTTGCTGCGGTCAAGGTCGAAGAAGCTGAGAAGCTTGTCATCGTATTGACAGGTGTGAAGGTTCATGAACATGGTTCTCGAAGCGTTTGTAGAGTCTGTGACGAAGACGTTCTTCTCTTTTCCACCGTTGAGGTTGTAGATCAACCAAGTGTCGACGGTACCGAAGCACAAGCGACCCTCGTCGTAGGCCTTTTGTACCTCGGGAACGTGGCGCAGCATCCAAACGAGCTTGAGGCACGATGGGTATGTCGAGAGAGGAACACCACAGATCTCGGACAAGTTCTGGTCACCCTTGCGCTCCTTGAACTCACGGACAAGACCCTTGGTTCTAGTGTCGGGCCAGGCAATGGCGTTGTGCAGGGGCTCTCCAGTCTCGGCATCCCAGACCAGAGTTGTTTCTCTCTGGTTGGTGAGACCGATTGCCTTGATGTCCGAGACCTTGTGGCCCTTTTCGAGGAACTTCTTGGTAGCCTCCTCGATACAGGTTTCTACCGAAGCGACGAGTTCCCAAGGGTCATGCTCGTGCCAACTGTGAATTGTATTAATACTACTGCTGCAGATGCAACAGAGCAATTCATAGAACTTACCCAGACTCGGGGTACTTTTGCTCGAATTCAATTTGGTGCATTGCTACAGGCTCACCGACTCCATCGAAGATAATAAATCTTGACGAAGTGGTTCCCTGGTCAATTGCGCCAATGAAGTGCTCTTGCAGTACATTTTCGTGGCTAGTGGTAAATCTGTTCAACGGCGGTCTTTGAGCACCAGACTTGGACTCGGTCCTGACTTTGGGCTTTGCATCGGTGGCAGCAGAAGCCTTCTTCAAAGTAGGGTCTGCTTGCTGCTGAGGGTTCTGGTCGATGTTGGGGATTTCTTTTGAGCCGTCCATTTTGGATATGGTACTTGTGTTCTACGTCAACCGCAAGGTGACGAAGGCCTCTTATTTGTTGTAGTAACGCAAAATTGAAAATGCGTGGGCGTCGGTTTCAATGCAGTGGAAACCAAAATTCGTCTTTGGTGGATGGGCGAAGGTCGCTCGGCAAGCGGAAAAAGACGGAATAATTCGAGGGGGTATCAGAGGTTACAGCAATGAGCTGGATGGCAAAAGAGAGAAAGAGAGACGTGAGGGAACCAGAGTTAAGTGAGTTTTTGAGCGATGGACGTGCTGTTAACGCTGGGCAGGATGACTTCACACACGCAACATGTCCATGGCGAACCCCACCATCCCCACTAACAATTCCGCCTTCGGGACTACAGCCTCTCGGGGCTACACTCGGTGGTATCGATTCCCACGGGGATGCCGGGCAGACAGTCCTGCACTCCGCCGTAGTAATTTATCCGGCCACCGTGTATGGATCTGAGGCTCTTTTTTGCAATACCGTCTGCGTTCGGCCGTCTTGTGTATTCTGATCCGGCTCTGGAGCTCCGTTCCGGCAAGCAAGGTATTTTTTTTCCGAATTTTTGTCGCGTGCTTGGGAATAAAGACGTCGGAGCGACGATCCTTGGATGCACGGCCGGCAAGGGCACAAACTTGAAAAAAGTTCGAGTGCCGATCACTTTGCAGCCACGGCGAATCGAGATCGACTGCCCCGGTTTAAAGGGTCACGAGTACGTGGTATCCCTCGGCATGCAGGCCTCGTCAGCTTTGGGATGCGGAAACTGCTCCATCGTATTGATATTCATATAGAGACACACCGGATTATTCCTATTGCCGTCTGCACGAACGAGCAAACACCCGAGTCAACAGTCAAACTCTGAATGTGCCCCTGATAGTGTGCAGCTCGCAGTCTGCCGATCAATCCCGTGTATCATATCAAAGGCCTAACCTGGCCTAACAGCCGCCTCGAGACAGAATCCGAATGCCTATTTGCACACAAATCCCAAGTCTGGATAAGGCCATCACAACATGATAATGTTGTTCATCAATTGTGTGCGATATGGGTTGGTTGATTAATAAATATTCATTCGAGGTACATACATTATCGAAAGCAAATGGTCTTGTCGTCGTTCGTTGCTCTAGGCATGTGACTTCTTGGTAGCGTGAGATGAGGGACGGTGGTGTTTGGATTTCTATTCCTCATCATCCTGCTCATCCTTACTCACGACCTTTGCGCGTCTAGCAGCTTCCTCGTCGGAGAGTTGCTGGGCCTGAGCATCACGAAGTGCACGAACTCTGTCGGCGGGACCGGGCAACTTGTTGATGCGGTCTGTGATCTGGCCTCTACCGATCAAGGACAAGACAATACTGGCGCCCACAATGAATGTCAGGACGAAGCGGTAGACAGCGTACCACGAAGGGGTCCAGCCTCTCTTGCAGGCGCGACTGTCGGCGTAGTAGAGGAAGTTGAAGGCGACGAATTGGGTAATCAGAGCGTATTCAACCGGGAGAAGGGTTGTGGGCCATGCGACTGCGGGGGTCCAGACGCCGATGGCATAACGCTTGTAGCCTTGGGTTCCACCGTATCCAGCAAACTCCAGACCCCAGTGAATAGCGCCAAGGAAGGAGATGATCTGCGAAACGAGTCAACAAGCTGATTAAGATGCAAAACTGCAAGTCAGACTTACGACGGCGCCGTAGCCGACCTGGAGAGGCTCGAGGACATGCAGAGCTGCCTCGGCGGTCTGCTCGCTTATCAAGAAGCCGGAACCAGTGTTGTGCGAATGGTTAATCTCCCAGGCGCAGTAGACGGTGGATACAGAGGTTCCGAGGTAAGGAAGAACACCAGCCAATCCCAGGGTGTAGGCTTCGCGAGGGACGGATTCAAGTGAGAAAGTATCCTTGATGGTTTTCTGGATTGGACATCAGTATACTGCCGACCTGACAATGTTGACAGAATTGCCGCTCACCATGTCGTTCTTGACACCAGCCATCATGTCGGCATCCTTGTGCTGGTCCTCTGGCATGCCAACTTCGTCAAAGACGGGATGAGTCGACGACGTGCTGCTAACAGTGTCGGGATCCGGCTTGAGCTTCTCACTTCCTAGTTTTGATTCCGCCTCTTTGTTGATCTTGTCCATTGGCGTCTGCTGGGAAGCATAACGTGCCAGAGCAAGCGTCACGGGCTTGCCAATTGCGAGCGGACGAGTTGCTTGCGAAAGGGTGCACAGCTTGGAGGAGAATTGCGAGCTACGAGGAACCGAGGCTCCGAGGCCACTGAGGGCGCGTAGTTGGCGAGCAGCACCGGCGCGGAACATGATGTGAGTGGAGAGGTGAGAGAGAGAGAATTGAAGTTACAGGAGGACAGTAGAAGGAGCTATGAGAAGCTGTCAGGAAACACCTCCGTTGTAAACTTTTGAGGTAGGCGCGACCAAGCTCTTGTGCCTATCAATTGCTCTTGCGTAGCTGCTCGTCAAGGTGGAGCTTCCTCTACAACGTCATCGTTCGCTCCTCCCCCCATCCCGCTGCACATCTACAGTAATCACTGCGTACACCCAAGGCCGAAAGGCCAACTCGAACAATTTCGACAAAGGATCGTATTGTATGGTTGTAGTTTCAAAGATCCCCTCCTACGCTCTGAGCCGCATGTTCAAGAGGCTCTGGTCGATGTCGTGGTGAAGGTGTTCGCGAGAAGCCCAAACCTCCAATTACGTCACAGAGTGGCTCCTTCCCTTTCCCACGTTCCGCGTCGTGGGCGGGCGGGCACGATCAGCGGCGTTGTTTCCAAGAAGGCAGCTGCCAACAAACCGGACAGTCGCTTTCTCCACAATCCATCTCTGTGCTCACGAACTGTTACGACGACCACGATCTCCCTTGTGGCTTGTGTTCTCCCAAGTTTCAGACATTGCGATTTTTCAGTTGTTAGCTGCCTGACAACGACTGCTCGTCTTGCGCCTCATCGCCCACAACCAAGGGTACTCTCGTTCAAGTACCCACTCGCACACGGCTTGACCGCCCAACTAGCCACCTCATGACCTGATGACCTGTCTACGATAATTACATCTAGTACTTTACGTTCATCCTACGCTCCTGTTCGAGGCACCTGTCCGCAGGCACACACCCGCCGCCATGTTGGAAGGTCTCGTGTCGAACCTGCTCAACAGGTTCTTGGGCATGTATGTCCAGAACTTCGATCCAAAGCAGCTCAACGTCGGCATCTGGTCTGGTGATGTCAAGCTACGCGACCTCGAGCTTCGCCGAGAAGCCCTCGACCAACTCCATCTCCCCATCAACGTCGTCGAAGGCCATCTGGGTTCTTTGACCCTCTCGATCCCATGGTCCAACCTTCGAGGCAAGCCCGTCCAAGTCAAGATTGAAGATGTATATCTGCTGGCCGCCCCAAGAGAAGACGAAGACTATAATCCCGAAGACCAAGATAAGCGCGACCATGCTGTCAAGATGGAAAAGCTCGACAGCGCAGAGTTGCTCAAAGAAAGAAGCGCAGAAGGCTTGAGTCAAGAAGAGCAACAGAAGAACCAAAGTTTCACCGCCAGTCTGGTTACCGCCATTGTCGACAACTTGCAAATCTCGGTAAAGAATGTCCACATCCGCTACGAAGACTCCATCTCGGATCCTGGCCATCCCTTCGCCGCCGGTCTTACCCTGCAAGAGTTGAGTGCCGTCAGTACAGATGAAAACTGGAAGCCTACCTTCATTCAGAGCACCTCTGCTGGCTCGACTCACAAACTCGCCACTCTCGGTGCCCTCGCCATCTACTGGGACACGGACGCTAAACTACTGGGTTCTGGCAAGGGGTCGCAGACTGCAGAAGAGCAAGGAATAGACCACACTACAATCATTGACAGGTTCAGAGATATGATCGCAAAGAAGGATGATACCGATTTTGGTTCACATCAATACATACTGAAGCCAGTTACTGGGCGCGCAGGTCTTGAAATCGATAAGACTGGAAAGCTTGATCGTCCCAAGATGAAGGCTCGTCTCTTGTTCAACGAACTTGGCTTTGTTATCGACGACGATCAATATCGCGATGCTCTCATGTTGGTTGACCTCTTCCACTACTTTATCAGACACCAAGAGTACCGCAAATTCCAGCCCAAATCCTCTCCAAAGGAAGATCCGCGCGCCTGGCTTCGGTTCGCGACCAAATCCGTGCACGACAAGATTCACGAACGTAATCGCCGTTGGACTTGGGCTTACTTCAAGGAGCGTCGTGATGATCGCATCAAGTACATCAGTCTCTTCAAGAAGAAGAAAAAGGAGGAGAAGCTTGAGCCAGAGGAAACAACCGAACTTGATCAACTTGAACGCAAGCTGAGCTATGAAGACCTCCGATTCTGGAGATCTCTTGCTCGTAACCAATTGCGCAAGGAGAACGTTGGTGTCAAAAAGGCTCCACAAAAGCAGACATGGTCTTCTTGGGTTTGGGGAAGCAAGAAACCCGAGGAGCATCCTGGTGACGAAACCCAGCTGACAGAAGAACAACGCAAGGAGTTGTACGATGCAATTGACTTCGATGAGAAGAAGCAGATCGCCGACGCCGTTGACATGCCCAAGGAAGCCATCAAACTTCAAGTAGACATGAGTCTTAAAGAGGGTAGCTTCACTCTCAAGCGCGATCCTCATGGAAAAGCCACGGAAATGCTCCAGCTCGTCTTCCAAGGATTCGACACTAAACTCTTGCAGCGTACCGACTCTATGCTTGCTGAAGTTAGCCTTGAGACTATGAAGCTCTTTGATGGCACAACCGAAGGAAATCTATTCCCTCAAATGCTCAACATCAAAAACTCCATTCTTGACGACAAGAGGATTGAGGAAGTCAAAGATGACGAGACTGCAGGTGATGATGAGGAAGATGAGCCGCCTCTCGACCCCTTCTTTGCTTTGACATTCGAGAACAATCCTCTTGATGGACACGCCGATACCGACCTGACTGTTAAGCTCAAGGCCATGGAGTTTGTGTACAACCCAAAGTTTGTTGTTGAAGTTGCCAACTTTTTCAAACCTCCTGAGCGCCACATGGAGTCTATTGGCGCACTCATGGAATCTGCTGGCGCAACCGTCGAAGGTCTTCGACAACAGACTCGCGCAGGCCTTGAGTATGCTCTTCAAGAGCACAAGACGATCGACGCCAAGCTCGACTTGCAGGCACCGCTCATCATCATACCTGACTCTGTCACCAAGAAGGAATCTCTTTGCATGATTCTTGATGCCGGACATATTAGCGTGCGAAGCGAATTGATCGATAAAGACACTTTGAACGAAGTGCAGTCAAAGCAAAAGCAACAGTACACGGATGAAGACTTCAAACGTCTTGAGCAATTGATGTACGATAAGTTCCTCGTCAAGTTGCAGTCGACCCAACTTCTGCTTGGACCTTCTATCGAGGAGACAAAGAAGCAGCTTGACGAGAAGAACACGTCAAGACATCTGCATGTCGTCGATCGAATCAACATCGATTTTACAGTAGAGACATGCATCGTTCCAAAGGCGCCTGGTCTGACCAAGTTCAGGGTTGGAGGTCATCTGCCCGTGCTACATGCATCCATCTCCGATTCCAAATACAAGAGTCTTATGAAACTGATTGATGTTGCAATCCCTAAATTTGGCTCGGATGAAGACAGCACGCAGAAATCTGCCCAGGCTGTACAGAAACAAACACCGCGACCTAGACAGAAGAGCATCGTTGATACGGACGTCATAGGAAGACCACGATCCAAGTCTTTCCAATTCTCTGCCCAGAAGCACGAGCTTGTTATGGAAGAAGAAACTGATAACGAAGATGAAGAGTTCAAGGAAGCCAAACAGTCTACCAAGGAACCAACAAAGGATGTTAACCAACGTAACTTTGAATTCAAGTTCAAGGTTGACAAGCTTCAGGGTTCGCTTTATCGTTCAGATCCTGATGGGACGAAACAAGATCAATTGCTTGTTGATCTCATTGCTGAGAACTTTGATCTGCTCTTCTACCAACGTCAGTTTGACATGGTGGCAGAGGTCAGTCTACGCACTCTTGCCGTTGAAGACCATGTCGAGGAGAATCCATCACCCGAGTTCAGAAACCTAATATCTTCCGAAGAAGACCATGATACCAACGAGCAGCAAAACCTCTTCTCACTCAAGTTCATCAAGGTTAACCCCGAACATCCGGAATTCATGTCGACCTTTGAGGGCATAGCCACCAACCTTGATGTATCAGTGTCGACTATCAATCTGCTTGTAACTCGCAAGACGCTTTTGACCTTGCTCGACTTTGTCATGGTCACGTTTACCAACCCAGGAGAGTCTCAAGTGACTCAGTCACAAGTTGTCGAGTCAGCTGAGGTCGAGGAAAGCAGCACAGAGCCCGCAGGCGACAAGATCCGCATCAAAGCTCAATTGAAGCGCATTGCCATCATCCTCAACAACGATGGCATCCGTCTGGCCACCTTAAGCTTGACGTCTGCCGAAGTCGGGATCTTCTTGATGGGCAAGACTATGAGAGTTGGAGCCAGACTCGGCAACCTATCTCTTCTCGATGATGTCAACCAAGGTGTTTCTGAGAAATCGTCTCTGCGCCAACTGGTTTCCATCCAAGGTGACGAGCTTGCTGACTTCCGCTACGAAACTTTTGATGCTGCCTCAGAAGCGTACCCTGGATATGACACTTCCATCTACCTCAGATCTGGTTCCTTGAAAGTCAACTTTGTCACTGAACCGTTCCGCAAAATCATGGAGTTTGGTGTCAAATTTGGCAAGATGCAGGCCATCATGAATACCGCTAGACAAGCGGCTGCAAACCAGGCCAACAACATTCAGGAGCGTGCTAGCAAAATGCACTTTGATATCCGCATCAAGACACCAATCGTGGCTTTCCCTCGAATGGTCATTACGGATTCTCCCGAGCGCGATGTTCTTACAGCCTACTTGGGAGAGCTCTATGCCAGCAATGAATTCCTCCCCTTGGACGACTCGAAGGATTCTGATACTGCCAACAAACTGACGGCTGGTGTACACAATACTCGATTGACTTCCACCTTCAACTACCCCAACGATCAAGTCGAAGAACTCGACCTCATCGACAAGGTCGATCTTGACTTCAGAATCACCAGTGCAGAGCACAAGCCTGGGTACAAACGACCAGATACGGAGATTGAAGGCTCCATGTCAAATGTCAATCTACGCGTTACAGAAGCTCAGCTCAAGTTTATCCTTGAACTTTCTCGATCAATTCCCGAGGCTTTTGCCACGGACTCGGATGACGAAATTGAAGAGCATGTCAAGGAGGAGTTGCCGGAGACCACGGTTCAAGATGCCAAAACAATTACTGGTGACTCGGCAGACAAAGAAGAGGAAGAACCTCAATCTCCTACCCACCTTGGTCCTGAGATTGGTTCAGATGACGATACTTGGACCAAGCTTGATCTTGTGTTCAAGGTTGGTACCATTGGCCTCGAACTCATCTCAAGTAAGCCTGAGAAGCCCGTGGGAGATCTTGCAGCTTGTAGTCTGTCAAAGTTCTCGCTCAATGAGACTCATGTCAAGCTACGAATGGTTAGTGACGGATCACTCGAATCAGAGCTTCTGGTTCAGTCCTTTACCATAACCGACACCCGCACACATGAGAAGAACAAGTTTAGGAAAATCATGTCACTCATCAACACCGATGTCAAGCAACAGTTCATGGCGAGCGTGAGTATCTCTGGAGGCAAAGAGCGCAACATGATTGCTCTCTTGACCATTGATAGCCCTAGAATCATCCTGGCGCTGGACTACCTCTTTGCGGTTCAGCAGTTTGTCAATGCCACCCTAGCTACAGATGAGCCTCTTGTCATCTCAGACGAAGATGAATCATCGATTGGTGATGAAGATGCAGTCAGCATGTCTACCGGCACAGATGTTGCAGGTGTACAGCAGCCCGAAACCAAACCTACCGAGGACACAAATTCCATGAGCATATCATTCCGTGTCAACATTGTTGATGCACAGATCATCCTTATTGCAAACCCTGCCATCACTAATTCTGAGGCCATTGTACTTGGCAGCAAGCAAATTCTCGTTTCTCAGCAACACGTCACAGCTGTTCAAGTTGACAAGTTAGGCATGTTCCTGTGCCGTATGGACAAGTTTGAGACTTCTCAACTTCGAATTCTCGATGACTTCAGTGTCCAGACTTCGGTGGATATGCGCTCCGAAAACAAGCAAGCTCAATTGATGAGTATTATGGTTGAGATTGAGCCGTTGGTGCTGCGCCTATCTTTGCGCGATATTCTCCTGGCCATGCAAATCGTTAACAAGGCTTCCGCCATGTCCGCAAACGATGACGACAAGGAACTTGCTAAGGAAGGTCCCTCCAAGATTGACCAACTCAAAGCTCCGTCTACCAGACCCAAGTCTGGTCGGGCACCATCGTCAGTACAAAAGCCTAGAGCCAACACCATCGCCACCAAGAAGTCGCATGCTACTACTGCTCCCAAGGCACCGGCTGAACCACAAGGATCAGCAATGTTGAAGAGGGAAGAGATGAAGATCAATCTTCAAGGCATCCGAGTGGTTCTTATTGGTGACCTTCATGAATTGCCAATGCTCGACTGGAGTGTAAAGAACTTCGCTGTAGAAGTCCGCGACTGGAGTGGCGCAATGACAGCAGATACTAGCATTGAGACATTTTTCAATGTTTACAACTTCTCCAAGTCTGCTTGGGAGCCCCTGGTTGAGCCATGGTCGCTTGGCTTCCATATGGCAAAGAGTATGAACCCTGATAAGCTCGCGGTCGAACTCTACTCACGCAAGTCATTGGAGCTTACCATGACATCTTCCACTATCGCACTGGCATCCAAGTCGGCTCAGTTCTTGTCCAATGACGAGGACATCCTTTCGAAACCGCGTGGATCCGATGCTCCTTATCGCATTCGTAACCAGACCGGCTTCGACCTCAATGTCTGGGCCCAAACAGAAAACAATCAAGAAGGCGCCGCCGAAAAGCTGAGTGATGGCGAGGAGGCTCCTTGGCGCTTCGAAGACCCAAGTACCACCAGAGAGACGCTGTCACCAGAAGGCGCCACTGGTGTCGTCGGCATCAAGCTCGAAGGCAGTGGATTTGATAGCATTGAACGTATTCCTGTTAGTCGTGAGGGCGAGACTCTTTACAACCTCAAGCCGCGCAAAGACAAGGTACAACACCGCATTCTGGTTGATGTGAAGCTTGGAGCAGACAACGTCAAGTACATCACGTTCCGCTCGCCTTTGCTGGTAGAAAACCATACCCAAATCCCCATTGAGGTGGGTGTTTACAGTCCAGACGAGGGCCACTTGCTCAAGATCGAGAAGGTTGCACCTGGCGATGCACGATCGGCTCCTGTAGGTGCCGCTTTTATGCACTCGTTGGTTATTCGTCCGGACCAAGGATTCGGTTACACTTGGTCGAACGAGCGCCTTTTCTGGAAGGACTTGCTGAAGCGTCCCACACGTACGATCACCTGTCAAGGAGAACAGCAAGATTCATCTCCTTCATTCTACTTCCAGATGCAGGCCGTATACGACAAGAACAACCCCATCTCCGCCACTTACCCTTACATGCGTATCCGCCTTTCTGCGCCTGTCGAGATTCAAAACTTGTTGCCATTCGACTTCAAGTACCGTATTTACGACAAAAACACCAAAAAGGATTGGACAAACTTCTTGCGCAAGGGAGGCGTCAGCCCTGTGCATGTTGTTGAGCTCTCCCATCTACTTTTGATGAGTGTTGACATGCAAGACACGCCGTTCAAGCAAAGTGAATTTGCCATCATCAACTCCACAGGACGCGATGACTTCCGTCGCGAAAAGACACTCGTCGTAAAGGATAACCAGGATTTGACTCTGAGGCTCAAACTGCACTACTATAACGTCCCTGATAGTGGAGGTGCCTTCAAGATCACCGTCTACAGTCCCTATGTAGTTCTAAACAGAACAGGTCTGGGACTCGACATCCGCAGCAAGACCTACTTTGGTGCTGCCAAATCTGCAGCCGGACAAACCACATTCAGCAATTCAGATGAAGCACGGAAGCCTGTCCCATTCATGTTCTCCTATCCTACCGATGATCAAAAGAACCGAGCACTCATCAAGGTTGATGGTTCGAGTTGGAGCAAGCCAGTCAGTTTCGAGGCTATCGGGTCAACCACAGACGTTACCGTTGCAGCAGACTCTGGCCGATCAGAGATGCATGTTGGTCTGACTGTCGAGGAAGGTGAAGGCAAATACAAGTTGACAAAGGTCATCACTATTGCTCCCCGATTTGTGGTACGCAACAAGCTTGGAGAAGACCTCAACATTAGGGAGCCTGGCTCGTCTGATGTTACGACCTTGAAGCCACAAGACCTTCATCCTTTGCGATTCTTGAGACAGTCAAGCGGACAACAATTGTGCCTTTGCTTCCCAGGCGTGAACAACAACTGGTCGTCACCCTTCAACATTGCCAATGTTGGCAGTGTCCATGTCAAACTAGCCAAGGCTGGCGAAAGACAAAAGCTCATCCGAGTGGAGATTCTGATGGAGAACGCCACAATTTTCCTGCACATCAGCCATGAGACCAAGCATTGGCCCTTCTCCATTCGCAACGAGAGTGATGTCGAATTCATCTTTTGGCAGGCGAACCCCAACGTCGATGAAGATGAGGATGAGCGCACTTCTGGTTGGAAGCCTATTCGATACAGGCTACCACCAAGGAGCATCATGCCCTATGCTTGGGACTACCCTGCCACTAAGAATAAAAATCTCGTGTTGAACGCCAAGGGTAAAGAGAGACATGTCAAGCTTGCAGAGATCGGTAATCTCATCCCAATGAGACTGCCTGCAGTTGAAGGTACCAATCGACAAAAGATCATTGACCTCAACGTAGCTGCCGATGGTCCTACTCAGACTCTGGTCTTGTCCAACTACAAGCCATCAAAGAGTTTGTACAAGCAAAAGGCTGGCTCGGCTTCTCAAGCAAATTCGTCTGGTTTCGAGGTCAAGGACTTGGATGATCACGTCACTTTGAGCGCTCAAATCAGATTTGCTGGGTTGGGCATCTCGCTCATCAACCGTCAACTCAAGGAACTCGTCTATGTCACACTACGCGATATCGACTTGTCCTACAAGGATTCACCTCTGTACCAGACTGTTTCCTCCACCATCAAATGGATCCAAATTGACAACCAACTCTATGGAGGCATCTTCCCGCTCATCTTCTACCCAAGTGTGGTTCCCAAGACTGGAAAGGAAATGGAAGCCCACCCCATCTTCAAAGCCGCCATCACACGAGTCAAGGATGATTCGTATGGTGTGCTCTACATCAAGTACTTTACATTCTTGATGCAGCAAATGACCATAGAGATTGACGAAGACTTCATTTTCGCCATGCTTGACTTCACAAAGATTCCAGGCGCTTCTTGGTCCGAAGAAAAGGAGGGTCAACTTTGTGACGAGAATCTGGACATCCCCGAACCCAAACAAGAAGAGGGTGGCCAAGACATCTACTTTGAGCTGTTGCACCTGCAACCCATGCAGTTCGATCTGTCCTTCGTCAGAACCGAACGCATCAACGCAGAGGACACTGGAAGTTCCTCATCCAACCCCTTCATGTTTGCTGTCAACGTTCTCACAATGTCCATCGGCAACGTCAACGACGCACCCATTCGTTACAACGCCCTCATGCTAGAGAATGCTAGAGTATCTGTTGGTGCTTTGGTTGCTGCAATCAAGAGCCACTACGTTCAAGAATCTCTTCGTCAAGTCCACATTGTTCTTGGCTCAGCAGATTTCTTGGGTAACCCTGTTGGTCTCTTCAACAACATCAGTTCTGGTGTTGCAGACATCTTCTACGAACCCTACCAAGGTCTTGTCATGACCGACAGACCCCAAGATCTTGGTATAGGTATTGCAAAGGGTGCCAGCAGTTTCGTCAAGAAGAGTGTTTTCGGATTCTCCGACAGTATGGCTAAATTCACAGGCAGCATCAGCAAAGGCCTTGCAGCCGCATCTATGGACAAGGAGTTCCAAGACCAGCGCCGCATGTCTCGTTCTCGCAACCGACCAAAGCACGCTTTGTATGGTATCACATCTGGAGGTAATGCCTTCGCAAACAGCATGGCAAGTGGTATTGGTGGCCTTGCTAGACACCCATTGCAAGGCGCCGAAAAGGAAGGTGCTCTTGGATTCGTCAAGGGCGTAGGAAAGGGATTCCTCGGTCTAGCCACCAAGCCTGCCATTGGAGCGTTCGATTTGGCGTCTAACATGGCCGAGGGTGTTCGCAACACTACAACAGTCTTTGACCAAGAGGGCCTTGACCGTGTGCGTTTGACACGTTTCATTGGACAAGATGGCATCGTTCGACCTTACAGTCAACGCGAAGCGTTGGGTCAATTCTGGCTCAAGACTCTGGACAACGGCAAGTACTTCCACGAGGATTACATTGCACACATGGAGTTGTCATCAGGAAGTGGATCACAGTCAACTCAGGCACGAACCAAGAGCACAAGCGCCGAAAGTCCACGCATGGTCATGCTCACCTACAACGGTATCATGTTGGTGCAGACCAAGAAGCTTGTGACAGAATGGGATGTGCCCCTCAAGGACATTCAGACCATCACCAAGGAGCGCACAGGTATGAGTATTGTGCTCAAGGGAGGAAACAATGGACCATTCGTTCCAGTCGCAGATGAACAAAGTCGCAACTGGTTGTACCGACAGGTAGCGGTTGCCGTCAATGCGTACAATGACCGATACAATGCCAAGGGTTGAGAAAGGTGTGACGACTTGGTGGATATCAGATAACAGGGAGTGGTTCTAGTTTTGTTTCTTTAGTATATACAACAATCCGTTCCTGTAGAATCAACTTCATAATACTCTATATGCCGTAATACCCTAATAGTGACAGCCTCAAAATCCAAACCCAGCCGTCCAGCCCTCTACACAGGCATTACGAAAACGTGCATTACCGTCAGCTGTCTATACTAAGAGAATATACTCTTTCTCGAATCGCTCTCCACTAGTGAGACTTGTAGAGCGGAGTGTTAAGTAAAGTGGGTTAGATATAAGTAATAGTATAAACCAAAGAGCATATTAGTATAACCATTTAAGTTGAACGTAGCAACTCACTCTGATAAGTTAGGTAACCAGTGCGGCTTGTTACGTGGGGCTGATTCAAGTTTTCTTTTCCTAGACACCGCGTTGCCCATTACGTGGTGGGAGAAAGGCAAGCTGAGGAAAATGCCAAGCCCACTCAGTCGCATACGAATACGTTGTCGCCCGTGGTGCTGCCTCATGGAAACCCAGACCAAGGAAGCTGTACTGCAGAAAGTCAGCCCTGTCCCCGGACTGCCATGTCTGGATCGTGACGGTTCGTCCGAGCTGTGTCACTTTCTGTTACCCGCAAAGCAAGGAAACATCCCTGCAAGCCGTCATTCTGGCGGCAAATCACCCGCGACTGTTGCATTATATGCATGATTGCGTAGTGTGGACATGGAGGGTTCGACCTGGGAGCTACAGACAGCTTTCTCGAAGCCTTCTGTAAACCTCGCCCATTGTTTAGAGCGCATTCTTGTCAATCTAATCTCGTCGTTTACTCCAAGACATATTCATCATTGTAGCTCTTTCACAATTCCCTCCAGACCGGATTCAGCAAAGTACAGTTGAACAAACATGTCGTCCCCAGACGATCTCCAGACCATCCCTGCACGCCATGGTACAGCCACGTTTGTGCCCAAGGGTAGCACGATCAAGATCGTAAACACCTCTGGTACCCAGGTGATCGATACCTGGGCCTTTGCGTTGCCGACTCCACCCAAGAAGAAGGGACCGCAAGAAGAACCCCAGGAAGACAAGGACAAGAGCTACCAAGAGCAGGATGAGAAGGAGAAGCTAAAGGTCGCCGAAGAAGAAGACAAGAAGCAGCGAGAAGACGAAAAGAAGAAGCAAGAGGAGGAAGAGAACAAGAAGAAGGAGCAAGAGGAAAAGGACAAGGCTAGCAAGAAGAAGGGCAACAGGAAGTCGCGAGGAAGTCTGGACCTGCCTTCGCAAGAAGATGCCGAGGCAGCCACTTCCCAGCAGCAGCAGGCCGCGGATGCCGAGTCCAAGCAGCAGCAGTCTACCCCGACCAAGAGCAGTTGGGCTTCGTACCTTCCCTCTTTGCGCGGAAGAAAGCAAGCTACCGACGGAAACGCCAAAGAAGATGGCAAGACTCCCGAGAAGAAGGAAGAGGCCGCCTCCACAGAAGAGACGGACAAGAAACAAGACAAGGAAAACTCGAGGAAATGGGGGAGCTATTTGCTCAAGGGTCAGGGCGTCACCAGTTACTTGCCTAGCAAGGGAGCCATCTCTGCTTTCGCCGCTCAGGTGAGTGTATGTTCTATAGCTACTTCGTCGATGACATTTTGTTTGACCTGTTGCTAACTGAAACCGCTGAATAGCATGCACGCGATCCCAACAAGACGTATGCAGAGCAACTTGCAGACTTCTCGAGAACGCCAGTTGGAGCTGCCTCCTTGTCAGGTCAGTCCCTACTTGTCGTTCCGCCAGGGCGAATTTTGCTGACATCCAATAGCTCTCACAGGATCTGGATCCGTGTCTTCTCTTTATGCCGGCTACAGCGCTTGGAATGTCATGCACGGTGACGCTTCTCAGATGGAGTACCTCAGCATGCCTCACACACGCGCCTCAACTCTCCACATGGTCCCACGGGTCAACGATGTCCTCGTCTCCAACTTGAGAGAGCCCATGTTGACCCTCATCGAAGACACTAGTTCTGGTGTTCACGATACCCTGATCCCCGCCTGCGATCCGCAACGCTACAAGGCTCTTCAAATTGAGGATTGGGAGCAGCATGGATCGTGTGCCGAGAACTTGGTTCTTGCACTCAAAGAGCTCAACGACCGTGCTGGTCTGAAGGGACCCAAGGGTGTTGGTGCAACAGTCACTGTCAACTCAGTCCCTGCACCACTGAATCTCTTCATGAACATCCCATGGAAAGGTGACAAGGGTGACCTCTCATTCGAATCTCCCAAGTGCAAAGAGGGCGATTATGTGCGTTTCAAGGCCGAGAGAGACGTTGTAGTCATCATGTCTGCATGCCCCAACGATGTACAGCAAATCAACAAGGGTCAATCCAAGGACGGACACTTCTTGGTTGAGCACGCCGATGACTCGGAAGACGAAGAAGCTCCTGCCGAGGCTAAGAAGGCCGACAACAAGGCCGACAACAAGGCCGACAACAAGGCCGACAACAAGGCCGACAACAAGGCTGACAACAAGGCTGACAAGAAGAAGCCACGCAAGTTGGGCAAGAAGGATGACACCAAGCCCGACGAGAAGACCAAGAGTGAAAAGCCCCAGGAACAAAAGAAGGCGGAGAAAGCACCTCTTCCCGAGGTTCCCGAGAAGAGCAAACCAAAAAGCGACAAACCTGAAGAGCAGAAGAAGGCTGAAAAGGTACCTCTACCCGAGACTCCCGCGATTGAGAAGTCGGAAGCCGCCTCTTCTCCCGCACCGCCGAAACAGCTCAAGGGCAAGCCCAAGAAGCTAGCTGACGAGGCACAGAAGAAGGCAGAAAACACACCGCTTCCCGAGACGCCCGCTGTCGAGAAGCCCGAGTCTGCCGCTTCTCCTGCTCCCGCATCTTCCTCGGGCCAAGCTACACCCAAGCCGAAAGGCAAGCCCAAGAAGCTGGTAGACTCCTCGACGGGCGAGAAGAAGAAGCCCCGTAAGCTCGAGTCGAGAGCCAAGGGTACTGCTACACCAAAGTCCGGGTCTGGCGCAAGCCAGCAAGGTGATGCGACTGCAGGCGCTGAGAAAGGTGGGAGTTGAATTACAGAGCAACTGTGAGGAGGAGGAAATCACATGGAACGAACATGGGGGACATGGTGAATTAAAGAGGATTGAGACGAAGTTTGATGCAGACGAACAAGATGGGGAGCGAAACAATGACTTGGTCAATGAGGATGAAGGGGTGGATGAGAATTGCGCCGAGCCTAACGATGAACAAAAGGATGTCGAACCAGTCGACGATACGATTGCTGACGGGTCAACATCTCGTGTGAATAGGGTTAACGACAAAGTCAGGAAGGCCGGACTCAAGACGGTGCGATCCCTGGTTAATGGCGGATTGGCCTTGTTTGCTCTTGGAGCGCTCTCACCTGTTGGTCTGGTTTTGAAACATTTGGATGATAAGAAAAAGGAAGAGGGCCAAGATGCCAGTGAGACGGAAAACAGAGAGAGTGGACAGGAAGAAAGAACAGCGGACGATACTGATCTGTAGACCTACCTGTTGATTTATTCGTATCAAGTTCTACATTTTCCTGTAACAACGTTTTCTCTAGATACTCTTGTTTGCTCAGTAGGTGGTGTGCCAGACATGGTGGACCAATCGGGAAATCTCCGTCGGCAAAAGTCTTGGCACAAAACCTCTGCGAAGCAACAGCTCTGCCATCGTGCGGGATTCGAACAACGCAAAGGAAAAAAAAAGTTATTATCCATCTACACCCGACCTCCAACCAACCACCCACAACCACCCACACACCCACACACAAAATGGCCAAGGACAGGAGCGAAAAGAAGGACAAGAAGGAGAAGAGAAAGAGCGTCGACGCAAGCGGTGTCAAGAAGGAGAAGAAGGAGAAGCGCAAGAGCGACGCAACCGCCGTGCTCAACGCCATTGAGGACGCTGCCCCCGGTGCCGTTGCCGTCGACGCCGATGGCGATGTCATCGTCGACGCCGACGTTGTTGCCGACGAGTCATCCGCCGCCGTTCCCCTCGGCGCCCTGGTTCCTTTCGCCAACCCTCTGTGCGACGACAAGGCCACCAAGAAGGTCCTGAAGACTGTCAAGAAGGGTAAGTTTTTCTCCACGCGTCTTTTGCTCTTGCAGCTTTGAGCTTGCAGCAACGCGCTCAATCAGAGAAAAGACAACGACTAACCACATCCGCACAGCTGCAAAGCAAAAGTGCCTCAAGCGCGGTGTCAAAGAAGTCGTCAAGGCCGTCCGCAAAACCACCCCCGCCGACCCTGCCACAGCCCAAGTCTCCGCCCCGGCCATCGTCGTCCTCGCCGCCGACATCAGCCCCATGGACGTCATCTCGCACATCCCCGTCCTCTGCGAGGACCACAACATCCCCTACGTCTTCCTGCCGTCGCGCGCCGAGCTGGGCGCCGCTGGTAGCACCAAGCGCCCCACTTCCGTCGTCATGGTCACCCCCACCGCCGGCAAGAAGGGAGAGGCCAAGGACGACGAGTGGGACGAGGCGTACAAGGAGCTCAACAAGCTGGTCGTCAAGCAGGGCCAGCACGTCAAGGTTTAGAGTGCCGAGACGCGTCTAGCCAAGCTCGAGAAGATCAAGATGGTCAAGGAGGAGCGCTTGAATTGACCAACCCGTTTTATCCTTCCCTTCCTATTTTTTCGATGGGTTACTCATCGATTCACGCTCGACTGGAAAGTTCCTTTTCTTTGCTTTGCGCTTCTCTTCCCTGGTGGTCTGTTTCTTGCATACAAACTCCCGGACAAAGAGGTCGCCCAAGGCTGTGATGAGACTTTTCATCGAGCTGACGGGTGGTTGGAGGGTGTTTGTCTTCCGCAAAGTCGATGCATGAAATGGGGGCGGGCAAATGGTTGTACTGGCGGCGTTCGAAGGTGTTGGGTTTCTTCTTTATTCCAAAAAGGCATTATTTCACAATTCCTCGTTTTCTTGTCACCAAATACGCAAAGGAGGGGGGAATGTCCGAACCGGAAGAGCTTCGTTGGATTCCATCCCTGGTACATACATTTTCAACAGATGAATACTATGTACGTTCAAAAACGACCTGAATGAAAGCAATAGAAAACTCCTACAAAAACAGTCAAAGACAGATGCGTATACCGGCAAGCTATACAAGAAAAAGCCCAGCTGTTATATGTATGCTCATTGACAAGAGGTATCAAAATATGCAGAGAGTGAACAAGGTCGCCAAAATCCCATCAGAGGTCGACAGAAAACATGAGAGCCCCCAAAACCAAAAAGCTCCTCGAAACGCCGCAGAATGCATCTTCTCTTCCTAAGGTGATGATGAGGAGGACGAGGTACTCCCAAGCTCGGCATGCGGTTCGTCGACCTGCATCTTGTCGAGTATCTTCCGAATTGCCTCGCCTTCGTTGCGGTCCTTGTCGAGCTCGTCGACCAGTGCAAGAGCCTTCTTCGCCAGACCTCTCAATACCTTGCGCGAGTACGAGAAACTGCCCGTTTTTTCCATGTATTTGACGGCATATCTTTTGATCTCTTCATCTTGCGGCTTCTGTTTGAGTATGTTGATGAGGACGAGGTTCTGCGGGTCGGAGCGAATGCTGTGAATGACGGGAAAGGAGAATTTGCCCTCGGTCAAGTCTTCACACAGACCCTTGTTTTGAGTGTAGATTGTGTCGGAGAGGTTCTTGTAGTCGTCGCGGATTTGGTAGAGCAGGCCGATGGTGTTGCACAAGGGGACGCAGTCGATCGAGACGCTACTCTCGGCTTGCATGAGTTTGATGGCTAGACGGAACAGACCGCCAGTCTTGTTGCCGACCATCTCGAGGTAGTCGTGCTCAGAAGGGCAGGTCAGCGAGTCTCTCCAGAACAGATCCATGCCTTGGCCACGGTGTAGGTTCAGTAGCTCATCGTTGTATATCTCGATGGCTTGAGGGTTGTTCAGCTTCATAAGCTCGCGCAGAGCGCAGAAATAGACGTAATTGGCCGAGTTGATGGTCTGGGCAGTGCCAAAGATGTTGTGCGCAACGGGCACGCCTCGACGGAGGACGGACGAGTCCTCGACGTCATCTATGAGTAGCGAAGCGGTATGCAACATGCCGACTACTTTTGTGATGATGTCGAGGCTCGGCTTGGGTACATGCAACCAGGCGTTGAAGGCACCGATCAGCAGAGAGCGTATGTCCTTGCCAGGGTGTCCGTCCAGGTAGTCATACGGAGCCAGCAGTATGCGATCCTTCTCTTGCGACCATTTTGTCGTGCCCTGGGAAAAGATCAAGTCGTCGCAGATGTTGTGCATGGGGTCTTCGGGCGGCGGTGATAGCGGTGGGGGGTAAATGTGTGTTTGAGGATGCATCTTGGGCGATGTGAGCGAGTCTTCGTGCGACTTTGATCCATTCGTAGTCGTAGTGTTGCTCGAGTTGGTTTGTGGTGGAACTGGCATTGCGCCGGGGACAGCGTCGAGAGCCATGGCGGCGTTCAAGGCATTCGCTTCAAAGTCGTTACGGATCGGGGTCTCAAAAGGAGAAGGAGCGAGAACGAGAGAGAGAGAGAGGGGAGTCGCAGTCCGAGGTCACGCATACGAGCACATGAATGATCGATCAGGCAGGTGCGGGGCAACCATCAACAAATGAATGCATCGTCACTCTTGTGCCCGCCTCGTGTGGCACGAGGGCAGCCTTGGGCGCATCCGCCCTTCCCGGAGCCCCCGGCGGAGCATGTGAAAGCCCGTTTGTCCGCCGAGCGCCAAGCCCGACCTTCTCTGCTTGTCGACGAAGGTGACTGTACCTCTCACAAGCCCCGTCGCCGATAGCTCTCCAATCATCACATCATATCACCAGAATGCCGCGAAAGCCCATCGACATTTCCGCTCATCGCCAGGCCATCACATGGTGGATCAATCAGGAAAAATGGTGGGTTAAACCAAAGGCACAAGCACCACGTCCAGTGTTGGCGCTTTGTCTCAATCTGTACCAAAAGCCCATCTGGTGTGGGTTTCGATAGAATAGCATCTGCGTACATGCCCAGCAAAGCCGAGGGGTTGTTGTCATTCGACTCGTGCTGATTGTACCTTCGCTTCAGGACCATGAACCGTGTCATGGAGACGCTTGCGAGCGAGCATGGCATCTCGCTTTCTGAAAACACCCTCAAACGCAACATGAACGCCTGGGGCCTTTCAATCCGTCCGCGTATCAAAGTGACTCCTGAAATGAGACAACGTATATACGACCTCTTCTACCAAGAGCGCTACTATACCGACCAGCAGATGGCCAAGATTCTCAGACGAGATGGCTTCACCATTTCATTCCGTAAGTTGGCCAAACTACGCAAGGAAATGGGCTTGTCCAAAAGGAAGGACACTATTATACCTGCAAATCCTGTTGTTCCGGGTGAAGTGATTCGGGTAGAGGACGACAGTGCTTTATCTGATGATGATGACGATGACGATGAAGATGATGATGCGGAAGAGGACGAAGATGACATGGACGTTGACCCAGTCCTTGCTCTGGAGGATACCACAAGACCCCAGCAACCCAGCCAACAACCTACTCCACAACCTCCTACTCAAATCCGAGAACCCGCCTGGAGGAAGAAGCGGCCGAGTAACTCTGCCCAACCCATCCATCAGGCGCCTAGAATCTCTACAACCTTTACCGACAGCAGACATTCTCCAGTCCCACCCACACGACCCCGTGTCCGTTCACCCACTTCACCTCTGCTCCTGGATGACACAGCCGCACCCACCGATACAGACATCTACTCCCAGCCACCAGCAAACGGGCAAGGCCTCGCCAGACGGGTCACCACCCTAGCCACACGCATCGAAGCCATCGAGACGGAAAACACCAATCTAAAACAACAGGCCGATCAGCAACGGACCGAGAACCAGGAACTGCGACAACTGGTCCAGCAACAGAGGAATGAGATGGACATGATGAGAGCTTCGTTGAACGAGCTCATCGTCAGGTTTAATGCTGCTCACTATCAAATTTGACACTTGTATGTCATGTCTGACAATCCGCTGTGTTCCACGTTTGGTAATCCAACATACATTACCATTCTCCACATGCCAAAGTCTGTAAGTTCTACATTTCTCTCGATACAGTAGAGGCAATGTGTAAACTACAAAAACGTTCAATCGATACCTAGTTGGACCAGAGGTGTGTCTAAAAAAAAAAAAAAAAAAAAAGAGCCGATGATGTGTTACTCCTCAGTGGATACCTACCCAGCTTCCCAAGATTAATGTGCATTTTATTTAGCCACACAGGATTGCATCAAAAGTCACATCCACATGCCATCGTGGCCAGCCACTCGTTCACCTGCTCACCAGACTGGGACAACAGAAATACAGCATCGCTCTTTGCTGCCTGTAAGGTCAACTATACCATCCCACAGACACGTCAAAGAGCGCAGACCAAAAAAAAAAAAAAAGACCGTGATACCAACTCGGAAGAAAGCGAAAAACACGGAAACAATATGTATATGTTAGGTGTATGCATGTCTAATGTCTATAGTTGTAGTAAAAAAAAAAGTCGTCATCATCGTAAAGCCGGGCAGTCTCTAATTCTGTAAAGAACTTGAACGCAGCAAAAAAACAGAGATTGAAAGATTAATGAGTGGTTATGCGCGCGAAACGAGACGGAAAACAAGAGCCCAAACTCCGGGTACCATGCATGCTCCAAGCCACGAAAAAAGATAAACAATAGATGAGACAAAAAGAAGAGGACAAGAGAGAAACTGATGTCTGAAGGGGTTTAAACGCAGAGGCAAAAAACAAGCAACAAGGGGTTCCGCTTTTGCTGCAACAATAAAAAGAAGAGATTGATGTACAGTATGAAGGATGCTTTGCTCATAGACTGAACAAGCCACTGCGTCTCTTGCCGAACGGGTACACTATCAACGTCGATGCGAATATTCCTACCGTTATGCCAATCGCGATTTGCACCACGGAGTATCCGACGTTAAAAGCAACCGAATTCACGCTGCCACCCGACTGGAGTGTTTGGGCATCAGTGACGGTACTACCATTCTGACCCTTTCCCGCAATCTGATCGGCAGCTTGAACACCAGAGAGCAGACTTCCACTGACAGCGAGTCCACTAGGCACCTGTACGAGAATGGCGGGCAACATGGCCGCAGCTGCCAGACCGTAGCCTACACGCCTGATTTGCGGCACGAAGATGCTTTCGTTGTCGTGTATTTCTCCAGACTCCATGCTTTCCATAGTCTTCTTAGCATGTCGGTTGCGCAGAGCTGTTGACTTGCCGCGGATCCTCTTGTGAAAAGCTCTGGCATGTGGCCGCAGGTAGGTCTCCCAGACATCCAGAGCTTTGTTCTCGATCTTGGTTCCGAATCGTGAGTGCAGGTTGGCAGCGAGACCAATAGCAAGAGCGGAAATTGTAGCACTAATCTGTCCGTTGCCCTTGAATTTCGACCCGAGGCCAACGCTCACCAGACGTCCCATGAATGCGATTATGATCATGACAGGCATTTGCCTCCATTTGGCTTGATTCGTCACGCACAAACAGAAGGAGAAGATCAGTGCAGCGATCAACTGCATGTTCGTACCGATCTTGCGGTCGGCATCGCACACAGTTGTCGACACTGCATTTTTATCAATGGCACCGTACAAAACGGTTCCGATCGTGATTCCGAATCCAAGGAGAAGTGAATAGATGATAGCCCAGACCATTCTCACACTTCCGGAGACCATGCTTTTGGATTGAAGTTCCAGCGAGGCGCGAAGTACTATCCAGCCGGGCAGAATCAAACAAATCGAAGACTGGACGAGAGCCGAGAAGCAAAAGTAGCGACCGTTGCCTATAGAAGCGAAAGCTCGAGCCAAGAATGATGTTATAATAGTCGCAAGGACTTCGAACATGTTCAAGACGCCTTCGTTTCTGTACGAGACCACCTGGAGATAACCCACAATGCAACCAAGAGCGTAACAGATAGGCAGGTCCATGTAGCCCGCGTCGAATGCAAAAGGTCCAACAGATGCAGTGCCAAGGCCACTAACAAACACAATCCACCAGTTGTTGAAGTGTGGTTCTTTGTTGAAAATCTCGTTAAGACGATCGGTGGCTTCGTCGACTCCTAGGCGATCGTGGAGAACTTCCTTGTAGACTTCGTGACAATCCCTGAGTTTTCCAAGATTCAGGCCTTCACCAGCGCGGACCATCTTAACTTCCGTTGTGTGAGTTGAGAGGTCATCGAACGAACATATCATACAACCGGGCATGTAAAGGAATTGAGCATCGACTTCGAGTACCCTGGCGCTCATACGCATATACGTCTCCAGACGATGAGTCGGGGCACCGTAGGTCATCAAAGCTCGGCAAAGCTTCAAAAGATACTTTTGTCGGGCCAAGTTCTCTTTGATGTGTTTTGTAATCCTGATTTCCTCGTCCAGTCGAGAGCGACCCATACGACTGAGAACATTGTTGCCGCGAGACTTTTTCGCTTTTTTGTCAGATTCGTGACGTTGGCGTAGGTTTTCTGTGACTTGTTCTCCCAGAGGTAGGCCAGCGATTGGAGTACCTCCGCTTACAGAAGAACCAACCAAGTAAGCCAGAGAAGATGTCGAGTTGCTGTAGCTTTTCGAGTGCCATAACCTTGAGTGTCTGCCACCAGGGGTGTTATAACCAGAGAGAGGTCTACCGCTCGGAGTGTTGTATCCAGAGGAAGGAGGCGAATGCTGCGGAGTGTTGAAGCCACTGCTTCCATCACGAAAGTGAGCAGGCTGTGGCAGACTAGAGGAGCGTTCATGGCCCGAGCCAGCTGGTCCATCGTGGTTGTAAAGTCGAAGCAAAGCACCTAAGACGCCTGCACGGTGCCGTTCGGGCTTTGGAACATAGTCGAGGTAAGCTTCACGCTCTTCGTTGGGTGTGGCCGCAGCGGACACAAAGCCGGAAGAGGAATCCATGTGCAAAACCTGTTGAGCCATTGAGGCATGAGCACGCACGAGCTTGTGTGCTGACGCGTGTAGGTCGTCAGATGTTGCATCATCGAGATGATGGAGAGGATCACGTTCGTGAGGTTCTTCCGAGAAGTCGACTTTGCTGAAGTCTTGTAGAGGGATCTCGCTAAGATTCAACTTGAGCTTGGGTAGGCCGAGTTTGCGTACAGGTGAAGCGGCTCTGGAAGCCGGTGCTGAAGATATGCGCTCGTCTAGTTCCAGTTTCTTTCCACGCTCATGCGCCTCACGAGCTCGTCGACTTTGGACCGTGTTTTCGTGATCGTTGTCTGAGACAGTCGAAAGTGCCGAGTCTCCACGCCGAAGGACAGGTCGCGGAGGCATTCGTGGTATGGTGGGCGGTGATGCGGTCGGTGAGGCTGGCGAGGCAAAGGCAGCCTTGATCTGGTCCGAGATTTCTGAAGATACTTCGGGGGCATGACTACGATAAGAAGATAGCAATGCCTCACCTGTTCCACTAGAATTCCGAGAATGTGAAACAAATGGACTCTCGGAAGGGGCGAAGCCGGGACTGAATTCACTAGGCGGCGTCAAGGTGATCCCCGTAGGTAATGTGATGCTGGCCGGACGGTGTTTTCTCACCGGTGGTGGTTCTTCTGCGTCTGGATGGAAGCCGACCTTCTTCTTGTCTTTCGGTCTGTTCCCCCCAGCACTACCCGGGCGACTTGGTTCCATACTGCTCAGGTAATCGCTCGACTGGTTCGAATTGAAGTAGGGTGCATTGTCGTTCAATGTCTCCAGAGGATCCTCGAATGGATTGAGTTCGATCCGTGGTGTATTTGCTGAACTCATTGTCGATAACAATCACCGAGCAAAGGCTTGGTGCCTCGCTCGTTTAGGAACAAAGAATATTCGAGCGTGTGAATTGCGTTTCAAAAGACCGTGACCGAATGCGTGATGGTTGGGTTGCCCCACCTTTCAAAGTCGACGAACGTAACGAACAAAGATGCGATGGCAAAGTCGAAGGGAAAGAGCGAACGACCGACACGACACGTCTTTCACCCCGGATCAAAAATAGGAAATCAAGAGAAAATATGGGGTTGCGAGTAAGGAAACAGATACGCCGCCACCGAGCTGGGGTGTTGAGGTGCACCGTTTGGATGCAGAATTTTGAGTAGCAGACGTGTGCAATAAGGACCGATACAGGTCGGAAATAAACCGGGTTCAAACACGCACTGTGAGTTGATAATAAGTGATGATAAACCTCGTCAAGAAAGGGGTGGGGTTGTTTAGAGAGAAGAAAAAGGCGGTAGGTGGTGAAAAGGGCTCTTTGGGAGAAAATCTGACATGACACCGGTATGAAGTAGTAGTTCTAGCCGTCTCACGGTGTCTCTTGAGGATTGTGCCCCAAGGGGAGAGTGGGACCATGATGGCATTTTAGTTCAGCAAAGGCCTCATCTCCATATCGAGAGCGACAGCGAGATGGACAAAACGGGGCGAGACCAGCTATCAGTGACCCACAGTTGTTGCTTGGAAGTATGGAGTCTGCTGAGCGAGGGAGGATCCGAGTGATACGGACACGCAACTACGCGGATAACGAGTGCCGGTACGAAGAATGAGACTTGTTCACAGCGACGACGCGCGCGCTGAGCAACAAACTGGAATACATGATGCCAATTTCCAGGCTACGTATGAGAGGCACCGTAGAACGAACACAGAGCGAGCACGACCTGCGACAGGGGAATTTTGACAGATCGTCGAGGAGGCTGATCGGTCTCGGTAAAAGCACCGAGTCAGGCTGCGATAGAGATTATGCAGACATGCAGGGCTCAACTGCCTCCTGCTAGCTTATTGGGACGACTTGTGATCGCCGGCAATGTTCCAACCATACACGACCGTTCTTGCAGACACGAGAATAGCTAAACTGCACTCCTTGCGCGAACGAACTGGCAGCGCGTATCCAGATTCCGTCATTACCGTCCACGCTCAACCTCATCCAAACAAACGATGCCCGCCGTTGATATCTCGGCACGTTGTACGCCATCATGGCGTGGCTGAAGCTCGCCGCGTGGTTTTCAAAGGGCCGATAGGATCCCCATGGTCGAGCCGGTCTCTGGGTGTCTTGCTCGTCGCTGTAAAAGCCTCTAGAAATAAAGAGAACAGTCTGTCTGAGTTGCGCAAGCTGCGCGCGGAACCAAGAGCCCAGGGGACAAGACGCCGGACTTGGCGCATTGAAGATCTCTCTCTTTCGCTCGGAAAACCCAAACGGGAATTTCAGGGCACGGTTCCGCGTCACTTCCGCGAGGAACGACTTCCGACTGCAAGGTTTGCTGCAAGATGAAGAGGACCATAAAAATAGGCGGAGTCGCATGTGCGTTTGTTTGTTTGGTTCTAAATTTTTCTCCGTCCCCCTTTCTCTAAACCCAGCCACCTTTGTCAAGTCGTGAAATTGTATGCAAGTCATCAGTAAAACAGAAGAAAGAATTCCCTTCGACAACACGTCATTTCTTGTTTCGTACCAATCCGCCAAACAGGGAGGAAATTGCATAAACATTCCCATGTTCCTCCCGGTGTTACCTCTATGTCCGTAAGGACTGATCGCGCCTTCTAAAACCCAACGTGAAGACCAGGTTCGTTGCTCATGCGGTACTGCTTGATCCCGAGTATCCAGAATCTCGAACGCTGTCCATCTCATCTTCAAAGTCTATGTCGAACTCGGGCTCTTTGCTACCCTTCTGAGTGCCATCCTCGTCAAACTCGTCGTCTTTGTCGTCTGCGTCTCTTCCTGCCCAATCTTTTTGATCAGCAGCCCTGGTGTTCCAGCGTAATGTACGACTAATGGCATCGAACCATTCCATTGGTTGACTGAGAACAGTTGGGAAGGGATACTTACTCGCCCTAACGACGACCTCGTCGCCTAGGCCGAGTTCGATCCGTCCTTTACCATCAAAGCTGACAAAGCCGCCGCCTCGCCCTTTGGTCGGAACAGAGACTTTGAGTTCCATAGAGTCGTTCAGAATCATTGGACGGAAGGATAGAGTATGAGGGCAGATGGGTGTGAGTAATATAGCAGGAATCTCCGGATGCACCAGGCTTCCGCCCGCAGAGAGAGAATAGGCAGTAGACCCCGTTGGTGTACTGAGGATGACACCATCGGCAGAAATGCGGGTGACCAAAGAGTCGTTGGCGTACAAATCCAGTGATGAGATGTACGAGGAAGGTCCCCGATCGATAACCAGCTCGTTGAGCACTTCGTGAGTCTCGCCCTCGATCTTGGTGGGATTTGATGTCACAGCACATGATGAGTCGGAGGTGTTGTGAGGATTTCGGGAGGATGAGGAGTTTGAAGCAGCCGCTCGATATACGGTGCAGGTGAATCGCATGCGCATTGTCACTCTCATGCCCGAATCACCCATGATGCGATCCAGTTGATGTTTGTACTGGTTGAACTGGAAATTTGTAAGGAAGCCAAGAGATCCTAGAGAGAAGGACATGACGGGAGGTACGATGCGTTGAAACAGCCACGAGGTGAAGAGCACAGTGCCGTCTCCTCCAAGAGTGATGACGAGATCGAACAGTTCCGGAGAAGCCCAACACAGAGCAGGAGTCCAAAAGCGAAGCATGCTTTCGAAGCGGCCGTCTTTGGCAGTCAACGAGTCTGCATCGAATCGCTTGGAGCGGCGGAGCTTGGAGTCGACGTAGACATTGACACCCACGTCGCTGCCATAACGCGGCTTGACAAGCAGCCATTCGGCCAATTCGCGGGTCAGATCAACCAAGGCATTGTCCCGAGCCTTTGTGACTATCATGACGTTGCGCACGGCTTGCTTGGTGGAGCGTCTTTGTAGTTGTCGAGAGACCTCGCGAACACTGGCAGCCGTCTGCATAAGACGACTGTGCGACAGCTGGTCATCCTCCTTTATTTCATCCAGCACTTTTTCAATGTTGACGGCATCACCGAAGCGGCGGTGGAAGAAGCAAGGGCTCGTCAAGGCAGCCAGTTGGACCATAGAAGGAGTGCCGGTGCGAGAGAGCTCAGAGATGGCGGCAGACAGTTCCGAGGCAGAAGGGCCATTCCGTGAGTTGCTCTCGGGCGTAGGGATGCCCAGGCCGTGGTTCGACGGACTGGAAGCGACGGCGGTGGGCAGGCTGTTGCGACGACGGTAAGAGTCCCGCCTGGAGGGGCCGTTCAGCAGATTGGGCGACATGGAGTGGAATTGGTTGGCAGAGTCTGGCGGGCTGAATTGGAAGCGGTAGTCGTCCATTTCTGCGTGAGCAGCACAAGTCACCTAAGGCATGCAATGACAATCAGGCTAAGTCGTGACGATTAGAAATATAAGCCTTATCGCCGGTCCCGCGTGGAGAAGAAGGGTCGGTCTAACAGATGACCCGAGTTGCTCAATTGACACAATCAGCGCCTGGAAGAATGTGGCCGAGCAAAGGTGGTGATGGAAATGTCCAGCAGAACTCAGCTTCGGACAGAAAAGAAGATGGAGAGGCTGTCAAGAGTTTCCATGGTCGTGTCCGTCGCTGTCCGGCGATTGCGAGAAGGTGCCGAAGCCGCTCCTTTTCCCCAAACCCGACCTCCGAAGGTCTGGGGAAGCACGAGGCTAATTCTCTAGGTAATTCCAAAGACAGCATGTGGTTTGTTCCTTCCTGCTCGACTTCTGCTGCGCTCGTGATGCCCTTTGTCTCCTTCCGTATCTGCATACTTGCTTGTTCCTCCCGCTCAGCTTGACCTGAATTTCTCGCGCCAATGTCACTCGACACTTTCTCTGTCGGCAAGCAAGTCGTTGATCCTCGGCATGTCATATCGTCATTCTAGCCGATAACTTATCTTGACTCCGACACGGCTCAAGAAAAGGGAATCCAACTGCATACACCGAGGCATTAAGATCTGTATGCTTGACCATGAAACTAGTACTTGACTCTGTTGCCATGTCCTCCACATCTCCTTCAAACCTCCAAGACACGCGGCACCTCGCTAAAACAAAAGACTAGTATCCAATCGTGTTTGAATGACGGCTGTGCCAGGACATCATCTTGTGGCTTTCATCAGCTGGTCTACCCATCCACATCACCCCTCTGATCATTGGAGAGCTGCAAGCCTTTGCCAGCGTAGAGTGCATTAGCACACTGTCAGCACCGAACAGCTACAAGTCACATACCAGTACCGCTCAATACATGCTCCAAAACACGACTACGAGATGCACTTTGCTGTACGCAATAGTGCACGCTCTGAGCGCACGCCATTTCTAGTAGCGAACCGTAACAAGTCAGCCATAGACCAAAAACGCATGCAACCGAACGACCTGAGATATCCCGGATCCTGGGAAGGACAGTAGAGATCCTGCTGCAAGGTGATCAGGTTGAAGCGATCCCTATGTTACTACCTGCGCCCTGCCATGCCTCGAGCGTTTGCTCGGCTCGACCATGCCAGTTCCCATCCCGACTCTTGACTTGTGACCATGCTTCTCCTCGCGAAAGGGTTGCTCGCACATCTGGTTCTTGATTTTGTTGTGGAGAGCGCAAAGCTGGATCATCCAATGCCTACACCAGAAATTGGTCATGCTCGAGTTGAGTGGGTGTCGTCGTAAGACAGAATTCTCCATAGTCGTACGAACTGCTCCAAGAGTATCTACTCAAGCTTTGATGGTTACCATAATCTTGGAAGCACACTCCAACACTCGTGGTAGGTGCGGCTGCGAAATACAGAAACCAGGCAGTGATTGGCTTCCACCATTCGAGGAGCCGCTTCCAAGTCGCGGGTACCTGGCTGTCTATGGCAAAGGTTGTGTACAATCAGCTCTTGCATCCACTTTCTTTGCATTGAGTTCCACTAGAAGCACTGTTTATGCGATGCACTGAGTCATGAGATATTGTAACAGGCAATCGAAGACACCCGAGACTTACAAACACGAGGATATAAGGTTGAGTACAACTTCTTCCTACTCTATCGAGATTCTGCTGCTTTCAGGCCAAAAACCAGCCTACATTACCTCGGATTTTTCGATCAGCCATAGTCCAACCAATAATCATGCCTCCAGCTGAAGCATACCCCCACTACACTATGTCATCGGAGCGCCCACATAATCCAGGAGATGTTTTGATCGATGTTGTCGAAGGTTCAGATTCCGACTACGACTTCCAGCCAGACACGGAGACAAACTCAAAGCATCGAAAAAAAACAAGTTGGGCCAATTCAAACAATTTTCCATTGCTGGAAGCTTACGAAGGCTACCCCTAGGACCAAGGATGATGCTCCAAGCTGGAAGCGAGCAGAACGGGTCCAGATGACACTGCCATCTGACGAACTTGAATCACAGGTCAAGAAGCAGCGCAAGGCAAGATCGCTCACCGACATGTACGAAGCACTGTCGACAGACCAGCGCCAACAAGTTGAGGTCCTCATCCAGGAGAGAAGACGAGACGAGACGAACAGATATGCCTGCTGGGAGATCGCAGCCATCCATCGCGAAGTCCTCAACAATAAGAGGACTAGGGTCAGAGAGACTACCTTCATTCGGGTGATCCTGAGCAGGGGGGACAAGCGAAAAGTTGATTCGGCAGCGATAGAGCACAAGGCAACCAAAGCTAGTGTGGCAAGCAACATTTCCGATCTCAACGATCTGCCAAACTTGCTGCTGAAGCCTACAGAGGTAAAAGATGACCAACTCCTTCGATCCCGGAAAAAGGAGTTCAAGGCACGACAAAAGGCCCGAAAAGACTTTGACGAGGACGTGATCGAAGTTACATCTGCTCCCAACATCAAGAATACCTTTGCTGTTGATGTGCCATCGATTGGAAGCCCTTTGCCCTCTGGTCAACTGCAACACTATCCAACGTGGGACGACCAAGCTCCCTTCTGGCAACCATCACCGGCCGATCGTAGGCATGAACACACGCATCAGCTCCAACTGAAGCAATGGCGACCACAACAAGATCTCATTCCCCAACAGACTCAGCAGCTCCATCACGTCCAGAGTGTCCTCGCATACATGGCCAACGTGAACAACAACGCCCGTACAGAGGAGGGGGCCAAAGTCTACGAGAAGACCCAGCCGCAATCTACTCTTACTGCACCATGGTTTCCCCATCAATCTCCTCCTGTACCACGAGGTCTGGAATACAACTCTCGTGATCCGCCTGTTCAACAGCACTTTGAAAATACCGCAACTCGAAGAGCTTCACCGCACGATGAATCGCGACCGACCAACGGCGAGCGAGATTACTTCGGAAGGCAGTTTCAGAACCCATATAAAGTGGTAGTAGAGCCGTTCTCCAACAAGCAGTCTCAACACCCAAACAACAATGCGCCCACTTCGGTCGCCTCTCAATACCCCAAGGATCTGGAGGCTCGCAGGACACCTCCAAGCACAAGAATCGAGGTCCCTGCTGATTCGGACTGGCCTAGTTACAACCCCACAATTGAGCAACCACTGCAATCGCAGCAGCAGGCGAAGCACGCAAACCACAATGCCGAACGGCTACGACGAGAAGATGTACTGTTCTGGAGGACTCAGGCGCAGCTAAGCCACTCTCGCTCTTCCTCGACTCTGGACGACCAGTCGTCGACTCTGGCATCACCCGAGCAGAGCTCACCGCCTACCTCGGTATCAGGAGATGGTATTAGTCTGAACCGTCTGTGGACCAATGAGCCCCAGTCTCAACACAACGAGAGAGAAGACCTCACGCCAGGACGTTTCGGCCAACAGCTCGCAGCACACGGTTTCCTCCGTCCAAACCAGGACCGGCAACGGGAGCAAGCACCCCTCCCACCTCAGAACAAATAAAACGACTACAGACCTCCAACAACCTGTCGAGGCGTCAGTTTCGAAGGCGAACCATTCGAGATACCCAATAGACAGCGCGCCCAACCACTTACCCGCAACATCTGTACCCCTGGCATGTACGCCCCAGACACCTTCGCAAGACCCTCGGCCCCGGATCCCCCTGAGCCAAGAGCAAACTTTCAACCCTATCACCCGCAACGATACCAACCACAACAACAGCAACAACAACATGTGGAGTTGGAAAACACTTCAATGCTCGAGCGCTTGAACGAACGGCTGGACAGTATGGAACTCAGACAGGCGGAAGGAGCGACCAGGAGGGCTGTCGAGGCGGCGCAGAAGAGGAGGGAGTTGGAGAGGAAGGAGGCGTATGAACGAGGGGTCGAAGATGCGATGGCGTGGAAGGCACGATCCGCTGGGCTTGGTAACTTTGATTAACAAGATGGTGTTTGTGAGGGATACTTTTGAGGGTGCTGTTTTCTCTCTATCCGTTCTTGCGTTTGTTAGAATGGAGTTGTGACGATCTCACGGGAACCGTGTTCTGATATTGGGATCGCTGGAACATGATTTCATGGTAGTAATTCTTTGTCAGCGTTGCGTGATGTTGCTACTTCAATTAATCTAAGCGTTCTGGTATCCTGCTACGTGATAGTTCTGGTACACTGGTTTCTGTCGTTCTGGCATATTCTCATCAAGGCATAAGCTTGCTACCGGGCTCAGCCTTCTTTCGATAGACGTCAAGAGGCACCGGCAAGTCACCGCTGTATCCGATATCTCCTTGCATCGTCTCCAGCTTCTTGGTCACCTTTCCGACCAACTTTGCGATCCACTTGTCGTTGGCAGCAGCGTCCACAGCGACCCTTCTCATCTTGTCGTTGAGATCGGTCTTTACCGCCTTGGTGAATTCCCTGAAGCCGTGAATCTCCTTGTCCAGAGACTTTTCGACCTTGTCCATCTCTACGATCTTGGTCGCCTTGACCAGGGCTGCGATAAAGTCGAGCAGGTTTTGATCGAAACAAGCAGGTAGGCGCGCGTGAGCAGAGATGTTGACGTTAGTTTCATCCTTGCGTAGCTGGGCCAGTTCCTGTTCGGCCTGAATAGTCTTGGGCTGACTGTCGGCATTGTCAATCTTTTTCTGCTGAGCAGCCTTGTCGTCTGAGGTCGGTACTGGTGGCAGAAGGTGTTCGTGATGAGGCAAAAGGAATGATGGCACACTGATCCGCGCATCCGCTCCTCCAAGACGAACGATCTGGTTGTAGTCAACCTTTTCCTTTACGGTTCTGTAAATCATAACGTCGTCAAACAAGAGGTCAGAGAGGATGTTGAAGTCTGGGTTGATGGGGACAGAGGCCATGCCGGTGATTTTCTCCGCTTCAAATACAAAGTTGGCGTCCTTGAGCCATGCCGAGATGCGCTTCTTGAGGTTCTTAACGTCCGAAGCTTGCTCGGGGTGATCCTGGAAGATCTGTTGGTGGAGCATCGTCTCGATCATAGCTCCAGAGCCTCCAGCAGTGATGGACTTGATGTAGATTGGGTGGAAGTACGCAATAGGGTTCAGCGTACATCTCAGAAGCAACGGGAATCTGTGGAGGAACTTTCGCATCGGCATATCTTTCTGTAGAGTAGAGACGCGAATGGAGCGCTTGCTGCAGTGAGGGACAGTGGGCTTTCCGTGTAGCTGGGAGCAAATTGCCGAGCGAAAATCCTTCTTATCATCGAGGACTTCGCCAGCAGCATGTTTCTGTCTCAACATCTCCTGAACCTCCTCCTGACTGACAGTGATGACACTAGTCTCTTGGATGTAGGAGAGGATAGCCTTGTAGGTATCTCTTGCGTTGTCATCGTCAGGCGAGAGCTGTTTGATGCCCTTGAAACCGACACCGGGATCAGTAGGCTGCGGAGCAGAACCGTTTGTCATCCTCTCAGTCATGGCTACCATGGGAGAACGTGTATCACCAGTCTTGGCTGCGGTGGCAAGCAGAGGGGTTTCCGAAGACATGAATGAGTCGCCAGTAGGTGTTCTGCCGTTCCCTGCCAGCTGCCTGAGCGACATTTCTTGCTCGCCGCCCTTGACGTTTGCATAGACATCAGAGATGTCAATCCTTCTGAACAGAGAAATCCTGACTTCATCCACTGCGATGGCGATCTCCATGTCGTCGGAGAATTTGATGCCCACTTCCACTCCGTGTGCGATGATCATAAGTGAAGATAAAGAGAAGGTGATACCGCGAATGTTCATGAGCCCGTTCACGTCGACATCGATCTCCAATGCTGGGATGTCGAAGAAAGCGATCTGATCGTCAATGAACTGAAGCTGCTTGAGCACATTTCTGATGCGTCTTCTAACGAATCTTCCGACAGGGTCAAACTGGAAGAGACATGTAAAGAAGATCGCAGGATAGCATGTCGCGACAAATGCGCCATGCAAAAGCCAGGAGGTAGCCGCAACCCCATAAGACAGGTTGATTAGGAGTAGCAAGGACCAGATGTTAAAGAAGGGTAAAATTCGGTGACCATTGTCGGCACCGGAGAGGATAGTGAATGTCAGGATGGCAGCACCTGATACGATCCATCTTAGTGGCCAGGTGAACAAGGCAACAGATAGGACAGAGGTCGCCGCAAAGAGATATGGTACAGGGATTCCAAGGATCGGCTGGAGTTTCTTCTGTCGTTCTGGCAGCTCGCGTGGGGTGAATGAATTCATCTTCGAAGGGTTGATGAATCGAACACTGTTCGGTCCCCTGCTTCCTGTAAATGTTGACGCGTGTCACTTGTGGTTGAGCATAGAAGACTGCTCGAGTAAGAAAGAACGACAGACACGTTGCTTTTGAGTCTATACGACTGTTTGTCCTTACTTTACCAAATTTCGCAGTTTCCAACAATCATTGATGACGTCAATTTTAACAACTGTGAGCGCATGGGTTGTCTTAACGAACGCAGTAACTACTCATATAGCACGTCCAGATATCTAGCACATCAAGATCTTGCTGGAGGGATACACGATATCAGAATATCCGAAGGCACACTCTCGGTGAGCAACACTCTGTTATGAGTACCATTCGTCTCGGGCCAAGTTCTTGTTTCGCCATAACTAATACCCACCACCTGAGACTGGAGACACACAAGCATGTATGAACAGTGCTGGACTGGAAGCACTTTGTAGACTCCGCTGGTGGCTGAACGCTCCCGTGACAAGTCCCGTGGATGATGGAACGTCCTTTTTTTATGCTGCTAAAGGCTCTTTTATGTACAACGAACTTGAGTCAAAAATGATTACGATTGGGTCAAAGGTCGAGTGCAGCGTGCTAGAGACACGAATGCGCTGTACGGAAGCCAGTACGTTCACTATCTCCGCCGGCTAGCTGTGGAAAGCATGGACAACTTCAGCAACAGCCACCTTTAAAGACAGCCACCATCACCATCACCATCATCATCACAACCAAAACGGCAATCTACCACATGAGTCTGTTCAACTTGGCCAGACAAACCATCCGCAGACCCATCTTCAAACCTGCTTTCGTATGTGTCGTTGTTTCCTGCATTTGGTTCTACCTTCGGTTGACCCCACCTCAGCCTGCCATTTCTCGAGCCATGCATATCCAGTCGATTCCCATGTGTGAGTATAAGCTTAGCAGTGCTTGGATTACTCAAAGCTTATTCGGTGTTCAGGGGAGGGTAGTGGTAACAACTACGCCTATCTCGTTGTTGATGACAAGTCCAAGGATGCTGTGATCATTGATCCCGCAAACCCATCAGAGTGAGCCAGCTCTCGTCTCGTAGCAGCAGCAATATACGGGATGCTGACAATTAGTTGAGAGTGCTTCCTGTGCTCAAGAAGCAAGTGGACAGTGGAGCCATCAACCTCAAGAACATCATCAACACTCACCAGTAAGCATACCTCTGTGCATCAACAGAAACCATCACTGACAACTAGCAGCCACCACGACCACGCCGGCGGTAACGTCGAGATGGTGAGTTGGGAAATGCTCTCCATCCCAAGAAGCGAAACAGGACGTCACGATACTGATCAACGACCAGCTCAAAACCTACCCTCTTCCCATCATCGGTGGAAAGGACTGCAGCAAAGTCTCCAAGACACCCGCACATGGCGAAACCTTCAACATCGGGGACATCAAGGTCAAGGCTCTGCACACTCCTTGCCACACTCAAGATAGCATTTGCTTCTTGTTTGAGGATGGCAACGACAAGGCCGTGTTCACCGGAGACACCCTTTTCATCGGCGGCAAGTTTGGAAGACCCCAATCTGTGATGGAATGAAAACTAACACGCGAGTAGGCTGTGGCCGTTTCTTCGAGGGCACTGCCGAGGAGATGCACAAGGCTCTGAACGAAACCCTCGCTACCCTGCCCGATGACACCAAGGTCTACGTAAGGAGACGAACGCTTGCATCCCCGACATACGTCTTTGCTGACACGTGTTGCTGTAGCCTGGCCACGAGTACACAAAGGGCAACGTCAAGTTTGGCATTCAAGTCATGCAGAGCGAGCCCATCAAGAAGCTCGAGGCCTTTGCCAATGCCAACAAGCAAACTCAGGGCAAATTCACCATCGGCGATGAGAAGGTCGGTTGTCGAATGTCTTGGACGCGTGTATTTGATGGCTAACAACTATCAGCTTCACAACGTCTTCATGAGACTCGACGTAAGTTATTTCGACGCCCAAACCAGGCTAACGATACTGACAACTCGCAGGACCCTGTTGTCCAGAAGGCTACTGGAAAGACTAGCCCCGTCGATGTCATGGCCGCCTTGAGAGAGATGAAGAACAAGTCCTAAGCTTGAATGAGGCAACTCGAACAAAACATTCAGAACACTGTCAGAACGCTACATTGGAAATATAGTTTGGAGCCACCACTATACACGAGTGGTGAGAATTGAATGATATCATGACTGTCATTAAGTAATCCTGGTCTGATCAGTCCGACGTATCCAACACGCTCGACTCGAATATTCGCGCGCCGAACATTGCGTAGAGTGTGGTGTAAGCTGGCAATCCGTCAGGTCTGTCGTCTTCATCCAATTCTTGGCCATATTCTTCGATACAACAGTGGAATGGCAAGTTCGACAAGCCCGTGTCTGGAGCTGAAACGCCTTCATGTAATGGGAATGGTTGCTGCTTCACGATAGCGGCAGCTTTCAGTTCTTCCAAGTTTCCCCAAAGAATTGCCATCTGCTCGCGTAATTTCGCCAACGTCTGCGTGTCTCGTCGCAAACTGGTACAGTCAATAAAAGATCCCAACACGTTTAATGTAGAGTCGACTTACTCAGTGGCATCTTCGGCCATACCCAAGAGGAATTCTGCATATCTGTGGTCAACGTGCACCCACTGCTGGGCCGGCGCGCTGCCTTGTCGATGGGGCTTGATGTCTTCCAAGAGTAGATAGAAGTCCCACTCCCATCTCTGACTGGCCAATGAGCTGACCATATCTATATCGTTGTCTGAATCTTCTCCTGAAGCGTTGGCAGTTGATGTGAGTGATGCAAAGTCTTCCAGTACTGGTGGCCAAAAATCGACGACTCTGACCCTGACTTTGTATTTGATATTGAGTGGTAGCGCCAGCTCTAGTCCAGATTTGCCCTTGTAAGAATGGTTTATGGACTGTATGTCCCAGATGGTGTTGACGTCGACTCCGTCGTATTTCAAGCAACTAACTAGAGGCAAATCAGCAGGTGATACATTCAGTCCAGCAACACAAACCTACCATGCTTGTTGTTTACAACAGGAGAGGAGGTTGATGTTGTTCCATTCGTATTGGTTGCCAACTTTCGGGCTTTGCTTTCCCTTTTTCTCTGTCTCTTTGCCGTTTTCTTTTCCTGCCTTTTAGTTTCTTCTTCTGGGTCGGTTAAAATTTTGTGACCTTCCCAGTAACCTTTTCGGCGGTTGGAAAGAAGTTTCAGTAGCTTGTCTTCAGTCAATGGTTGGACCAGGATCTTGCCTGGGAACTGTCTATCTGGCCAAAGGTTTCCCTCCATCTTACCCGAACTGCTCTGCTTTATTCGAACGTTCGAGAGCTTGACAAAATCACCTTCTCTCACTCTGTCACGAGCAAATCCTGCATGTGGGGGCAGAAGTTCAACTTGCAGAGTATGCCGGCCAGATGGTCCGGACCAGTCTCTGCGCGTTCCAGTCACGTTTGGGATATAGCCATAAACGTCGCCATCCCTATCTAAGTTGTGATTACTGTCAGGGTCGTCAAGGGGATTGACTCTGTCATACCTGCTGAGTTCAGCGTGCGCATCTGCATCATCTGGAGCAGGGTAGTCATACAGCGAATTGTTGGATGTGTAGTCAGTGACATATAGCTCCATGTTGCCATTTGAATTTGCAAACTTCTTTATAACTTCAACGGCAAGGTCGCAATAGTCATTGTAGTTGACGGCTTGGATCAGACGAAACTTGGAATTCGTCGACAGAGGGTCACCAGCTCTACCAGCGGCAGGTCGAGTGGGGTTCGACGTGGAATGAGAAGTACCAGCAGTGTTTACAACGGATGGAGTCAATTGCTTGAGGCCGAGCGTGTACATCTGCTCAGCTTTGGATGGCCTCGGTGATGCATCTTGGGGTAAGCATGGAATGTCTTTTTCACCAAGGAAGGATTGCATAAACGCAGGCTCTGGAATCGAAGCTGCCTGGTAGACGATTGTGTTTGTGCATCTCTTCTGGTTGACTATTGTTGGTACATCTCGGATGGACAGGACCTGCACACAATGTCAAAGATGTTTGGATGGATATGATGCATTATAGCTACCTTGCAACCACGCATGAAGACAATGTCGCCCACGGATGGAATGGGAGGAAGCTCTTCCTCAGTTCTAGTAAAGAATCGAGCCTTGAGACCCTTTTGATAGACAGGTATTTTCATCATTTCCGAGTCCTGGAGCGTAAAAGTGACTTGCCAATCTGGAGATGGCGTCAGTGAAAGAGAGGCAAAGTGGAATGAGGCAGCTCGAGGTACCTCCAGTCTTCATGTTGAGCGTCGGCGATAACACATCTACGACGATGCCCATGAGATTGAGTAGTGGGGCAGCGTGGGCTTGGCCTGGGCCTGGCTTGCAGTTTCTGTACGCATCAGCCAAGCTGGTGATGGTATTGGGACGGAGTGAAGCCATGGTAGGTGTAATGCAAGTGAGCAAAATTCATCGGACAGGTTGATATGATGATGCAGATAAAAGCATGATATGCTCGAGTCGAGGGTGTTTTTGCTTGACGGTCGAGGGATTGGGGAAGACGCGTTCGGAACGCGTTCGCGAAAGTGGTTGGCCAGATTTGTTTGACGAGCACACACAAGGACAGCGGGCGCGCACGAGCTTTGGCCAAGACTTCTGACGCGGCGGATCGAAGTGGGTCTGCCCAGAGCTTCTGTTTTGTTGCCCGCCCGTACAAGCAAAAGACAGGCGCCTCATATCAAAGAAATCACTTTCACTGCTGTTTTTCTTCCTTGCACCACCATCCTTCTCCTCCACCACCACCCCTTCCCACCCCGCTCCTCAACGCCCAAGTCCAGTCACCATGGCGGACCGCTACATTCCCGAGCATCGCCGCACCACCTTCAAGGCAAAGAACTTGCTCAAGCCCGACGAGCTCCGCCGCCGCCGCGAGGAACAGCAGGTCGAGATCAGAAAGCAGAAGCGTGAGGAGAACCTTGCAAAGAGAAGAGGAATCACCCGCGGCGAGACTCTTGGTGCCTCGCTGGGCGCCGCTCCCGACAGCGACGATGAGTCAACAACCATTGAGAGCCAGGTAATCCACGACCCGTCACCAACGTATCTGTCGTTTGCTGACATGACGTACCCAGTTGAACGAAGAGCTCCCCCAGATGGTGCAGGGCGTTTTCTCAGAGAAGATCGAGGACCAGATTGCCGCCACGACAAAGTTCCGCAAGCTCCTCTCAAAGGAGCGCAACCCTCCGATTGAAAAGGTCATCGAGACCAACGTCGTCGGCCGTTTCGTCGAATTCCTACGCTCTCCTCACACCCTGGTGCAGTTCGAGGCTGCCTGGGCCCTGACCAACATTGCCTCTGGCTCCGCCCAGCAAACACAGGTCGTCATCAACGCCGGCGCCGTCCCCATCTTTGTCGAGCTGCTCAAGAGCCCCGAGCCCGATGTCCGCGAGCAGGCCGTCTGGGCCCTTGGTAACATTGCTGGTGACAGCCCCCAATGCAGAGACTTTGTTCTGCAGTGCGGCGCCCTCCAGCCTCTGGTCGCCCTTCTTGGTGACAGCCGCAAGCTCAGCATGCTCCGCAATGCCACCTGGACTTTGAGCAACTTCTGCCGTGGCAAGACCCCCCAGCCCGACTGGGCCACTGTACGTCTCTCGCGCTCCACCCCCGTTTGCGCTTCCTTCTGACCACGTGCGCTCACAGATTGCCCCTGCTCTGCCCGTCCTTGCCAAGCTCGTCTACTCTCTCGACGACGAGGTCCTCATTGACGCCTGCTGGGCTATATCATACCTCTCGGACGGTTCCAACGACAAGATCCAGGCCGTCATCGAGGCCAACATTCCCCGCCGCCTCGTCGAGCTGCTCATGCACGCCTCTACCTCTGTCCAGACCCCTGCCCTCCGTTCGGTTGGCAACATTGTTACTGGAGACGACGTCCAGACCCAGGTCATCATCAACTGCGGTGCTCTGCCCGCTCTGCTCTCTCTTTTGAGCTCCACCAAGGACGGCATCCGCAAGGAGGCTTGCTGGACCATTAGCAACATCACTGCTGGTAACTCCACTCAGATCCAGGCCGTCATTGACGCCAACCTGATGAGCCCCCTCATCCACCTCCTCTCCAACGGTGACTTCAAGACCCGCAAGGAGGCCTGCTGGGCAATCTCCAACGCCACCTCTGGTGGTCTCCAGAAGCCCGACCAGATCCGCTACCTCGTCCACCAGGGCGCTATCCGTCCTCTGTGCGACTTGCTGTCATGCCCTGACAACAAGATCATCCAGGTTGCTCTCGACGGTCTGGAGAACATCCTCAAGGTCGGTGACATGGACAAAGAGGCTGCTGAGGGTACCAACGAGCCCCCTGTCAACCGTTACGCTCTCTTCATCGAGGAGTGCGGTGGCATGGAGAAGATTCACGACTGCCAGAACAACGCCAACGAGGAGATCTACATGAAGGCTTACAACATCATCGAGAAGTACTTCTCTGACGAGGAGGCTGAGGGTGACATGAACGAGCTCGCTCCTCAGGCCGGTCAAGATGGTCAGTTCGGCTTTGGTGCTCAGCAGCAACAGCAGAACTTCAACTTCGCCAACGGTGGTGACTCGATGGATATGTAAGCCTGCCTTACTCCTTGAGTGCGGCCTTGCTGCTGGTTGGGAATCTGCAATCAGTACAGGCTCCACCAGTTCCAGGTGCAGCTCCTGCTGGTGACGACTCGTCTCGGCAGGATTGCGATTACCGTGATTCGCACTGCATCCTTACCGTGCGTTGTCACTTCCAGCTATAGTCACAGCTCGTGGTACTTTAGCATACAGTCACCGCCATCATCCGCTCCGCGAGTGCATCCCCGCTATTATTGCTCGCACACGGAACCCCTTACACCAAGCACCTTCACATCACCTTCCCCCATACACCCGGAGTTCAACGATCTGTCATGAAAATGGATCACGAAGAGGAGAAAAACAACATCAACAAGATGCCCCGTCATGTACCCCAATCCACTCACCCCATCATATCCCACATCATCTTTCCCGGCGCAGAACGGCTTGTCTTATGGGTTTTCACAAACAACCTTGTGGGAAAGGAGGTCCGCAGAAGATCGAGGACTTGGTCCCCAACATTTCGTATTCTATTCGTCTTTTCTTCTTCGCCTTTCTTGTTTTTTTCCACGGATCCAGAGAAGGGGGGAGAACCGGTTCAGGTTGATATTGCAATCAGACACATTCACCTTTTATTTTCTTGTTGCTCTTTGTGCTTGTCTTTTTGATGTCTGTGTTTTTGTGTTTCGTCTGCCGTGTCTGTCTGCCACCTAGTCG